>OX411558.1:48902121-48962121 GCA_948146395.1 Fragum whitleyi | reverse complement strand
TATCGTCTTTTCAGTGTGATACAGTGGTTGAAGCCTAAAGATACCCAAACGAAGAGACCACAATGTCCGCGATATTTCACGCCTCTCACCATACGTAATCATATGAAGAAAGTGCTTTACCTTCTGTACATAGCCATTAACATGACTCTTTTTGTGGTCACGTGTTTTTGTACATAGCCGTTAACATGACTCTTTTTGTGGTCACATGTTCTTTGTACATAGCCTTTAACATGACTCTTTTTGTGGTCACGTGTAGAAAATACACGTCATACAACGTTTATATGCAAGTAAGTGTTTAATGTTGTACGCTTAAACTTGTTAAATGTAATTAATGGCGTTTTTTTCCAAAAATTGTATTTCCGAATTTTACATTTGCTATCACACGTAAAGTTGCGAAATGATTTAAATACTTCCAAGATATACTATATGGTTGTTTCATTTTCGAATCCGGTTTAAGAAATTTCGCATAGATCAAACGTAAATATTGTAACTTATATAAGAAATCGTCTAAATATAATTATGATAATATGGTTTAATTTAGTTGTGTCCATCAAAAATCGTCCGTTTAGATTGGCTGAAAAGTTTATTTTATTCCCCAAATAAAACAATTTTGTTTCATATTATTAAGGACTTTAGCGCCTATGCGCGTCAAAAAGCACTTTCCTATTATAACTGCATCATATTGGTACATATACTGGATAGATTGTTCGCGGTCTTTATACAGGTTTAATTTTCAGGTAAATTACATGCACAACAAGATAAAGCGCAACCTAGCGGTATACCGTAAAACGTCATTTTTCAACATTTACGGCGATTTAATTTGATTGCAACAAACCAACCATAAAGCGTGATTTGTTTATGTAAATTTCAGACAAAATATGGCTTCACGTTAGATCTGCGGGTAACTGGACTAGAAGGTTATATGAATACTTCGATGGGTTAGAATGTAGTAAACAAACAGTACAACATACAGTTTGTGTGGGTATGTTTTAGTGCTGGCTATTTTCAAGTTCTAAATAAAAAACACGTTAATCAAGTGAATTTCCTTAAAAAAAGTAAAATAAATTAGTGATTATATCCTGGAAGATGGCTTTCTGAGAAGAATGCACGCAATCTATTTAAAGTTTTTAAAAAGAGCCTGTGCGTGGCATTTCCAACAACTTCACATATGTACAAAGTAAAGCATCTGGCCAGTCTGTGCAGCTGCTGAGTCTAACTAGAGACTTCACTATGCGCTTTGCTGAAGGATAAAGTCTGAAGCATTCTTCAGCTGGTCAGTGAAAATAATAAATTGTCTTGTTGTACAGTCAATAAAATGTATGTCCATAACATGCATGTTTAAGTGTTGGAACTGTTATGCACAGATTCAAATAATATCTACACCAAAGTATTCCTTTGGAAAATATCAATTATCATTGCGCTATATTATTTTTGCTGTTCAGTATTCCTGATTCATACAGTTGATAACATCGTGAAATTGCCATATTTCTCAATCACAACCATTCTAAAGCGCTCACTCAGCGCTCCATTCATGAATTCCTAACACTCACTCAAAAACGCTCAAAATGACTTGTAAAGATAATATCAACAAACGCTAAAAAAATAGCCAGAAAAAAACGCGATATCACTGACAAAATTGAAATTGACAGCGTCTTATTTGTTCTTGAAGAAATAGGAAGCTATTTATGCACCTTGTTTTCATCTACTATTTAAGGGAGGTATTAATGTCGCTATTTTTTCACCCTGAATAAATTTGACGATGTTGAATTACCTCCCTTTAATTTCACTCAAAACCCACTCCTCGCACTCATTCCAAAATGATTGTTAAATCATTCACAATGTTAATTTCACTCAAAACTCACTCCCTGCACTCCTTCAATTTCATTCCAAAATGATTCTTAAATCATTCACAATGTTAATTTCACTCAAAACTCACTCCCTGCACTCCTACAATTTCATTCCAAAATGATTCTTAAATCATTCACATTGTTAATTTCACTCAAAACTCGCTCCTCGCACTCATTCAATTTCATTCCAAAATGATTCTTAAATCATTACATTGTCAATTTCTCGATATTTTTAAGTGTACAGATACGTTTTCAGACTATAGTCGATACTCTTCAAACATGGCCGATTTTATTATTTTAGAATGATTATTTTACCTTTCAATATAAAATTAACAACATCGTGAAATTGACATTCATCTCAATCAAAACCATTCTAAAGCGCTCACTCGGTGCTCCATTCATTCATTCCAAACCATCACTCAAACCATTCAAAACCGCTCCAAACTCGCTGAAAAATATAGATCCAACAAAGTCATTAAAAATAGATTAAGCTAGAAAAAATCGCGATTTCACCGATATATTTAAGATTGAAAGCGTCTTGTATGCATATTTTATTAAAGGGAGGTAATGAATATCGCTAATAGTCATCCTGAAAAAAAAATGAGATATTGAATTACCTCCCTTTTACGTCACTCAAAACCCGCTCCACACACTCATAAAATTTCATTTCAATATCATTCCAAAATCATTCATCTTGTCAATTTTACGATGTTGCTAACTGTAATAGTTAATCGTCTGGTCACGGTTCAGTGAGGCTAAAGTCACGTGTTTGTCCTGTCGTCATATCGGGTACGACAAGGGAGAAATCTGTGATGTGAAACTAAAAAAAGTGAGATTGAACATCATCCCTGCGTTAAAGATAAAAATGTTGGCGAACACGTTTGAAAAATGGTACCTCAATTTCCACAGGGACTAACGTTCGTAGTAGAAATCATTCGCGAAAACGTTTGAAAAACGGTTCCTCACTTTCCCCGTAGGCTTACGTTCATAGCAGAAAACATTCGCGGAAACGTTTGAAAATGGCACATCAATTTTCCGAAGGCTTATATTCATAGCAGAAAACTTTCGCGAAAACGTTTGAAAATGGTATCCAATTTTCCACACGGGCTAACATATATATATATATCCGCATACCATTTCTAAGCGTATGTAAACTTTTTTGAAGCTCGAACTCAGAATAAGTCCGTTTGTCTTTCAAACTGTTCAACAAATAGCGTTGTAAAGAGTTCGTAGACAATGGGACACGATTCAAATATAAGCACATTTAGACTTGGCTCCCAACCAAATAGTATACTTAACTCCGAAAGAAACGTCCACAAAAATTATATTGAAATAAATGTAAAACCTTTTACGAATTTTAACCTTTCTTTACAACGCTTGGTAGAACAATCAGATAACCATACGTACAGGAGAAAATAATGATGCTTCCAGAGACCGTTATTAAACAGATACGCCTTGCTTAACACAACTATCAAAAAAAAAAAGTTCACAAACATACAAATGGCATTTTTATCATGAATTAGAGTATCCATTTCGCAGGGAACTCTACTGCGATGCCCACACCATAAATCGGTGTCAAAAAGCTTTGCATTTTGTCTCGTAGCTCACTCACATTGCATGGTTGAAGAGTCGGTGGGGCATTTATTAATCCTGTGATCAGTGTGAAAAATCGCCATTTGAGGATGAAATCTGGAAATTGATGCTTTATGAGGCTTGATGAGTGACAGTAGATTTGATAATTATAAAGCTGGCTTTCAAAAAAGATTTTTTTTAAGAAAATTGGCTTACAAAAGGCTATACTGAGCGTTTAGCAGAGGACATCATGTCAACCAGATTTGTAAATTATTCGTGTGCTAATGATTAACAGAACGTCTGCTGTAGTCAAACAACAATACGACTTGATGTCGATATCTTGTCTGCGCAGTAACGAGCAAAGACTAAACACATGGTTAGTTGCACCATTCAATTGGAATTTTTTAAAATCAGTTTTAATGTCTTTAAAACCCTCCTCAGGCTTAAGGAATAGTTTGAAGTTTGGATTGGTAGTATAACGCCTACTTTTATTGGCTTGCCTCCGTAGACCCAGCTTTTGATGATAACGTATTTACGTTACTTTGACGTCAGCGAAAATTTAAACATTTTCAAACGGTTTATGGCTATGAGCAAGTGTCTTTTAATGCGCATTAAAGATTTTCATCAAACCTTTGTACATCAGACCAGCAAGGTAAGGGTGTAGGTTTACTATGGAAAGAAACATGGAACCCAATAGTCAAAAACAAGATCTTTAAAAAGGTAGTCAGTTTTGCAGGAAATAAAATAAAAAAAAACAAGTAAGTAAAAAAAGGTTAAGGTTGTAAGAAAACATGTATTTGTAAATGTAACTTTTGAAGTTAAGAATACAATCATGTTTTTTTTTTTTAAATGAAACAAAACCGCGAGATTTTAAGTCAATACGTATGTGCTTGCAATTTCAACCAATGGCTTCATGCGCATAAAGCAAAGCTTCTTTTCAGTCCATTCTTACGTGCGGGATGACAAAACAGTGCTCAGGTGAGCTAAAAATAGAGGAAAACTTTTTTTCCTTTCATCCTTGAATAAATCTTAAAAAAAGAAATACCAATCAATAATAGAATTTATATTAAAGAGTTTATAAAGTGAAAAGATTATTAAAATAGCATACATTAATTGATTGCAACATTTGCTGAACATGCTGCTCCATCTCCTGAATGCCATTTTTCAAATTCATTGCAGTATCCCATCGAATACTTATACTTTTCATTTTTGACTTGTCAAATTTTCCATTTTCAAAGCAATCTTTCTTACAGTAGATATTCAAAAGCACTGTATCTTTATATTTTGTTAAGCAAATATCTTTGCTACCATTTTGTAACGTACTTTATCAAGTAGTCCACTGTCATCATAGAAATATTCCATTTTTTCTAAAGACAAATCAAAGATAAACTTACAAGTTTATTTTTTTAAGAAATCCTATCAACAAAGCAAGTCAAAAGTGTATTTTAAACTCAGAGAAGCTCGAATAGGGATGTCTATAAAAAACGTTGGCTTATATACAAATCAAGAAGGTGTACGTGACCTAGCAAAACAGCTACGCATGTGCTAAACTTATATAAACAGGATTTTCAAGTATTTCAAGTTGTTTTTTTTTTCACTTACGTAAAGTACATGACGTCAATACGTGAAAAGTCACCTCAAATCTGGTTTGTTCAGGTTTATTCTGGTTTGTTTAGGTTTATTGTGGTTTGTTTTGGATAAGCAGCTCATTTTTAGATTTCTTACCCAGTAACAAAAATTTATTTACATGTCCCATTTATTTACATGCCCCATTTATCCTTTTATTCAGAGATACAATATTCAAATAATGCAAAAAATACTTTTCAAATCACGGGCGATTTCATATTCAAAATAACATATTGTAGCTTTTATTCCCGAAACATGTAATTTATACTCAAAATTTAGTATGTTGGCCGTTTGCGACTGGAACTATTCTGGTTAGTATGGTAAATAATTTACTGCGGGACAGCTATGTGTTATGTCCCAGTGACCAAATCCAGGTAGGGCGAACGGATTCTATACATTCGTTTTAACAAATGTGACAGTCATGGAATTTGATAAACTGTACCACGATTGACCACTTTAACGTTACACATGAGTGTTCTGCAGTGAATAATTTACCATACTAACCAGAAAAGTCCAAGTCGAAAATGGTTTTATTCATAACTGACAGTGGTACCAGTCTATTATCACTTAGGCGATGTCCCAGTCTATAAAAAATAACAAATGTTTCAGTCTACATATTTTTCACACGACCAAACAACAACAACAACAATGGCTGATTCAGACTTACTCGTTCTAATCACTTTATGTTTCGTTAACAATGTGGTACCGGAACCTATGGACATGTGTGAACAATGCAGTACAGCATTTCAAAATCAAATAATATGCGAAAAAACAATTTCAATCTATTCAGAAATAAACTGTAAGAACAGGACAATTGCTTTTAATGTTACTAAAGTCCAGTTCTTCAACAATGATGAATATGTTTTTGATGGCATTATTAACCTAGCTAACTTTAGCCAAATACATGTACTGGAAATAGAAACAGATAAGGACTTCATATTATCCTGTGACAAGATAGTTGGAGTAGAAGTCAAGCTAAATGGCGTGACATGTGTAAGTATTTTGACCTGTTAATTGTTAAATTCCAAAATATTAAATGAACATGTAAACTTACAAAGGGGTGCATAGAAGAACCGAATTACGCCCGAAATCCGAATTTCACAGAATTACGCTGTAAATCACCGAATTACAGTACAAATATAGGATTAATGTGGTCCATATTATTACAGAATTATTTTTCTATGGAAATCTTTTGTATTTTAAATAAAGGAAATGATATTGAAAGGGTGGTGTTCTGAAGATGATTGAAGACCATGGGTTAATTTGCAGTCAGCATTCATATTTCATACTAGATGATTTGATTTCATATCTTGACATTTTCTAATTTAGCCCTCTGGCAAAATTGTGTTAAAATCAAAGTGCTTAAAGCACTGAATACATTTATGATGAGACAGTACTTATCTGGAACTTTTCACATTTAATGATTAAAAACAGGTGGTAAAAGAATAAGATCAGAGTGAACATAAGTTTTGGCTGATCTTTGTCTTTCCCTCCTACCAAAGAAGGAATTATCTTGGTGCAGCATGACAAGGGTTAAAAATTGATTATATTTAGCTAGTCTTTATCATTTAAAGAATATGGGAAATTAAGTTCACAATTTCTTTAACTCTTTCCTGTATAATCCCTGTTTTTTTACGTGCTTGAGATTTTATGAATGAGAATATAGTGTGGGAAAAAAGAAATTGCTTGTGATAAGAAAATTCTTCTTTTTCAACACTATTTTCTACCTTACTGAATGGTTATTTTTCAAATTAAATCCACTTTTAATTTTGATCTACAAATCCATTGAATTTCTGTTGGTCTAATATTTTGTAAAACATGAAAGGGTTAAACATCTTTCCTTGGATGAGCCCTCTTGTTTCAAGAATCTAATTATATATTTTGCCTGAACAGAAACCAATGAAGAAGATATCAACAACAATGACATTACTTTCGACACAAGGGCTATCGACATTAACACAACAGCTACCAACAACATCAACACAACAGCTACCAACAACAACATCAACACAACAGCTACCAACAACATCAACACAACAGCTACCAACAACAACATCAACACCTACCAACAACAACACAACAGCTACCAACAACAACATCAACACAACAGCTACCAACAACAACACAACAGCTATCAACAACACAACAGCTATCAACAACAACATCAACACAACAGCTACCAACAACAACACAACAGCTACCAACAACACAACAGCTAGCAACAACATCATCAACACAACAGCTATCAACAACATCATCAACACAACAGCTACCAACAACACAACAGCTAGCAACAACATCATCAACACAACAGCTATCAACAACATCATCAACACAACAGCTAGCAACAACATCATCAACACAACAGCTACCAACAACAACACAACAGCTATCAACAACATCATCAACACAACAGCTATCAACAACATCATCAACACAACAGCTACCAACAACATCATCAACACAACAGCTACCAACAACAACACAACAGCTATCAACAACATCATCAACACAACAGCTATCAACAACACAACAGCTAGCAACAACATCAACAGAACAGCTATCAACAACACAACAGCTATCAACAACAACATCAACACAACAGCTACCAACAACACAACAGCTACCAACAACAACATCAACACAACAGCTACCAACAACACAACAACTAGCAACAACATCAACACAACAGCTTCCAACAACAACAACATCATTCCCACTGTCCATTGGGCCATCATTCAACAAAACAACGATTTCTAGCGTTTTAGCCGGTTTAGAAGCTGCAGGTAAATATAAAATTGCTTTTTATATAACTGCTGCTGCCCTTAGTGTAAGTTTAATATGCTGCGTTTTATTATTTTTTTTTTCGAGCAAAGTTTCTACGTTTAGTTCATTTCATTTTTTCTAGGCAAATGGTAATAGGTAGAACTAATTCATCTCTCCCTACACATAGTGCACCAGATATTCCTTCTTATTTGGAAAATAGTTTTGATGATGGATTCTCACATTCATCAAGTGGATATTTAAGTCCTTCACATGTAGCTGCAAATGAACAAGATTATATAGAAATTGATGATATAGAAACAATTGAGATACATCTTTAACAGAAAAAGCAACCAATCTTATATTCATGATTTTTACAAAACGTTTTTAAAGGGGTAACCGTTTTTGCGCTTACAGTATTATTCACCAAACTATGTATAGGTTGTTTTTTTGTGTTTTTTTTTTTAAAACTGTACAATCACTTTGCAAATGTTTTTTTAAATGGTACCATTGATCAAATGTTTGCAAGCGTTTTAATTTGAATGCAAAGCATTCTTCCTTTATGAAATGAAAATTACTATTTAAATTTAATGAATAATGTGTAGAAATGTGATTATTGCATTTTTATGAAATTAACTTATTGTCAACCCAGCAAATAGAGTGTATAAATGATATGCTCGCATTGTATGTATATGTTTGGGATGTTGGGATGATGAAAATGGGGTATTATTTGCAAAAACGCTGTATAAATGTTTTTTTTTTTTTGTTTTTTTTCTATCTTGATCATAGGGCTTGTGCACACTGAGTCTTACAGTTTCACTCATAAAATGTTTGCAGACAATTTTTATCCTGAATCTCTGCAAACATTTTTTTTTTAAATTCCATCACACCTGACACATGCATTACCATGTATCAATTATAAGTCAAAATGTTTTATCCTAAATTTTGGATAGGAGATTATTTTTCTCTTAACCCTTTCCTGTATAAAACCTGTTTTTACGAGCCTGTGATTAATGATTAAGAAAACAATGTGGAAAAAAGTGACAAGCAATTTCTTCTTTTCCACACTTTTTTTCATCCTACTGAAGGGTTATTTTTTTTAAAATTAAATCCACTTTAAATTTTGATCTGCAAAACCATTGAATTTAAACAGATATAAAATTTTGTAAAACAGGTCTAAAATTTTGTAAAACAGGAAAGGGTAAATGAGCATCATAAAGTGTTATTATTTGGGGAAAAGTGAAGAATTGTTCATAACATGTGTAAAACTTTTTTTTTCAATTTATCTTTATAGTTATAGCACTTGGAGGTGTCTTGGCAGCTGTTCTGACTGTTTTGTCCATTGTCATATATCGGTGTCGTAAATTGTTCAAAGAGTGGAACAATATGAGACTTGAACAGTCAAATACAACCGAAATGCACATTTTACCACCGTTAGACCAGTCTGCTCTAAACCAACCTGCTCTAAATCAGCCATCCCAGCTTACCATAGACCAACCTACCCCTAACCAACCATCCCAACCAGTTGCAGACCAGCCTTCCTTAGAACAACCAGTAGTCTCAATTCATAGCCTCCCTTCTGTTGACAATTCTTCAGAATCCTCCACTGAAATTGTTCCTACCACTGTTCAAACGCATCACTATAACCTTAGGAGTGGACGCATGAATGATTAATTATATGTTACCAACTTTTTTTTTTTTTTTTTTTTGTCTTCAACCCACCAAAACTGTTTTCTTCACATTATAAAAGAAAAAAAATGCTTTATCTAACAATTCTAAACCCAGTGTTGTTTGTACTCATTGAAAAGACAACTCAATGCGTATTATTGATTGATTGATTGAATGGGGTTTTACGCCGCTTCAACATTATTTCAGTTATATCGCGGCGGCCGGAGCACCTAACAATGGATTCCTGGTATTTCTCACGCCAGTACTACCATTACATCCTTTCCTAGCCTCCGACTGCTATTTCACATAGGTTTACGATTATCTACCCATTGGTGAAAGACAAACGTCGGAAAGGATATTTGCCGCCACCGGGGATCGAACCCACGACTTCCAGATTGAAAGTCTTATGCCTAACCAACTGCGCTATGGTGGCGGCTTCAATGCGTATTAACAACAAAGGGTTTCATTGAGATAATCTTTTATTTATATGTATTGATTGATAACAAGGAACCACACAATACTGGTTTCATATGAGATTTTGTAGGAAAGGGTTAAATCTTTAGATTTAAATTAGATAAATATACTGTTCTGTTGAGACCGATCTTAGTCTGTATGTGTTTTTTATAAAACATTTTATTATGTTCAAAAATACTCATTTCAGTTGTAAAAGAATATATATAAACATTGTTTATCTGGTTGTTACTTTTTAAGTATTTACTTTTTGAGTATTTACTTTTTAGTATTTACTTTTTTATATGTAGTCATTGCTTTTACAAGTAATTCTATCAAAATATTTAGAGATTGGTGGATTTCAGATAAAACCAAGTTTGAAATCCCAAGATGCACAAAATGTGAATAGGTTTTTTTTGTTTGTTTTTTTCTAAATATATAAAAAAAAGTTTCAGGTGTTATAGACTAAGCTGAGATTGCACATAATTATAGGCTGATCTTTGACTTTACCGCTCGTTCAAGTAGGAATATTCATGGTTCAACATAACAAGGGTTAAAGAAGCACTTAATAAGGGGAATAACTCTAGATGAATTTTCTATTTATTTACCCCTTTAACATCTTAGAATTGTTATGCACTATTCAACATCAAACAACTGAGCTGTTAGATCCCAATAAGCAAAGTCCAATTTTTTAAGCTTAAGAATTGCTGAAAATACACTCTATAAAAAATATTAAAAGCTACAGTTAAAGTGTAGAAGACTGACTATAGGCTTTGTTTATATTCTAATAGCATTGACTTGACTTGTATTGTATTATAAAAGCATTATGTTATTCTAACTTTTGCCATGCTGAACCTTGAATATTCCTCTCTGGGTAGAATAAGACTTTTATGAATTTGTGTTTCAAATGGCGTCATAAATATTCATAATTTTTATACTAGATGATTTAATATCATATCTTGACATTATCTATTTTAACCCTGGTCATGCTGATGAAAAAGCCTTGCAAAATTGTGTTAAAATCAAAATGCTTAAAGCACTGAATACATTTAAAATGAGACAGTATTTATTTGGAACTTTTCAGATTTAATGATTAAAAAACAGGTGGTAAAAGAATAAGATCAGAGTGAACATAAGTTTAGGCTGATCTTTGTCTTTACCTCCTACCAAAGAAGAACTTATCTTAGTTCAGCATGACAAGGTTTAAAATTGATTAAAAGTAACTAGTCTTTATCATTTTAAAGATTATGAGAAATTAAGTTCATAAACTAGGCTATATTATCTCAAGTGACGGATTTGTCAATTGTTTATTGTTGTTTTTTTTTTTTTTTTTTTTTGGGGGGGGGGGGGGTAGTTGACCTTTGTTAAATTGGAGATGATTTTTTTTATAATATATCATATGTTTTACATTCCCACATATTCATGGTGCTAAATTACTTTTTACTTTCCCACATATCCATTGTCACAGTTGGTAGCGCGTCGGACTGTCAATCCAGAGGTCCCGGGTTCGATCCCCGTCGGCGGCACTCATTCTATCCGACTACTTGTCTTCCACCAATTGGTTGATAATCGTAGACCTATGTGGAATAGCAGCCGGAGGTTAGAAAAGGATGTAATGGTAGTACGGGTGCGAGAAATACCATGAATCCATTGTTAGGTGCTTCGACCGCCGCGATATAACTGCAATATTGTTGAAAGCGGCGTAAAAACCACATTCAAACAAACATATCCATGGTGCTAGATTACTTGAAAGAATTACAAAACATGTTGTGAAAAGGTTTTTTTTTAAAGATAATCAAAGTTTTGTTTCATATATATTCTCTGTTATGTTTTTTCTTTCCTTTTTGTTCTTGTTATGTTCACATATGTACTAATAAAGTATGTAGTTTGGATAAAAAATTGATTTATATTTTCTTTAACTTTTTCCGAATATAATGGTGGTTAACTAATCTAATACCGTGATAATCAAAATTTTGTTACAAATATTTTCTCTATTATGTTTTTTTTCTTTCCTTTTTGTTCTTGTTAAGTTGACATATCCAAAAATAAAGTATATAGTTTTGGATAAAATTTGATTTCATCTTCTTTAACTTAATTTTCCAGGTATAGTGGTGGTTAACTAATCTCATACGTGCAATAGAAAATATTGTGGGAAAAGATAATTTATAATGAAGGTGTTAAAACAATAAATGTGTGTAAATAGATCCTTTGACTACAAGTATATACGTTGCTAAATGCAAAGAATGTAACTCACCTCTTCCGTTGCTGTTGTTCACTAATTACTTGCATCTTCTATTGGAAGACTTGTGGTGTCATCATTTGCCGTTATATCATGAATCGAAACGGCAGCTAGAAAGGATGACGTTGCCAAATTTAGGTAAAGTGAAATTGTTATTAAGTGGTCTTTCGTAAAACGAATGTTCACGTCACTTGGGTATTTTTTTATGTTCTCCATTAATGGAACCATTAGTTTCATGTTTAATTTATACTGTCAAGAAAATGGATTTTTTCTGCCCAATAAAGCCCTAAATCCATTAGCGGGCTTCGAATAGTCTCGCACTTTTCTCCCGCAAATTTACTAGACACCTCCAGTATTTGCTTGGAAAGCAAATCGATGTGTTGAGCGCACACCACTAGGTTTTCTTTCTTTTGGTTGGTACCAAAGCAATATCAACGATATTTCTCAAAATAGAGAAAATGCACAAAATCGCACTCATTTATTCATCCTTTGACATTTTGCTTTCACGATTGCTCATCCGTTTTCTATGTAGAGTATATCTAGTATTATAGACTACTTGACAGAGAGCCTCTGTTAGCCACCAAATGGTGTTCACCCCCGCGCCACATTGAGCCAAACCCTATACGTGGGAAAATCAGATATTTACAATAGATTTCATTCGTCAATAAATAGAATTTATAATATTTTCATGATTTGAACTATGATATTTACAATGAATGATAGATGAATCGACGAAATATTCACAATGATGATTAGAGAGAAAAATGATGAATTAAGATGAAAAACTATTTACATATTTACAAATAAATTACAATGATATATGCACCGATATTTATGAATGATGAGGAGTAATGATGGATATATGAATAGATGGATGAATGTAAAATCAGATAGATATTTATAATTGATTTCATTGATTTTCATAAATAGAATTTATAATATTTACATGGTTTGAACTATGATATTTACAAAAAATTGATAGATGAATCGATGATAAGCGAAACGATATTTACAATAAATTGATTTCATTTCAATGAATTAATATGATTTACTTTTTACATATATACAAAAAAATAATAGGTATTTACATTGATAATTGAATATGATAAGGAATCTTTTTTTTAAGATTTGTTTTTTATAGGACTGTATTTTTTGTGTTTTTTTTTATATATAAATAATTATTCAGAGTCATGAGGTTTCTGGCCATTTGGTCTCGAGGACCTAACCAGAACATTTCTTCGAAGAACGGTTCCAAAGTTTATCCCTTACCCTGTATGGATCTTGTGATTCATACCTTTGGTCTCGCTGGGGCTCCAAAATCTTCGGGTCGACGACCCTGGCACGCGGCGACCCTGGATGTCGATGGCCCAGACGGAGAGGAGATAAAGGCACCGAGGTCACAGGGGCCGACGGCACAGAGGCATCACAAGAGCGCAACTCCTCGCTCTTACTCTCACCATAAAACTTAACTTTCTGTGCCGCCTGTGTTGGCCCCTGTGCAAGAACGTAATCTTTCCTCTCCGTCTCTTGACTGTGGCACAGCTGTGTCGAGGTCCCGGCCGCGTTCCTAGGGTCAGAGAGCTGTGCAAGGGTAGCGATCCTTTTGCTATTAGGTGTATCGTTAAAGGGGCCAAACCTTGCACAGAAGCCTGTCTTCTGCCAAACGGCCTCAAACATTTCACCAACTTGAGAAGCGTTTAAAGCATGTCCGCCTTCTGTGCAGAAGACGGTCGACAACCCCAAACGTTCGGCTAAGACCACGAGATTTAAAAGAGCACCATGCACGAATGGGGTCGCGGATAAGTAGGCTACCCCGGACAGGGAGGTCTTGTGAGACCCGACCAGCACAAGGTATCTGGATCCCAAGGCATTCTAAAGAGAGATGGGCTAACTGGGACGAGGTGATGCGGCGTACACGGACCAGAAACCGACAGAAAGATCTGATGACCGTACCGAACGATAGAATGGAGCCGGGCCGCCGGACTTTCTCAATCAGGCTGTCTATATACGTCGATAGATATCCGGATTTCAGCAACTTCCTAAAATCAGAAAATGAACCGACGTATATCATATAGTTCTCAATACAAAGGGCGTACTTCCTGGCCCTCTTCAGGGAGTACAACCCCCCTTCAGAGGATTGCAGGAAGGCAGCAAACCGTTTTGTTACCCAGCGCGGTAGCCACTGATTAACTTCCTGTCTCTCGGCAGGGGTATGGTGGGCAATATGCGTGCAGGCGATGAAGTGTTTGACGGCTGCCGCGGGCGACGCCGGCGAGCCCACGGCATTACGAATATTTGAAAAGAATTCGCGTTGGTCCTGAACCGGAGCATCAGCCCCGTCCCTGCGGGCCATCCCCAAACATACCACTGCATGTCTGTTACACGGATGGCCCGCTTTGACTCTTGAAGAGCCTTTGTCCGCGCCATACTGTGCTTATCTTTGAGATGGCGGGGCACTCTACCGACAATAGCCGGGCAGTCCCGGACCGGACAGATTCTGGCGATTACGCCTGACACTCGCTTGCTTGGGGGGATCCTTGCGTAATTCCCGAAGAGGGAGCATTTATATAGACTCCCCCCCCCCCAGCTCGTCGATGTGTACCCGCTTTATGTGGGGCCTAATTCTCTGGAAAGTGTCCCCACTTTCCCCACAGAGGGGACACTTATGTTCGTGCCTCATCTGAGGCATAATTTGTAGGTGAATAATATTTTTCTTATATTTATCTTTATCTTCGTTGTTGTGATCAGATCACTGCTGTGTACTAATGAAAGTTGACATCCTTGAGTGACCCTTTATCAATCTACAAAAATAAGTATGGTATGATCCATAGGTGACCAATTATCATTCAGTCAAAAATTATTGTGATTGGATGAAAATATGTATATTATTGGTGGAGGTCATTTCTCTATATGTTATAAAGAGGTAACTTTGAAAATCATTTTCAACAACAGTAGAACCCAAAATATCCAAAATCCAGTAAAAAATGTTGATTTGCTTTTACAAGAATTTCAAGCCTGTGGAGCAACTCAAGCCATTCATGGCTTTCTCGTCTTTATATTATTCTCCCACAGAGGTTATTTTATTACCTTTAATTTTATTATTCCTGGGGCAAAGGCTGTTCTTAACTGTTTGAGGCCATGCGTAGTTTGAATATGTTGCCTTTCGTCGAAAAAACCCAAAGCTTTTACATTTACTGTACAGGTGAAAGAAATACCAGGAATCCATTGTTAGGTGCTCTGGCAAAGTTTCATTGAAATCGGCCCAGTGGTTCAGGAGAAGAAGTTTTTCTACATTGTAGTCGACGCACCCTAAAAACTCCCCTTGAGCAAGTTGTGCTCAGGTGAGCTTAAAATACAGTTTTTTTCTAGAATTTCGGAAGAGGCTTTAGCCTGTTAATTTAGGGAAAATTCAGACTGGTTTTCAGAAGAATTGTGAAACAAGATTGTTAAAATTAAGTAGTACAACTTATCCATCATTTGCAAAATTTTAAGATATACAATTTCTTTTTTGGTATAATCAGTATTAAAACCTATGTAAATATAAATGAAAATGAATTTTGATACCAAAAACTGAATATAATGCGAAAATTAACTCTCATAATTGGAAGTGTTTCTGCCACAAATGGGAAAAAGAGAGCCATTATTGAATTGGGAAGTAGCCTGTAATAGGCCTCTCTTAAAGAACAAAAAAAAAGCCCTGAGATAAATGATGTAATTTTTCATAGTACTGAAAAAGTTTTGGAGCTGGTATAATGCTGCGCTTATTGATGAAAGCCTATAAAATTCTAGAGATGCACCTTCCTTTGTCTACTCTTTTCCAAACTATATGGAAGCTCTTTATTTCAGTGTCCAATGGACTTTATTACAAGTTTCCCAGTGAGGTTCCCTCTTTTGCAGTGTTTACAAAAAAATTAGGAAGCTATGATACATAATCCCTTCAGTATGGGTATTGATGTGGAACTTATGCTAAAGCTGTCTATACTTGTTTTTGTCTGAAAATAAAGATTGCTTTACCTTTCTCCACCATGGGTAATTTCCAGGACCATAATTGTAAAGAATTTATTCACCTTGTTTAATGTCTTTAATGGATTAGAAATATAATTCTGGTTCCCCATGTGTATATAAAAATTTCACTCAACAGTTTGGTTGTATGTAATCATTATTTACCAAACATCCAAAAGACACATCTTCATTGGATGCATCCAGCCTAGAGAACAAAAATGAACCCAACAGGCTGTGGGGCCCTCAAGTCCGTTACCTGAGATTGACACAACATAAGACAGGAGTATTAAATAATTGATAAGTTAATTTGTCATCCATTTGTAAGGTGAATTAACATGATAACAAATGCGAGGTAATTAAGAATTGCTTGTTTGGAAATGAACTATTATATCTTTATGCCATGGCCCTGGAATGTTCACCAAAGGCCAATGTGATTCAAAGAGAGGAATAACTAGCGCAAGTAAAGTCAAAGTTTTCATAATGAAGAACTAGATTACAAAAGTGAAATTCTTGTTGAATTTGACCAATTGGCTAAGGAGCATAGGAGATGTCATTTAGCTGATATTCCTGCTTCTATCCCTGGTGGCCATATCATTAGATGTGTGGTTTTGAAGGGTGATTCCATTCTTACCAAGGTTGCTTCTGGACACGTGTGACATAATGTCATGCCGCCAATGCTTTCCGAGTTAACGTACTAATGAGATATCACCTGTTTGCCTGGATTCTTAGGAAACACCCCAATTATCCGACTATATAATTTTATGTTTTTGATAACCTGGATACTTGATCTAGTTTATCACCAGCACGTGGGTCGGTAGGGTTAACATGATATTTTGAATGTGAATGGAAGTCTGTTACTTGGTAACCTTGGTCAGATGACCTTGGCCAAGCTCTCGTATATAAAGAGATGAAGCCGCCAAGCGCGAGGGGAGTTAGGAGTTGGTAGATAGAGTATAAAGTTAGATCACAGTCGTCATGGAAGCTGACGTCAATTTAGAGTTAGAACTTTTATTGTAGATTTGAAGTTGGTGAATTGATGTTTATTAAATTTAGTTAAACAAAAACTATGACTTTATTTAATTACACAACGCGATGGTATCACAGATATGTATGGTGCCGTGACCAGGATTGGATGAAATTTTCAATAAATTTCGACCAAAAAACGAACTTGGGTTATGATGATGTGTGAAAGGTTGCGGATATTACGAAGTTCTTGGACAATTTGGACAAATTAATATTGTGAACATTTGTACTTTGCTGATCCTGTACTCTGAGAAAATGTTTGGACATACTGAAAATTCCGGAACCGTAAGTTGTCTACTCTGCTTGTATTTTTGAAAATAATTGGCATAACAAAAACCTATGTCTTATGATGAAAATGACCAAATTGAAGCTTTTTTTTCATTTAAAGTATTTTCTTTGGGGAAATCACGCTGCATTAAAGTTCAGTCTGGTTTTGAAAAATTGGTGATAATTTTATTTTTGCAAAAAATTTGTAGGGTCAGTTGTATGATTGAATAGAAATATTTCAAAGTTCAATTTCAATAGTCAAATTTAGCTATCATTTTTTTTATATTTAAGTAATTGAGTTGGAGGCAGATACTAAGGTCTTGGTCAAATAATGGTTTTATATCATCGTTTAAATTTTATAATGAATTGGTTTTAATTTGACAGTTAAGTATGGATTTTCTATTAATAAATGCTTAAACTGTTCTTCGGAATTTCTTACAAAATTGAGGTAACATTTTCTGATGACATGGCATACTAATTCTGGGTAAACCATATTAATCATGGAAAGCATGGAATTTTACCTGAATTGACCTTGAGATCACGCAGTGGGTTGATGTACATTGGATGATCTTCGGGTTTTTTGACTCATTAGACCGAAATACTGTATCATGGGGCTATCCTGTAATTTGGTTGATAGGTCACCTTCTCTTTATTTGGCAAAGTCATGTGGTCTTGTGATTACAGGCTACGAAAACAATTCAAGGTTAAGGTCATATAAGAAGTTTGATGAATCTTGCTGATCGCAAAATTGCATTATGGATTTGACTTTCACTTTGATTTAAAGGTCGACTTTTCTTTATTTAGCAAGGACGTTTGGTTATCAAGTTCTAGGCAAATGACGTTTCAATTTTACAAGGTTAAGGTTGTTTGGTCTTGTTATTAAACTTTGGTTAATTTTCTTGCGTTAGAGCATTATATTTTTAGTCAAGGTCATGGTCACTTTAATTTGAAGAACAGAACAAATGAGATCTAGATTTTGGACAGTATGATTATCAGGTTAATTATTAGAAAACAACAGGTGTTGTTTGTGAACCTGACATTCTTATGTTTGATGTTATGGCAGGGTCTATTGTAATTGGCATAACTATTTCAGAGAATTTGATTAGAAATTCGAGTAAATGACAATTTGTTTGTAGGTTGGATCAGGAGTAATTACTGACTTTTTTCTGGTTGTAGTGTTGTGTTTTATTTGTACGATATCTTTTTTATGTCTGATAAGAGCTAATAAGTGGTTCGGACTTGTGTTTATTGTCAATTATTGTTTTACCTTCGTGGGAGGGTATGGTTAACCTTCGTTATGAGATAAGGTACATTTAATGATGAGATAAGAAACTCTTTTAATGAGGTCTCTGACTGTGCTTTAGAGAATTGTTTGTAAGATGAGGACAAAGATAATTAGTCTTGATTTTGTAACAGGTGTTCCCATAAAGTCCGGATGAGGACATGTTTATGGATGATTATCATGAAAATATTTTGGCAAAAGGGTGTTGGCATTTTTGTTATCTGATTATGTAAATGGCTTTTGTAACGAGCTTGAACTTGGTCATATCATAAAGGTAGATCTTGCAGTTACGAAAACATTTTGGATGAATGTAATAAATCTAATTGCCAAATTATTTTCATAAGATATTTAGAGTTAGACAAATAGATGACGGTACCAATGAACTTTGGGACTCTATGCGTAAGAGTTGTGTAGGAATAAACTACCAGCCGTATCTGTGTCAACCGATGTCTGAATAGCAGTGGGATACTCGTAAATGTCGAGGCAGCTGAGATGATCAGACAAGACGTTTGTAAATAAGTAAAAGTAGACTGTACACAAATGTATTCAGTATTTATCCAATTATGTAATCCTGTAGTAAAAGAGAGAAGTCGAACAGATTACATATATGTTGAGAATGAGACGATTAGACCATGCTGTGGTGTCTGTTTATGAAAAAAAGGCGAGACGAGTATTATGGGTGTTAAAACGACTCTTGAAGGAGAATATGATACGACGAAATAATGGGTATACGATAAACCAATGAACGAACGACTCATAATTTATGGTACAACGATGAAAAATTGTGATTGTAATATGGTACAACGACAAACAAACAACGATTGGTGTATTGTACGACGACTGATGTGTTACAAAAAAATACCGTTAAAAGACTCTGGACAATTAATGTTTTTGACAAATACATGCATATTACAAAATTCTTATACGTAAGAACTGAGGTTTCATTTTAAGGTTTGGTGCAGAGATATGTATTTATTATTACTTTATCATTCTTTGAAAGAAATTTATAAATTACCATTTATTGTAATTGGAAAAGTTTTGAAACTGCAGAAAAATCAATATCAAATCAATTGAGTTCATGTGTTCCCTGTTAGTCTGAGCCGAATGTGCCTGATCAACATGTTCATCTCAGAACAAGGAATGCTAAAAAGCATTTATCTAAATTGGTGAACTGTTTCAAAGATCTTTATTTGTTTCATAAAGTTTAAATTGTAGAAATATAGATTATGTTGTAAAACATTTCAAAGATGAAATGTTTTAAAGAAGAGGGAAAGGTATGTGACATAATGTCATGCCGCCAATGCTTTCCGAGTTAACGTACTAATGAGATATCACCTGTTTGCCTGGATTCTTAGGAAACACCCCAATTATCCGACTATATAATTTTATGTTTTTGATAACCTGGATACTTGATCTAGTTTATCACCAGCACGTGGGTCGGTAGGGTTAACATGATATTTTGAATGTGAATGGAAGTCTGTTACTTGGTAACCTTGGTCAGATGACCTTGGCCAAGCTCTCGTATATAAAGAGATGAAGCCGCCAAGCGCGAGGGGAGTTAGGAGTTGGTAGATAGAGTATAAAGTTAGATCACAGTCGTCATGGAAGCTGACGTCAATTTAGAGTTAGAACTTTTATTGTAGATTTGAAGTTGGTGAATTGATGTTTATTAAATTTAGTTAAACAAAAACTATGACTTTATTTAATTACACAACGCGATGGTATCACAGATATGTATGTATTATATAGTCGGATAATTGGGGTGTTTCCTAAGAATCCAGGCAAACAGGTGATATCTCATTAGTACGTTAACTCGGAAAGCATTGGCGGCATGACATTATGTCACACACGTAACAGCTCATGGGCCGTTTTTGAACAATTTTACTCTATTGTTTAGTTTCTGGTATCATGATCCTAATTTAAAATGTGCACAATTGAGTATGCAGTACTTCCTCTTCAGATTGAATTCCCTTATTAAAAGGAGTCCGTTGGATAGCTACCTTATAGTTTTAAAGAGTCCCGCATTAAAATATAGGAGTCTCATACTGCCAGACTACTGTAAGTGTCCAACCCTGCACTAAAATATTTTGGTTTTTCAAAAAGTTATTAATTTTTATACATACCAGTATAATCTATTTTTAGATGTAAACTCAAAGACATATGTATCGTCTCCTTTGGGTTGTGTGGTCTTCAATTACCCTTCGTATCTTAGGAAATATTTGCTTTTGGTATCTCAGTTTTAGTGTGCACACATCTTTCTGTAATGAATGTTGCTTGTAATAAGAGTAACATCACTTCCAAACACTTTGTTATATAACACCCATTATAATGTTTGGGCTTCAGATATACTTACCAATCAAGTAAGTTCTGTATTAAATGAGACAAGTCACAAACTAGAAAGCCATGAATTGCTTGAGTTGCTCCACAGGCTTGAAATTCTTGTAAAGCAATAATAGTTTTGACTAGATTTTTAGATATTTTGGATTCTATTGATGTTGAAAATGAAGTTTTAACTATATAACATATAGAGAAATGACATCCGCCCATAAAATGCATATTTTCACCCAATCACAATAATTTCTGGTAAACCGATAAAGGGTCACTCAAGGATCATTCATGTAATATTTCATTGGTATCCATCAATTAATTCTGAGAAAATGATTTTCAAAGTTTCCACTACAAGACACATACAGAAATGACATCCGCCCATAAAATACAAATTTTTCATCCGATCACAATAATTTTTGGTAGACTGATTAAGGGTCACTGAAAAATTATTTCAGCGAAATTTGGTTGATATCCATCATTTAGATTTCTGAGAAAATGATTTTCAAAGTTTCCACTATATAACACATAGAGAAATGACCTCCGTCCATAGAATACATATTTTTCATCCAATAACAATAATTTTTGGCAGACTGATAGAAGGTCACTCAAGTATTATTCCAGTGAAATTTAGTTGATATCCATCATATAGTTTCTGAGAAAATGATTTCCAAAGTTTCCACTCTATAACAAAAAGAGAAATGACTTCCTCCCATAAAATACATTTTTTTCATCCGATCAATATTCATTCATTCATACATTTTTGGCCGACTGATAATGGGTCACTCAAGGAACATTCATCACTTACATTCTGAGAAAATGATTTTCAACTATATAACATATAAATGACCTCCGCCCATATAATGCATATTTTTCATTGGATTGGTTACCTAGTTACAGGTAAAAACCGTCGCGAAGAACTTATCCTGACTCGCTTACGCATTGGTCACACTTACCTCACGCACTCTTACTGTCAAGCATATTTTTTATTGATTGTGTAGATATTTCAAAGTTGACAGTATGAAGGACTTGTTTAATTATGTAAAAAATTGAGCTGATATTTGATTTCCTGAAGGTCATTGGTTTGTATAGTAAAATGTGATTTTATGTTCTTCTAAACCCAATTATCCTTGACCTTCTTTCAAAGTTGTTCAAGAAATTTTGATCCAATGAAAAACATGGATTTAAAGGGCGTGGTTAATTTTCAAATATGGTAAAAAGTGAGTTTTCTCAGATTTTAATCGATGGATACCAATTAAATTTTACATGAATGATCTTTGGGTGACCCTTTAACAGTCTACCAAAAATCATTGTCATCGGATGAAAAATATGCATTTTATGGGCGGAGGTCATTTCTCTTTATGTTATACAGTGGAAACTTTAAAAATCATTTTCTCAGAATGTAATCGTTGGATATCAACCAATTTTCACTCGAAGATGCTTGAGTGAACCTTTATCAGTCTACCAAAAATTATTGTGATCTGATTAAAAATATGTAATTTATGGGCAGAGGTCATTTCTCTTTATGTTATATAATGAAAACTTTGAAAATCATTTTCTCAGAATGTAATCGATGGATATCAACCAAATTTCACTGGAATGATCCTTGAGTGACCCTTTATCAGTCTACTAAAAATTATTGTGATCGGATGAAAAATATATATTTTATGGGCGGAGGTCATTTTTCTATATGTTAAATAGTGGAAACTTTGGAAATCCATTTCTCAGAATGTAATTGTTGGATATCAACCAAATTTCAATAGAATGATCCTTGAGTGAACTTTTATCATGCAGCGAAAAATTCATGTCATTGGAGGAAATTTATGTCTTATATTGTCAGAGGTCATTTATGTTATATAGTGGAGACTTTGAAATTCATTCAACCCCAGTAGAACCCAAAATATCTTAAAATCTAGGCAAACCGTAGATTTGCTATTTCAAGAATTTCAAGCCTGTGGAGCGACTCAAGCCATTCATGGCTTTCTAGTATTGCAAAAGTAATACTTTTTCTGTTATATAAACAGTTAACCATTTCAAAATACAAGTAGTTATTCAATTAAATTTATGAAATACTTTAATACACAAGAATTGAAATTAACTGGTACTGGAATGAACATGTTTATGGAATGCACTGTAAAAATGTTTAAGTATTATGCTTGATTGATTGATTGATTGAATGGGGTTTAACGCCGCTTTCAACATTTTTTCAGTTATATCGCGGCGGCTGGAGCGCCTAACAATGGATTCCTGGTATTTCTCACGCCAGTACTACCATTACATCCTTTCCTAGCCTCCAGCTACTATCTCACATAGGTCTACGATTATCGTCCCATTGGTGAGAGACAAATAGTCGGAAAGAATGAGTGCCGCCGTCGGGGATCGAACCCGGGACCTCTAGATTGATAGTCCGACGCGCTACCAACTGCGCTATGACGGCGGCAGTATTATGCTTGAACAAATACTTCACCAGAACATTGTATTTGATGAAAACAATATGCCTAATTAGTTTGAAATCCATCGGAAAATGTAGAAATTACAGTTCTGAAAAACACACAATAACAACACCTACACAAAATCAAAGTTGTGAATCTGGCTCAATAAAATTATAATACCTTCTGTTGCATCATTGTTATCAGAGAGTCTGTTGTGCCGGCAATTGTGTGTTCAAAACTGTTTGTTAAAGATGAATTTCTTTGTCTTTTAATATTGTACCAAGTTGTAGATCTAGGTTCTTTGGCATTTTTTAAATACTTCGAAATATTGCATGGCCCTCTTCTCTTCCTTTATGTGTTCTTCTGTGAAGTTCTTCAAAAGTTGTTAAAAGAATTTAATTTCATCAAAAACTCTGGAATGCATGGTTACAGAAAGGCTGAAATGGACGAAAATTGCTGAAATTCATAGAAAAACTTCTTCTCTTCCTAAAACACTTGGCTAATTAAGCTGAAACATGGTAGGGATGTTCTTTGGGTGAAGCTCTACCAAAATTGTAAAAATAATAAATCTCTGGTTTACATGGTATTGGAAATGTCAAAATATTGCCAAAAATATCAGAGAGGGTTAATCTTTGCCTTAATTATTTGGCATATCTAAAATGTGGCAGGGATATTCTTAAGGTTTAGGTCTACTAAACTTGAATTCAATTCCATCAATAACTTTGTTTGCAATTAAAAAGAATATCATATTGCAGCAGGAGGAAATTAAAGTCTGTTTCTTTTAAATCCACCCTAAATGTACATCAGACAATTTTTGGTACTTATAACATTGTTGACAAGTTATGAGTTGACTTACTCAGGTGAGCGATAAAGGACCATCATGGTCCTCTTGTTACACCTTGTCTGTTATCTATCCCTGTTGCTTCAGCTCTACGAACAATCCCAAAAGCACCAGTACCAAGTCCTTCAGCCATCGTCAGCCTTTTTCTGGTAATTTTCCATTTTGAATCGAGAGGTACCTCATATTTGGAGCTTCGCCTTCCTATTTCTTCAATGCGCACTTGTAGAATTAAGGGCTGGGTGGCCTGGTCGTATTCATTTGGATTATATAAATCATTCTGTAATGAAATTTGTTGTTAGCCCACCTGAGCACAAAGTGCTCAATGTGAGCTATTCTGATGAGTTGTTTTCCAGCGTCTGTCAGTCCATCCATCCATCAACCACTTTCTTCTCCACCATGTTTCGAGAAAATCCGGCCAGAAACCTAGGAGGAGTTGTGCTCACAAGAGAAAGTGGACGTATGTACGGACAGGCGGATAGACGGATGGACGGATAGACGGAGAAGATGCTAATATACATCTGCCTACGGCGGCGTATAAAAAATTATTGCTATCCTTTGAAAAATGTGTTTTATTCTTGTTCAATTTGCTATAAAGTATTTTGTAAAAACTGAGAAATTCTTTTCCTCCTAAACCATGGGGCCAATTAAGCTATAACTTTGCATAAATGATCCTTGGATGAATATCTTTGAAAGTTTGTTAAAAAGAATTAATTTCATTTAAAAATGTGGCTTTATTGGGCATGGTTTATTTCCATATATAGTAAAAAGTAACTTTTCTCATCAACTAAATGCTGGATATTGACTAGATTTTCGTGAGTATTCCTTGTGTGACCCTTTATCAGACTGCAATGAATTCTTGAGATTGGATAGAATAAAGAGCCTAACTATCACTTAAAATTCAGACCTTTGCCATCTAGTTTAGATTGATAATGAGGTGAGCGATTTAGGACCATCGTGGTCATCTTGTTTCAGATTCTAATTGATTGATACCAATTAAATTTTACATGAATGATCCTTGGGTGACCCTTTTACAGTCTATCAAAAATTATAATGATCGGATGAAAAATATGTATTTTATGGGCGGTCATTTCTCTATATGTAAGTGAAAATTTCAATACCATTTTCTCAGAATGCAATTGATGGTTATCAACAAAATTTGAATGGATTAATCCTTGAGTGATCCATTAGCATTCTGCCAAAAGTTATTGTGATCGGACGAAAAATATGTATTTTATGGGCGGAGGTCATTTCTCTGTATGTTATATAGTGGAAACTTTCAATACCATTTTCTCAGAATGTAACCGATGGTTATTACCTACATTTCACTGAAATGATCCTTGTATGACCCTTAATCAGTCTACAAAAAAATATTATGCTAAGACGAAAAATATGTTTTTATGGGCGGAGGTCATTTTTCTTTATGTTATTCGATGGTCACTTTCAAAATCATTTTCTCAGAAATAATTTGATGGATATCAACCAAATTTCACTGGAATGATCCTTGAGTGACCCTTTATCAGTCTACCAAAAATATTGTGATCGGATGAAAAATATGTTTTTGTTGGCGGAGGTCATTCCTCTATATGTTATAGGGTGGAAACTTTGAAAATCATTTTCTAAGAAGTTGTTAAGGAATTTAAGCTCTTAGGACTCCTTTTTGATTCTAAACTGTCGTTTATTCCACATATTGACAATTTGAAGAATAAATGCCAAAAGGCACTTAATCTAATCTTTTACGTGTTGTATCCAGTATGGATTGGGGAGCCGATAAAAAAGTTTGTGCCTTTAAAGGGCACCTGTTAGATCAAAGCTAGACTATGGCTGTGCAGTTTATGGTTCCCCTAATACCTTCGCCATTTTAAAACTGCGTCGATTCTCCGTTGAGAAGCATGTTAAACAGACAGTGTGGTGCCGGTCGTCTAGAGGTAGACCGTCCGCTTCACGATCAAGAGATTCAGAGTTCATCCCTGGTAGTAGAGGTTGATCTTGCCTATTCATTGGCCCACACTTTCAGTGCGAGTAATGGGGTATTTTGCAGGAAGCGCTTATACAGTTACCACATCGTGAAATTGACAAGATGAATGATAGTGGAATTGTTTGGGAATGAAATGGAATAAGTATTTGGAGCGAGTTTTGAGTGAAATTAAAAGGAGGTAATTCAATACCGCTAATTGTGTTCATCCATGAAAACAACAAAATTTACATACAATGATATTACATAGTGTCTAGCGATTTGATTTTGACCACTGACATGCTGAGTCCAGGAGTAATCCTATTTTGTCACAAGGTAGGGACTAGGATCAGTCTGCACACATATGCCGCCGACTTACCTAGCACCTACCACCTGATTTCTCCCCCTTTATTTATTTAATGTTATTATTATTATTTTTTTGCCAGTAAAATTTAAGAGTTATATTTTCGAAGTGAAAAGAGTCTTTTTCAAAAATCCAGCTCAGTATGATTTCAATAGCAAATATAGATTCAATATTTACAATACAAAGCATTCAATATCTTACAAAATATATCAAAACTGAAGAATGATATTTACAAAATGTGAGTACACCTAGTGTTATCAGGGGTGTGGGATTCCCATGCTCAACATGTCTGAGACACATATACTTTTTCAATGCCACTTGTCCGTGGACAAGCAATTTTTTTTTTATTTGCCCGGATAGATAATGTGTTTCCACACCCCTGATTTAGACGGGCTACTATCTCAAAAAGATTTAACAGAAAGCAGACAGTGTAGGCCAAGATCAGGCTGTCCAGCTTTGCTGGCTGATTTTAATTGATGGTGTCTGCGAAAGCTTTGTTAACAAGAGAAATACGCTGTGAACAGCTTGATTACGTGAATCTGACCATTTAACATCATCTAATATTTTAATTCAATAATTTCAATCAACTTTCGTGCCTTCTGAATGGCTGAAAATGGTTTTATTTATCCATGAAAACAGTTTTAGAGCGCTTATTTTTAGGCTTGCGCGCAAAGTGGTCCCGTAAGAAATACATGTACATGTATGTCTAATTATGGAGAAATTCTTCTATGAAATTAAATTCTGAATTACGAAGAGAGTATATATTGATATCATTGTGTTATTAAAATAAAAAAAAACCTAATTACACTCATGCTTTGTGTATTCATACAGTATGATTAGGTTTTTAGTCTCATATATCATTGAAATCATCTTATACTATCTTCATCTGTCAATACTACTCTTAAATAACTTATCATATCATGACACACTCCTCAAATATTAAATTAATTCACCTGAAAAATGTATAGAAGGAAGAACAATTAGTTACCCCGTGAAGTTGACATTCACCTTACTCAAAACCATTCTAAATCGCTCATTCATTCGTTGTTGATTCTATATTCTTCAATGGGTTTGAGCGTTTTTGAATAGATTACGTGAGTGTTTGGAATGAATGAATGGAGCACTAAGTGAGCGGTTTAGAATAGTTTTGATTGAGGTGAATGTCATTTTCATGGAGTAACTTACTGTGCTCCGCTCTTCCAGGTCAAAAGTAAGTTACAGTGCAGTAAAGAATACTGTAAAATTGACATATGTGAAAAATAAAGATTTAATACCAGCATTACCCGTTCTTATCTCAACATCTAAGTATTACCTGGAACTAGCGTAACCTTGTTCTCAAAAACATTGCTATCTAGAACGAATCTCATTGGTTAAAAATAGGCCTACAGCCAATCATAATCCTACATTTGAAAAAAACTGGGCCATGAACAGTTCAGAGGCAACATGTCAGAATTAACACAAATCTTTCACAGAAACGTTTTTTTTCTGTACAAACTATTTATATTAATGTTGTTTCAAATGGCCTTGAATCTTATTAAAATTATAAATTGGGATTCCATCTCTAAAATTTGGCAATTCAGAAAATTTGCAAAATCCTTAATGGTGTGGCGGATTTCTTCATTCAACTTATGACAAAATAGAAGACTGTATATTTTTATTTAATTTATCCGTCACAATGGACTTTTTTATTACGAGATTAATTGAGTAACACAGTTAAACATTTTTTTTATACTTTTTTTAACCCACTACATAACATAACCCAACTTTAACGTGACATCCGTTTATCTAGTTCCGCTTTCAAGTGTTACTGACTTTTTTAATGGATCATCTGGTATTTATACGTAATTTGATCACCGCTTTAACAACGTCATTCCACCGTTGCCAAGGAACCGGAGTCAAATTACGTTAACTTCAATATAAACAATAGCCGTCTAATTGACGGTGTATGCGGTTTTAATTCATGTTTAATCAAACAATACGACAGATACATCATTAATAAACAGTGTAGGTCAATATCGGGATGTTAAATAATGATCAAGCCAGATATATGATCTGCACTACTTGTATTTAATTAAGTATATTATCAAAAACAATCGCGATCTTCACGACACTCCCCACAGGGTCAGTTTAGAACTTTCCATAATTTAATTGCGTTTTAAATCTGCAAGTTGTCCGTAATGTCACTTTCACTTATATTTTGGGTATAACCGATAGAAGCACTACGTTGAGTTGTTTTCACACCGTCTTTTCTACTGTCCATTTTAATTAACGTAACGTTTATAGCTGTAACAACCACACTGTCTTGATTGGAATTTCCATACTACCGTCATCGTCATGGCGATCGTCACCGTAATCGGCGTTTGTTTATTGGCTAGGCAAGTTTTCATCAGTGCTATAGTCACCCTAATTTACCACACTTCCGGTTGATCTGGGGACCGGGTCGCCATTGTCTTTAACGTCGGTAACGTTTCCACACGGCTTGTCACCGCCCAAACTGATATTATCAATGTAACTATCAACATATATACTCAGCAAAAAAAGAAACTTTACATACCTACTGAGGGCTGTAGTATCGCTATGAAACCATTAAGAATACAGATGTTACTATTATATGAAAATTGAAGGCAGTATCCGTCGGTTTATGGAAGGGTCAGTACCGGATTTTTGTAAAATGAGGTTTTTATTGGTGGTCAAAGGACAAAGGGGTCGATTTTAAAAATCACAGAAATGAAATAAAGATTGTCGGTGATGTTTTGAGTACAGGTCCTTGACGTTTTCGTGATTAGAGTCGCTCCAATATCATGTTAGACTAACGTCTGAACTAAATACGCATACTTTTCTTGCAGTTATCCTTCCTTTGATGAAATGAATTGAAAAATATGCAATGGTAACAGGGCCTTTACATGACGTCAAAAGTGGCCAATCTCATCTCGGCCGACACTTCATGTGGTTGTAACTGTTTTTTTTGTTAATTAATATGGGTTTAAAGGTCACTTTCGATAGTCTTACATAAAAAATTCGACCGCTGGTGCACCCATCTATAGTTCCTTGTCGGTTCTCACAATACAGCTAGAGCTTTCATCTAAGGCACCACTCGCCATTCTCTCCTAGGTGTATCACTTGCCAATTGTGTTGGAGAGAAATGACACTTATCATGATGCTTTTTGTCAAATATGGGATGAAAGACAGCCGAGCCAGAGGTCGAACCAACGACCCGATGAATGAAAACAAGACGCGTAACCGATTGTCCTAACCGGGCGCGGCAGTTCTAAACCGAGATGTTAAATGTGAATTGCTTGTCCCGATTAGCCAAATTTAAGAGTTGCGTTATAAACAGACATTCAAGCTCTATGTATACCTGTAGTCTTATTCCTGCCTTTATTCGATTGTTGTCACATACCCGTTTCAATAAAAATGTACAAACAATTTTGTTTTTTCGTGCCGTTGCTAAGGAATGAGTATGACTGTGTAACAAAAATCACTCAAAATGAACTTTAAATAGCTCAACACGAGTATGTGACCAAAACCGGAAGTTACAGACGCATTAGCTCGAACTCGCTTCAATTGCGCAAATTCCTGCATCTGTGTAGTCTCTGTAGCTAGTCCAACTAAAACATGTACATGAAGTTGGCCTATAGCCACTGTAAGTCGTTCAAAACAGACCAACAAGTATGTAAAGTTTCTTTTTTTGCAAAGTATATATCAAAGATATTACTCTCATCGCCTTCTAGATTCATCGGCGAAATTCATTCTATTTCAACATACAAATCAGGAGGTGGCACGATTGTCACTTATGTCTTCAAGGTCCGGAATGACGTATCTATTAGACGTCTCCGTTATGACCTGAACTCTTGAAGCTCTTTCTTTCGCAGCCTGTCTCTCCAATTTATGTATCATACACAAGTGCGTAATAACATAGCTACGCTTAATGAATCTTGCTCTCCATGGCGTCTCAGGACACAAAAAATATCTCATGTTAGTATGCCTTTCTTTGATGTGGCGTTTCAATCTTCTCTTGGATCGATAATCCCGTCGACAAAAGTCGCAGACATACATCCTTGTAATATGAACGGTTTACCCTGACCTTCTGAATAAGAATACAATTGAACCGAATGAATGTTTTATAATAGTTATGAGATGCACGGGGTTTGAATGTGCACGAGAATTTCACTGGTAGCCGTTTGATTATATACACTCTGCACCGGTGGTGATTGTAACCGTTGCACGAGAAATTTGTTTCAAATGTCTATTTAATCTACACTTTAAAGGCCTCTGTATAATCCTTTTCGATGGTAACTAAACTTTTGCTGACCGAATAAATCCATCGGCACTTTTCACTAATTTTGACACTTTACCAAATCTCAAGCTTCCTCTCGGAGAATCATCCTTTAGTATGACCACATCATCAACGTTTGGATCTATATCGGCTGCTACTCTTCCGTATTTCAGTTTGGATTGTGTGCGTTCTCTTAGACTGGTCAAGTATTCATGACGCCAAATCTTCCAGAAAGTATCCAGATTTGACCCTTTTTCCACATATGGATCAACTTATCTTTACTACTTTGGTTAGGTACTAAATGCAATGTGATAGTTTTTATTGAAAGTAAAAAGTCTTTCTTAAACCACACCAGAACGTGGCAAATGGGTAACGAGAATATCACTGAGACAACAAGTTACAATCATCTTGGTACCAATTTAGACAAATTCATGAATTTGAATGAAAATGTTCGTAATTCATGCAACAAATTTAAAAGTTCAATTCTAAGCATGGATAACACGGATTTACTTGTATATTTAACCCTTATCTTTTGTTGAAATTTAATTTTTCAAATATTTTTTGTCAGAAATGTTAATTTTTTTAGAATGTTCCTGTCAAAAAGTGTTAAATTAGACCGGGTTTTGTTCTCTTTTCTTTAGTTCTACCCTTAAAATATTTTTTTATTGTTTGTGACTTAGAAAAAATACAATTTATATCAAGTTACGACGAACCAGTGGAGTAGATTTTTCCTTCTAGTGACGGTCCAAGATTAAGTTTATCTTATTACGTAAAAGTCCTAATTACTTCCGGGTACAAAAATCGACCGTCAAACTAAAAGAAAACTATTTTGCAATATATACATGCAAAGAATGCAAGGCACAGGCACACATTCAATGACTAAAAAATGCAAGAAATGGGTACTATTGTCCCGAAAACGTGGAGCTTTTCCTATCAAAAAGCACTAAATGAATACCGAATTGGCCCTTTTAGCTTGACATGTCATTTAAAAAATATTTTTCTCGATATGAAGTCATTAAGTAACCTAAAATTAAAACTCTAAGCGGTCGAAGTAACTCTTACAAGACAATAAATAAGAGAACATGCACTTTTTTGCATATTTACCATTTAGGTCTAAGGGAACTAATTCATTTTCCGTTGGCGGCCATTATAACCTTTCCGGTCATAGCTCAGTCCAAGAGATTGCGAGAGTGATCAATCCTGTCTTAAATTGAGGCACGCTCATTTGCGCATGAAATAAATTGAAAATTAGTATGGCATGATCCCTTTTCCCTACGACTTTTCGGGCCATTTTTGAAATGACCCTTACCGCGAGGTTGTTTTCACCGGCCCCTCAAAAAAATATACTTATGTTTAAAAATAGCTATTGGACCCGGAAAATAGTTTAAAATATGTAATTTTTCGATTGTATTTCAACAACAGATTATAATCGCTGAAAAATATTCAAACGATTTTGAATTTCAATAATATTGACCAATCAGAGATCACCTTCAACATTTGAGTATATGGACCGGAGTTTCCCTAAAGTTTCTTGACAGATCGCCGCAAATTGAATTAGTCCCCTAGACCATGTGTGACAGCTGTCAAAGCCGGGATAAGAGATCATTCAAGGGACACCACTCTTGATAACTACGAAAACGGAAATGGACGAATACATTTTCGGAAATGTCCGTAATTACCGAAAATATACGGAAAAAACCGAACACCTCCTTGCTCTTTAGAGGATTTGCGCTGTGATGCGCTACTAAATTGCTCGCTAAAACCCTTCAAAGTCTGTTGTTGGAATGTTGTTCTACCTACTGAAATGTATAGAAATCGTTAGAAATGCGTGTTCCTTTATTTTTTCACGTTTGAAAAAATCGTTTTTTCAAAGATAAAATTTCTGTTTTTTATGGCATCAAACTTGACAACAATAAATTTGGCCATAAAAAATAATTCAATATCTTTAAATTGATGCGTTTTCTTAAAAAAAATCATTGGTTTCTTTTTTAATTTTCCGAAAAAATATTTACCCACTTTTACAATTTTCGGAAGACGACGACGTCACTTTTCATTCCGAGTCAACTTATACCATTCCAAAGATGGCAGTAAACAGAAGAAATACGAATCTGTCTCTTTTATTTTTACCATTTTTGTAAAGTTTGAAGGTATACAAAGGCACATGATACTTTGATTAATGCAAATCTGATAACTTATGTAGTTATACATCATTTGTAAATAAGGAGGGTTTGGCCGGATACAGATACAGGCCCCATTATTGGATATTTTGTTGTTATCGCTATTTAGAATTGTAGGTGGGGTGCCACGAAAACTAATTAAACAATGAAAATTGTCTTAAAATAAGGTGTCAACCATATCCTAGACATACATTTGATACTCCCCCTCCAGGCCGAATGTAAAATTATTAAACAAATATTCAATTTTTAAGTGAATTTAAATTTTGTCGCAACTGAAGTTCACATGTGTGACAGCTGTCAAAGCCGGGATGAGAGATCATTCAAGGGACACCACTCTTGATAACTACGAAAACGGAAATGGACGAATACATTTTCGGTAATGTCCGTAATTACCGAAAATATACGGAAAAAACCGAACACCCCCTTGCTCTTTAGAGGATTTGCGCTGTGATGCGCTACTAAATTGCTCGCTAAAACCCTTCAAAGTCTGTTGTTGGAATGTTGTTCTACCTGGACAATGTCTTGGTCGTTTTCCACTTTGATTTGTTATTCGTAGCTGGGGTCTTAAGAGTGCTGAGCTTTTGAAAAAGTACTTTTTTGAAGAGTAGAGATAAAGCTATAAAAATCATGATTTCAATGACAAATTTGAAATTATTAAGCGTCTGGTTGCTTTTTAGAAGAAACTTGAAGCTTTTTTTTAACTTGAAGACAAATCTTATTAAAGGGGTGTAATATATATCGATATTTTGTTGACTCTGAACAAAATTAGCGATATATGATTACCCCCCTTTAATTTCACTCAAAATTCACTCATCGCTCACATTCAATTTTTATTCAGAATCAAAATACAATCATTCACCTTGTCAATGTTTTGGGTGTTGTTAACTGTATCATCTGTAGGCATAGGGAAATGCTTAGGTATATATCATACAGTTAGTTACATCGTGAAAAGAACATCCATCACAATAAAAAATATTCTAAATCGTTTACTCAGCGCTATATTCCTTCATTCGAAAAACTCATTCAAAACATTAAAAAAAAAACGCTCCGAAATTAATAAAAAGTTATAGATCAACAACATCTATCAAGATAAGTATAGCTTGAGAAAATTCGCGACTTCATTGATAAAAATTGAGGAGAAAGGAAGCTATCTATAGAACGTGTATGCATATTTTATAATAAGTAGGTTATATATATTGGCAATTTTGTTCATCTTGAACAAAATAAGCGATATTGGTTTACCTACGTTTAATTTCACTAAAAAATCGCGCCACACACTCAATCAATTCATTCCAAAATCATTCGAAAATCCTTCATCTTATACATTTCAAAATGTTGTTAAATGTTGTTAACTGTTTCATAGATATAGTAATTCATAACCAATAAATATTTTTTCATAATGTTATGCTGCGCCGCTAAATCTCCCGACGAAGATTTTCACTTTGCGACATGCCGTCCAAATGGAAGTATTTGGTTTAACCGATATACAGTTCGGAACATCGTGAAATTAACAAGTTGAATGATTTTGGAATAATTTTCTAAAGAAATTGAATGAGTATCTTGAGCGAGTTTTGAATAATTTTCAAAGAAGGTATAACAAATCGATAGTGTCGTCAAGCTGGACACAAATATCGATTATTTATTACCTCCCTTTAAAAAATCTACTTACCTTTTCTGCTTTAACGAACACCAGCTCATAAACTCATGCAAACATTTGACTGAATAGTTGATCATTTTGAACAGTTTCGAAGTGTTTTTGAGTAATAGTAGCAAGTGTTTTGGAATGAATGATTGGAGCGCCGAGCGAGTGATTTTGAATGGTTTTGATCAAGATTAGCGTCAATTTTAAGGTGTTACCAACTGTATACCTGCAACTCAGTGCCAGAGAAAACCGCAAACGCGATACGTGCGCCATCGAAACCAATGTTTATTCTTTTGATTCCTAGTATCTAAGTAAGTGTGTCTGAAAATCGCTTTTTATTTGCGAGCGTGTTTTTTTCTTCTCTTAATTTGGGACGCGCGAACTTAAGAATTTCGTCTGTATTCTTGTAAAAAGGATCATAATTTTGTAACGTTTTTTACATAAGCATAGTTAGAAAGATAGAGTAATAGACAAGGTAAGTTATTTTGGATGGTTTCAGAATGAAATTGAATGAGTAAGATTCTCGAGTTTTTCCATCACATATAAAGTTAAGATCATCGCAAAATTGACCTGGTAAATTATTTTGAATGAGTTCGGTGTAAAATTAAATGAATGTGATGTGTGAGTTTTGGGTGTAATGTAAGAGAGGTAATATAATATCTCTAATTACGTCCCTATTTTTCTACCTCCCTTTAGTAAAATATACGCATTATTCCGTTTATGTGTCTCCGATCAGACGCTTTGAAATCTGCACAAGCCAATAAAATAGCCCATTAATTTTATCAATATGAGTGTAAGTGTGCATGTTTTAACGATTTTGAAGCGTTTTTTTTAGCTCACCTGAGCACGAAGTGCTCAAGGTGAGCTTTTGTGGTCGCGTGATGTCCGTCGTCCGTCGTCCGTCGTGCGTCGTGTGTCGTCAACATTTACCTTGTAGACACTCTAGAGGCCACAATTTTTGCCCAATCAACCTGAAATTTGGTCAGAATGATTGTCTTGATGAAATCTCGGACAAGTGCGAAATTGGGTCAAGTTGGGTCAAAAATGAGGTCACGGGGTCAAATCTTAGAAAAACCTTGTAGACACTCTAGAAGCCATATTTTGTGCCCAATCAACCTGAAATTTGGTCCAATTGATAGTTTTGATGAAATCTCGGACAAGTTTGAAATTGGGTCAAGTGGGGTCAAAAATGAGGTCACGGGGTCAAATTTTAGAAAAACCTTGTAGACACTCTAGAAGCCATATTTTTTGCCCAATCAACCCGAATTTTGGTCAGAATGATTGTCTTGATAAAATTTCGGACAAGTTCGAAATTGGGTCAAGTGGGGTCAAAAATGAGGTCACAGGGTCAAATCTTAGAAAAACCTTGTAGACACTCTAGAAGCCATATTTTGTGCCAAATCAACCTGAAATTTGGTCAGAATGATTGTCTCGATGAAATCTCGGACAAGTTTGAAATTGGGTCAAGTTGGGTCAAAAATGAGGTCACGGGGTCAAATCTTAGAAAAACCTTGTAGACACTCTAGAAGCCATATTTTGTGCCCAATCAACCTGAAATTTGGTCCAATTGATAGTTTTGATGAAATCTCGGACAAGTTTGAAATTGGGTAAAGTGGGGTCAAAAATGAGGTCACGGGGTCAAATTTTAGAAAAACCTTGTAGACACTCTAGAAGCCATATTTTTTGCCCAATCAACCCGAAATTTGGTCAGAATGATTGTCTTGATAAAATTTCGGACAAGTTCGAAATTGGGTCAAGTGGGGTCAAAAATGAGGTCACAGGGTCAAATCTTAGAAAAACCTTGTAGACACTCTAGAAGCCATATTTTGTGCCCAATCAACCTGAAATTTGGTCAGAATGATTGTCTTGATGAAATCTCGGACAAGTTTGAAATTGGGTCAAGTTGGGTCAAAAATGAGGTCACGGGGTCAAATCTTAGAAAAACCTTGTAGACACTCTAGAAGCCATATTTTGTGCCCAATCAACCTGAAATTTGGTCCAATTGATAGTTTTGATGAAATCTCGGACAAGTTTGAAATTGGGTCAAGTGGGGTCAAAAATGAGGTCACGGGGTCAAATTTTAGAAAAACCTTGTAGACACTCTAGAAGCCATATTTTTTGCCCAATCAACCCGAAATTTGGTCAGAATGATTGTCTTGATAAAATCTCGGACAAGTTCGAAATTGGGTCAAGTGGGGTCAAAAATGAGGTCACGGGGTCAAATCTTAGAAAAACCTTGTAGACACTCTAGAAGCCATATTTTGTGCCCAATCAACCTGAAATTTGGTCAGAATGATTGTCTTGATGAAATCTCGGAGAAGTTTGAAATTGGGTCAAGTGGGGTCAAAAATGAGGTCACAGGGTCAAATCTTAGAAAAACCTTGTAGACACTCTAGAGGCCATATTTTTTGCCCAATCAACCTGAAATTTGGTCAGTATGATTATGTTGATGAAATCTCAGACAAGTTCTAAATTGGGTCAAGTGGGGTCAAAAATGAGGTCACGGGGTCAAATTTTAGAAAAACCTTGTAGACACTCTAGAAGCCATATTTTGTGCCAAATCAACCTGAAATTTGGTCAGAATTATTGTTTTGATGAAATCTTGCACAAGTTTGAAATTGGGTAAAGTGGGGTCAAAAATGAGGTCACGGGGTCAATTCTTAGAAAAACCTTGTAGACACTCTAGAAGCAACATTTTTTGCCCAATCAACCTGAAATTTGGTAAGAATGATTGTCTTGATGAAATCTCTGACAAGTTTGAAATTGGGTCAAGCGGGGTCAAAAATGAGGTCACGGGGTCAAGATTTAGAAAAAATTTGTAGACACTCTAGAAGCCATATTTTTTGCCCAATCAACCTGAAATTTGGTCAGAATGATTGTCTTGATGAAATCTCGGACAAGTTTGAAATTGGGTCAAGTTGGGTCAAAAATGAGGTCACAGGGTCAAATATTGGAAAAACCTTGTAGACACTCTAGAAGCCATATTTTTTGCCTGATCAACCTGAAAATTGGTCAGAATGATCATCTTGATAAAATCTAGGTCAATTTTGAAATTAGGTCAAGTGGGGTCAAAAATGAGGTCAGGGGGTCAAATCTTAGAAAAACCTTGTAAGCAGTGTAGAGGCATCATTTTTGCCCAATCGACCTGAAATTTGGTAAGAATTCTTCATCCTTTCTAAATCTACTTTAAACTATTTTCGACAGTTCATTCAGGTGAGCGATTTAGGGCCACTATGGCCCTCTTGTTTAACAATTTCGGAGTGTTTTTGAATTAATAGAGTGAGTGTTTGGAATGTATTGAATAGAGAGCTGAGCGAGTGATTCGGAATGGTTTTGATCGAAATGAGTGTCAAATTTACGATGTTGTTAATTGTACCCTATCTATTCAAACCTTGTCTAGCCATAAATGCGATGAGCTTTGCAAGCCAATTGTCTTTACTCAAATTCATTTCTCAAGATTATATCCGAATCAAGCGTTCGCCCACGTTTTCAACAACGAACGTAACAAAATATTTTTTTCGCGGACTATTGCACCCGATACTTAACTTTCGAAAAAAATACCTCATACTAAACTAACTTTACTCAACATATCATATTTCACTATTTGTCGTTTTAATATAAAAAATACAAAGCCTCTGACCGGGGTCGATTAAGATCTTCTCTATTTAAAATGATTTTTTAATTGAAAAGTAGTAGCACGCCCATAAACGACATATTTATCTATTAACGATTTAGAAAGAACTTAATGTGGCGAGTATTGAGTTTTTTTCATAACAATAATTTCACTGGTTTGGTAAAATGTGAAATTATAATGTAAAAATCTATTTTGAAAACTAAGAATTTCTGAAAAAATTATTACAGCGCCTTCAAATAAAATTCACAGCCGCCGCAATATAACTGAAAGATTGTTGAAAGTGGTGTAAAGCCCCAGTTCAAACAATCTAATAAAAATATAATCAAGTAGGTGCCGCCGAGACTCGAGCCCATCACATTCTAGTTCAAATAAGTGGGTGCTAGCTCACTCGGTCACGCAACCTCTGAAATGGATAGTACATGTAGATTAATGATTAGATTACGAATAAAACATTGTTTTATCGATTTTTGGCAAGTATAATTCATAGACTAGAACAAATTCATATACTAGAATATTGTAATCTAGCTGTAATCACGTTAATTTTCATCGACTATATAATAAGGTTATTTCGGGAAAAAATCACAGAAGATTGAAATTTAACAAGCAAATGACAACACAAACAAGTAAAAATTGCTGTGATGAACAGCAAAGTGAATATGTCGCCTTTAAAAAATGTTAGCCAAGTTATGGAAAATGGCTGTACTTATCTTTAGTTCACAGCATGATTTTTTTCGTGTATAGCTAAACTAATATGAATGCTTTTAAATCTCGAATTCACAAATTCATTCAAATAATTTAAACTAACCAAAGTGACTAAAACAATAAAATCAACCTCCACATTCAAAATAAATTTACGCAAGAAAAAAGTACGCGATTTCACTGACATAATTGAAATTGACAGCGTCTGATTAGTTCTTGAGGAAATAGGGATCTAGCTATTGAACTTGTATTCATATTTTATTAAAGGGAGATAATTCATATCGATAATTTTGTTCACCCTGAACAAAATTAGCCATACTGTATTACTTTCCTGTAATGTCACTCAAAACTCATTCAGAGCACTCATTCAATTACATTCAATTATCATTCCAAAATCATTTATTTTGTTAATTTCTCGATGTTATTAACTGTACGTATTTAGCAATCGACATGAAGTGCGAAAGAAAGCCTTGATTAATGATCATTTCAAAGACGATTTATCGTAACCTATAATGTTTCATCTTTGCATTCTTTACAGCAGATAAAGTATCAATTCCGGTCATAAAATCTTAAACTGCAAACAAGAATCAATGCGACGATTTTATAGCTGTTATTCGACATTCTTTCAACGCCCTGTCCGCGTTCTTATCACGCCGCAACCTATGGTTATTATCTTCTTCTTTCCGAATTTTGCGATAAACTTAAAACAATTTTGATTACGCAGCTTTTTTAAAGCTTGAGTGGAAGATTGATTGAACTGAAATGAGTTTAACGCCGCTTTCAACTATTTTACAGTTTTTTCGCGGAGGCTGGAGCACCTTACAATGGATCCATGGTATTTCTCTCACCAGTACTTCCATCACGTCCTTTCTTAGCCTAAAGCTTCTATCTTACATAGGTCTTCGATTATCAACCCATTGTTGAGAGACAAATAGTCGGAAAGAATGAGTGCCGCCGTCGGGGATCGAACCCGGGACCTCTATATTTACAGTTCGACGAGCTACCAACTGCGCTTTGACGACAGCTTCAGCGGAAGATAGTCCCATAAACAATCCATGTATTTGGGGGTAAATCTTTACAATTTTGCTTCAAAAAATTGAAGCATAAGATTATGAAGAGAATATTTGTTGATTTTTATGGAGGTATGAAATTTTAAACCTAATCACACTTATGTATGAATCCGTTCCACGTATTCATTCAGAGTGATAAGGTTTTTAGTTTCAAACCTCAATAAATACAACAAATACTCTCTTCTTATCTTAAGTAGAATAATCTTTTGTAGGTTCAGAAAATATACAGAAATCGAGTTTCTACTTTTGTCAGCAAACCTGCCCAAGTCACGCAGACTTAACATGTTGGAACTTTTCGCACTTCCCAGTCGGGACATTTAAAATGCCATGTCAAGTCAAACCTGTTTCAAAACGAAAAATTATTTTTTAATGTGACTTTTCACGATAGAGACGACATTCTCGAACTCCTTGAAAATATTTGAAAAAAAATATATATATATATGATCCAACATTGAAAAAGCAAAGTTCGCATTTAAAAACTGAAGAATTAGCGAAGAAGAATTAACTAAATAAATGCGGAAAATATGTAGAAAGTAAACAATTTCGCAACTTTTTAGATATTTCTAAATCACTCTCTCAGCGCTCCAATAATTCATTTGAAACACTCAATCCAATCACTCAAAATGCTCTGAAATCGTTTAAAACGTTTCGAAATATTTCAAAACGGTCAACGTTTCAGAAAAAATTAACAAATTATTTCACAATCGTTTATTTTTTTATTTTTTTTAAAGGGAAGTAAAAAAATACTGCTCATTTCATCTAATTTGGACAAAACTTATACTTCATTTAAAACATGCTCCACACACTTATTCAATATCTTTCCAAACTCATCAGACTTGATTTAACACGATGAAAACTGTACATATTCACATCTCGTGTCGCGCCAAGCATTCTAAATAAAGGGGGATTCCAATTTTTTTTTTGTCTTTAAAAGTTCGGTATGGTTTACACTGTAGACACTCGATGCGTATTTAGAAATTGTTTTTACGAACATTATCATTATTATCATTATGATTATCATTACAATAATATGAATTCTTTTGTTAACTTTTTGCACCATTTGTTTGTAACCTTTCAGTTTGTGCTTATTGACAAACCAGGCCGATTTCAACGAAACTTTACAAGAATATTCCTTTGGTGACCCTTTTCAAAAATTGTTCGAAAATTACTGGCAAAATATTGATTAGTCCATGAATATGGGCGTTGCAGGGCGGGGCTTATTTTGAGTCTCATTAGAAGTTTAATTTTTCAATCGGAAACCGTCGGCGATTTTAAGGACTAGACCTTAGGAATAATACGTGCAAAGCTATGAAAGCCTGTCCTAAGGATGCAAACGTTAGTGAAGCGCTTTCGAAATGATACCACGCTTTGCACGTATGCGCACGTGCAAAGCGTGGTATCATCTTAAAGCGCTCGCGAAACGCTTTTGCATCCTGAACACAGGACTGTTGTTTCTTACTTGTATTACATGACGTCAAAAGAATCAACGTTCCTGCTAAAAATGTCATTGAATAAAAACCTCCATAAAATTACAAAAGTTAGATTACACGATACAAGATACAAAATTTAATTTTGTGGCAACATCTTAACATTAGCGATGTATCGCTATTTTCTGACTTGAGACTGGACATATCAAAATTTGATAACAAATTGTAGTATGTCCAAAGTATCTCCATGGACGCACGGAAACCATTTCAGAAATTTGTGACCCGTCACGCATAAAGGGGCCATCTCGGAACTCTGTACAATGAATATTTGAAAAAGAGATTGAGTCCAGCATTGGTCAACGAGAGGTCGCATTTCAAAAATTCTTTCACTGGAAAGTAGATAGAACATTCAAGATTCAGAAAATAAGCACATTTTGAAAAGTTTCGAGCCTATTCAGTCTATGCAGACCGCGAAGTCTGACTAGGATCAACACTATTCCCACTTCCCTAATGGTCCCTTTCAAGCGACGGGTCTTATTTGCTTTTCTTCTAGCGTATTGACCGCATTACTGACGGATGCTAAATTGCCTAAAATGATCCTAAAATATTATACACCCGATTTAATTTTCTGTTCAAATGCCCGAGTGATGTTGCGAATATTTGATGATTATATGATGAAGTCAACAAAAAAAGACAAGTGAGGTTTTTAATGATCATGTATATTCATGAACATGTTCTGCGCATGTGCATCAAGACGTCATTTCAATGGTGATTCTGTCCTTCGTTCAGGATGTACAAATGGTGCAAATATTTTACCATTTATACCCCGCTTTGCATGCAATTACAAAGGCAAAGCAGGGTATATTTAGCAAACTGTTAGCACTATTTGGTCATTCTGAACGCAGGGTGGATTCTGGCACAAGCCTTTTTTTTTAAATTTACTATGTATTCTGTCAGACAAGATGACCTTATTCTCGTCTTAAACAGAAAGTGTGCCAAATATCGACCCTCGCTAGACCATTGTATAGCAGAGTCTAGTCAAAAGATATCATTGGGTTTTGTGAAATAAAAAATCGTAAATGACTTCATATCCACAATCAGCAGTAAGTCGTTTCGCGGTAACAGTTACAAAGGTCGTAAAATCGACAAAATGGATGATTTTGGAATTGATTTTGGAATGAAATTGAATGATTATTTTGAGCGAGTTTTGAGTGAAATTAAAGGGAAGTAATCCAATAACGTAGGGATAAGCGATATTTATTACCTTTCTTTAATAAAAAAATATAAATTCTATAAATAGCTTCCCATTCCTTCAAGAACCAATCGGACGCTCACAATTTTAGTTTTGTCAATAAAATCACGCGTTTATTCTATTTATATTTATTTTGAATGCAGCTGATATTTGTAGTAATTTTTGAGCGGTTTGAGTGAGTGTTTGGAATGAATGAATGGAGCGCTAAGTGAGCGATTTAGAATGGTTTTGATTGAGATGAATGTCAATTTCACGGTGTAACGAACTGCATTAGCGCCCGTCACTCATTGAAAAATCCACCGGAGCTACTGTTGATTATAAAAACTCTAGCCACGTTTCTAAGTTTTTTACCAGCCCTATTATCTCAGTTGGTAGAGCACCGTACTTCAAAACCATTGAAGTTCGACCGCGTGGGTTCGATTCCCGAGCTGGTACACTAACAAAACTAATTGTCTTTCGGATGAGACGTTAAACCGAGGCCCCGTGAGGTGGTGCTATACACCGAGCACGTTAAAGAACCATGGCGGATCTCAGCAGTAGTTTCGTCATGTATCCTTGCACTATCCCCCGTAACAACTAACCGTCTTCTGGGGGCGTCGCTCATATGGGCATGTGCTACGGTAGCGCCGATAAATAAACGGAAATACACAACAAAAGATTCGAACATTCTCATTGACGTGAAAACTGTTTATATGTGTTGATTTCATCGAGGTATGAAACCCAAAATCTAATGACCAGGTATGAATATGCCTAACGGATTCATACAAGAATGTGATTAGGTTTTTGTTTAAAACCTACATGTTATCAACAAATATTCGCTGCATATCAAATAAATTAATACTTTGAAGAAAAATGTGATAAGATTCATCAATAATGAAAGCATTTTTAACGGGACTACTTTTTGGAAGCTGACAAAATAGCTGCATAAATCAAAATTGTTTTAAAAGAGAAATAAAACCAAATTTTCAGCCAATCAGAATTTACGAAAATTGGTTAAATCCTCTGAAATTTAACTATTTCTCAATAAAAATAAATATAGTACACAGCTATATTGTACGCTTCAACACAAAGTAGTTCTTTAAATAATTATGTTTAATTTTTTGAAAAAAAGTGAGTATGTGCCACAAGATTAACTTATAAGATATCAAGACAGTATTCCTTGATTTCATGGAGGTATGAAATTTAAAAAAAAAAACTAATCACACTTTTGTATAAATCCGTTTTGTGTATTCATACAGTGTAATTAGATTGTTAGTTTCATACCCCCATCAAATCAACAAATTATCTCTTCATCCCTGAAATAATTTCAATAGGGTAAGAGTTAAATTTGAGGTTTGCAGTAGTTTTTTCTTTTTAAGTGAAAAGTTGAATAATTGCCCGATGGAATTTCAGATAATAAAAATTAACGTATTTAAAAATATTTATTCAATAATTGCATTCGGGCCCGTTTTGAACTAAAAAATTCTATAAGCGATAAACGAATTGTAAAAATAGTGACGAGGTTATTGTAACTAAGGGACAAAACGTAAAACGTTAAGGGGACAAATGTTTCGTATAGAAGAACGAAGTGGAATTACTGATATAAATAGACCTTAACCCATATCTTGTTTTGTTGTTTAATTGTTTGTTTTTGTGTTTGTGTTTGTTGCTGGTTTTCAGACCTTTCAGCCAGTTGGGCTCAACCCCTACTAAAAATGATTTAGCAGAAAGCAGGCAGTGTAGACCGAGATCAGGCTGTCCAGGTTTGCTGGCTGATTTTAATTGATGGTGTCTGCAAAAGCTTTGTTAACAAGAGGAATACGCAGTGAATAGCTTGATAACGCGAATCTGACAATTTAATATAACCTAATAATTTAATTCAATCATTAATTCCATCAATTTTCGTGCCTTCTGAACGGTTGAAAAAATGATTTTATTTATCCATGAAAATATTTTAGTACGCTAATCTTTAGGCCTGCGCGCAAAGTGGTCCCGTAAGAAATATGTCTAATTATGGAGAAATTCTTCTATTTTGCTCCATGAAATTAAAATCTGGGATATAAAGAGAGAATATATTAATATCATAGAGTTATGAACATAAACACCTAATCACACTTACGTATGGATCCGATTTGTGTATTCATAAAGTATGATTAGGTTTTTCGTCTCATATATCAATGAAATCATCTAATACTCTCTTCATCTGTTAATACAACTCTTAAATAACTTATTATATTATGACACACCCCTCAAATATTAAATTGATTCAGCTGAAAAATATATATAAGGCAGTACAGTTAGTTTTCCCGGGAATTTGACATCCACCTCACTCAAAACCATTCTAAATCGCTCATCCATTCGTTGTTGATTCTATATTCTTCAATGGGTGTGAGCGTTTTTGATTGGATTGAGTGAGTGTTTGGAATGAATGAATGGAGCACTAAGTGAGCGGTTTAGAATGGTTTTGATTGAGGTGTATGTCAATTTCGTGGGGGTAACTTACTGTAGGCCGGTCTTCCAGGTCAAAATTAACTTACAGTGCAGTAAAGAATACTGTAAAATTGACATAGGTGAAAAATTAAGATTTTGTAATTACCTATTATTATCTAAACATCTAAGTATTACCTGGAACTAGCGTAACCTTGTTCTCAGAAACATTGCTATCTAGAACGAATCTCATTGGTTAATAATAGGCCTACAGCCAATCATCATCCTAAATTTGAAAAAAAAACTTGGTCATGAACAGTTTAGAGGCAACATGCCAGAATTAAGACAAATCTTTCACAGAAACGGTTTTCTGTATAAGCTACTTCATTTATTAATGTTGTTTCAAATTGCCTTGAATCTTATTGAAATTATAAATTGGGATTCCATCTCTCATATTTGGCGATTCAGAAAATCTGCAAAGAACTAAATAAAAGTTTCGATCCCAGTCAAACTGCGCGTGCAATAGGAAAGGAGACTTTTGCCAGTATTGTGAAAGATCATAAGTTACGAACCTTTTGTTTAGTGCTCCAGTCGCGATATAACTGAAAGATTTTTGAATGAGGCTTACAACTAAAAAAAAACATGGGAATTTTACACTATTTTCGACGTGAATCATTCTAAATCGCTCAATCAACGCACCATTCATTCAATCAATTCACCCTTCCAAATCATTCAAATACCGCTCCAAAAGAGTCCTATAAAAAGTGTATTTAATTTTGGGAAAATCTTTAAATTTGGCTGCACTTTATTTTATTATGAAGATATGAAGAGGATGTTTGTTGATCTTATGGAGGTATGAAACTAGAAATATTAACCACCCCTATTTATGAAACCGTTTCGCCGTGTATTCATTCAGTGTAATTATTTTTTTAGTTTTATACCTCCATGAAATCTAAAAATTAACTATTCACCTCTTAAATAATTTCAACAGGGTAAGAGTTGAATGTGACGTTTGTAATTTTTTTTTTGTGTGTGTGTGTGTGTGAAAAGTTGACTCATTGCTCGATAGAAGATAAAAAGTATAAAATTTTAACGTATTTTAACTGTTTATCAAGTATTGCAATCAGGGCCGTATTGTACTTAAAAAAATCGAAAAACGATAAAAGCGTTGTAAAAATAGTACATGTACATTGGAATTGTAGCTACGTCTATTTTGTTTGCAAGCGACGAAATTAAAATTGTAAAGAGAACGGCTGTTTCTTATCGTAGAACGAACATGAATTACTGATTAGAATATACCTTAGCATTATAGCAAATCTGATATTTTTAAAACACCGGGAAAAGTGGTATAGCCAGGATGCAAGTACCTTTATACTGATAGAATGAAGGGATGCATCCATCAAACCACTTTTCCTTCCTATCATTACTCATTTGTATTTGTAATTGTAACGTTGATTGCTTAATGAGGACAAAGTCAACCTTAAATTTTGTCAGTTTTGAAAACACGATAAATTGTGGAAGCTTACAAAATAGCTGCGTACTAAAAGTTGTTTTCACTGAGAAATAAAAACAATTTTTCAGCCAGTCAGAAAGCACTTAAATTTGTGGAATCATATGAAGTTGAATTATAATAATATTAATACAATAATAAATAAATCAGTATATCGCCGGCTCCGCCTCTTGACCGCCGTTGAGACACGCCCCCAAATATTTCTACTTCATTTGTTTATCAAATATATAGTAATGGTTATGGGACGAAGAGCAAATCGTTTGAGGACGATTAATATGTCGTAACTACGGCTTAATAGACATGTGCGAAGTAAGTGTGAAAACGGTAACGGAGACCGAAAACGGTTTAAATTCGGGGGACGGTATCAAAATGTAAGAAATTAAAGAAAACTCGATTTACATATCTTAATAATTTAAACCTTTATAACTGGACTACCCTAGTTAATGTATAAACTCATTAAAAAAAAACAACAGGGGGCTTTGTCATACATGTATACATACTCAAACTCGAACATAATTTCCAGAGAAACCATGAGATGCCAAGGTTCCCGGCTGCCGCGATTTCACTGAAATTGTGTAAATTTTGTCCTTTAACTTATTGCAACAAACCAACCACGCAGCGTGAAGAGTTTATGTTAATTTCAGACTAAATATGACTTCACGGTCGATCTGCGGGTTACTGGACTAGAAGGTTATACGAATACTTTGATAGTTTTCAATGTAAACAAAAAGTAGAACATACAGTAAGTGTGGGTATGTTTTAGTGCTTGTTATTATGTACTTAAATCAAATATATCTCTTTAAAAAAAAGAAGAAAAAAAAACAATTAAAACATAAAACTAATAAATTCATTCTGAAAGGTGAATCCTGACAAGAATAACATGGTGAAATTGATATTTATCTCAATCAAAACCATTCTAAATCGCTCATTCAGGGCTCCAATCTTTCATCCCGAATACTCACTCAAACCGTTCAAAAACGCTCAAAATGAAATATCAACAACTACATTCTAAATACATATAGCCAGGAAAAAAACACACAATGTTACTGTCTTAATTTAAATTGAACCTGAACAAATTTAGCGATATTGAATTACCTCCCTTTAATTTCACCCATAATGTCACTCCTCGCACTCATTCAATTTCATTCCAAAATCATTCTTAAATTATTTACATTGTGAAATTTACAATGTTGTTAAGTGTACGGATACGTTTCAAGACTAGGATCGATACTTTTCGAACTTGGTCGATTTAATTAATCTAGAATGATTTTTCTACCTTTCAATATAATAGTTCTTCAAATCCAACCAGCTGACAGACCAATACTATAGGACCAATCTTTTTTTTTAATATTTATGACCCTACACACGAAAAGGGACCACGTGGTTAGTGCGTAAAGTGTCGATCCGAGTCAGACTGCGCGGACTACAAAGACTGATTAGGGTAAAAACTTTTCGCATTTTACTAATTTTCCGAAACTAGAATAATCAATCTACTATGAACGAATTTTTGAATTGTGACCCCTGGTTGTCCTATACCATAATCAATCCCTTTTCACAAAATAATGAATTGAATTCCCAGATGGTCCATTTTCGCGTGACGGGTCAAATTTATTTAACGTAGTTCAAATTTAGTCCCTTTTCGCCTTACGCAGTGTTTTGTTTTTTGAACAGTAATTCTTCTAGCGAAACAAATCTACAAATCTTGTGCATATAAAATACCACAGATTATATTTTTTAAATAACGGATAGTCCAGCCATTTACCGACGTTTTCCACGCTAAGTTAGAATGCATAGGTTCTCTCTCTCTCCCTCTCTCTCTTTCTTTCTCTCTCTCTCTCTCTCTCTCTCTTTGTCTCTCTGTCTCTCTCTCTTTCTTTCTGTCTGTCTGTCTCTCATTCTCTCTGTCTCTGCCTCTCTCTCTCTCTCTCTCTCTCTCTCTCTCTCTCTCTCTCTCTCTCTCTCTCTCTCTCTCTCTCTCTCTCTCTCTCTCTCTCTCTCTCTCTCTCTCTCTCTCTCCAACTGATAATCTGGATTCTCGGTACGCCATTCTTTGATAATTAAACTCTGTTTCGAAAGCTTAAGACCTGCGTTCGTTCATTTTACGCTTTTGTACGGCGACTTTTTCGGAGCCATCCATACGGGAAATATTCATAATTTAAGATTATTGATCTACAATAGGTATTTGATCTTAGGCATTTGGTTTCAGGATTTTATAATAACTGAAGTATATAACTAAAATGAACATTACACAAGGTAGTGCAGTCGCCATTTTCTAAGGGAACGGATGTTTTTACAAGCAATTTGGTACTCGATTCTCACGAGTAAACACGTGCCGTGACGGTAGCCAAAGATGTTTGTAAAAACATCCGTTCTCTTAAACATGGCGGCTGCACTACCTTGTGTATTATTTATTATAGGCTAGTGATATTAGTAAAATGTTATTAGATCCCGCATCAAAGTGCCTATGTATTTGATATGCGTAATTAAACGTTAATAGAAGAAGACTTAAATCATTTGTTTATTTCGGGTTTACCGCTGCAAAACATCCGTTCTCTTAAACATGGCGGCTGCACTACCTTGTGTATTATTTATTATAGGCTAGTGTTATTGGTAAAATGTTATTAGATCCCGCATCAAAGTGCCTATGTATTTGATATGCGTAATTAAACGTTAATAGAAGAAGACTTAAATCATTTGTTTATTTCGGGTTTACCGCTGCAAAACATCCGTTCTCTTAAACATGGCGGCTGCACTACCTTGTGTATTATTTATTATAGGCTAGTGATATTGGTAAAATGTTATTAGATCCCGCATCAAAGTGCCTATGTATTTGATATGCGTAATTAAACGTTAATAGAAGAAGACTTAAATAATTTGTTTATTTCGTGTTTACCGCTGCCTTCGACATAAAGTATCATTGTGACTTTGACAAAATGGATGATTGTGGAATGATTTTGGAATGAAATTGAATAAGTGCGATGAGTGAGTTTAGAGGGAGGCAATTCAGTATCACTAATTTTGTTCAGGATGATTAATACCCCCTTTCATAAAACACATTGAATTATTTTTGAATGGTTTCCGAATAGTCCAGTCAAATTATGGTAGGACCCAAAACAAATTGCAACAAAAACAATGTTGTGTTTTTTGACATCCATAGACATACCCATTTAACATATATAAAGTAGGACAAAATCGGATAATACGTATTTTGATTTTTTTCAGGATTTTTATCATAGACTTTCCCTTACTTAACCTGTAAAGAATATATGGCCAAAAGCATGCTTAAATCTAAAGAAAAAGTTGTGGGTATATAAAAAGCCATGGAGTGGATTGTATTAAGCTATTTGCTAATTGAAAATATGATATTCTTTGTTATTTGGCCAGTTTTAGAGATAATTTGCTAAACATCTTACCCCACCAACTTACTTGAACATAGCATAGTAGTGGAAAATGGTCGCTTTGGCAAAAAAAGGGGTATTTGCTTCAAGAGATGGGTCTAAAACATTTTTAACAGTTCAAAGTCATTTCCTTGTCCATATCAAAGTAGATTTAAACCATTTCCAACCCCCTCATACCCCCTCCCCCTATGTTAGAAATGTTTAGGTGACAAAAGGTAACTAATAATAGTTGTAGAAATGTTCACCAGTCTTCTTTAGCACAAATAAAAAAAAACTTTGCAAAATTTATATTTAATTTTATCTAAACCTTTAGATTTGGTTTTGGGGTGACATGTTCTTTAAAATATATGAAGAAATGACAAGAATGACAGATTTCATTGTTTGTCCATCTGTTGTAAATAAGGGTATAATTGAATTTTGAAAATAAATCATTTCTCTCTTACAAAAAGTATTACATAGCCTATAGGCTTATTGTATCTTATTGTATCTTATAAAGAGTCGAGGAATTGTCTTGCCTTATATTTGTGTGGAATCGTAGCTACACATAGCTCTTTTCAAAGCACAAAGACATTCGTATATGTAAAAGTTTAGAGAGGGGGGGGGGGGTAACTATAAAATAAAAAAAAATAATTCCCAGTTTTCCACCAAAGAGAGCCTTGTAAAGGTGATGCAAGTATTATGTTAAAACACGTTGCAAGAACTTATGTGACCTTCTTTTTTAAATAATTACTAGATAAAATAACAAGTCATAATAGACGTTATTCAATATGCAGAAGCTTTAGGTCTGAATGTTTTTGGACTAGATGATTTTTATAAAAATAATCTTAGTTCTTTTCACGGATTTTAATCTTGACCAGTTTTATATTTCAAGAAGATAAAATTCACTCAAATTTAATACTTTCTTTTGAATTAAAAGCCAATAAAAATCACCCGGTTTGTCTGAAAAGGGTTTGACATCTCTACTAACAATTTCATAACGCTGAAAGCAAGGCACCTAACCATTGATTCGTGGTATTTTTCTCACCAATAGTAAAATAAAATCCTTTCCGAGCTATATCTTTATAATCCAAGATATTTTTACAATTATTTACTTGTTGGTTGGAGAAAAGTGTCAGACAGGGTAAGCTGCTGTCAGGGATAGAACCTTGAAAACCGTAACTGGAATTCTTGGCGTACAATCATTTGCGCTGTAACAACCGCGGATTTATCTGGTACTGTTTTTTTTTTGTTAATGCTATGCAATGTTGGCCCTTTTCAATGCTTATTTTATAAATAAATTGACAAACTAAGGTAAACCCTGAATGTCCAAAGTTTATTTTTAAATTTGAGATATTCATATTATTTTAATATAATTTTTAAACAGGTGCATCATATCAATAACTTGGGAAAGTGCTCAGATTGCCAATTTGATGGAAATGTTGAATTTTATTTTAAACAACACTCAATAAAATAATTTTGGTGTAGATAAGTATTTGACGTCAATTAAATCACTAGTACAAAGCAAGTACGCTTTACTGATAGCAAAAATGTGAAATGATTCAATAGCTTCTGAGAATGTTGTGCCTACGTTTCCTTTAAAAAAAGAATGGAGAACAAATGATAACAATCTTAGGCCTCAAAACTCTTCACCAAGTGAATTCTCACAAAAAATTATATCAAAATAGTTTGAATGACAGACTATGCGATGCATAAATATCAATTTGGAATGTAGATCGTTTACAAACGCCCTCTATATCATGACGCTTAAGATTTGGAATGGGTAAAAAATGCTTAAAATAACATGACCACGATCTTAGTTTGACTTGATCATGGTCTAATAAATTAGACATGAATATAAAAATACATGAACAAATTTGCGAATTTGACCCCTAGCAAATTTGAAAAGTATATTTCCACGAGATTAAAAAGAAGAGGATTTGTTTTATTATCTGAAAAATATCAAGGACCCTAGTCTTTTTAATGCTACATAATCTACCACCTATGTTTTTAAAGATAATTTCATATTATGTTCATGAAAAAAAACTTCTAACTATAAATCATTTTACTAAGAGAACCTGGAGATCAATTTGGGTTAAAAATTTTAGAATGCCATCCAAGACACATGATTGAGAATCTTTATTTAATCTTCAATAGCTTAAAGTTTAAGGCCTATCATTACGAAGATTAGACAAGTTTGTACATCCGAAAACTTTTGATTTTTTAATGTAATTGAAATAAAAAAAACATTTTCTATAGAATGTTATCGTAATGCTTCTGTGGTAGCCCTCGTTAAGGTTATCAAATTACCCCAGTTTTCAGTGTCATATCTTACTTTTGCAAAGCCTTTTTTAAAGTTTTAGGTAAGGCAATTTAAAAATTTGAAAAGTTTCTGTGTCATTTTTTATACTGAATTAAAAAGATATGTAGCACTAGATTAGCGACATATTTACCTTAAATCTGTATTGTTTTGAATTTAAATGTCAGAAATTTATTCTTAGAGAGATAGGTCAAAAATACAATTCAGTCTATAATACAATTTTTGTCAAATTCTCAAACTTGCGTTATCATGTATAAGAAAAGATTTCAAACTAGTCCTGGACCCTATTTACTCTCCTCATTTGCAGCTTATTTTACCGGCACAATCGGGTATCCATGAAGAGGAAAATTTTCATGAAAGGAAAAAATAACCTGATGACAATGTTGTCAAAATAATAGGGAACAAAAAAGTTTCATTCAGTCACTATTTGAGAGTTTACATGAACAAAAGTTGGATACATGGTCTTATGTCATGAAACAATTGCCTGTGGGATAAGCAGACATACAAAAATAACAATCAAATAAAACAATATTTTATTGAACTATTTGATAAGGGTGTATATGAAAATGTTTCAATACAAGAACCTATTTTTCTATCAAAAGAAACACCCAGTCTCATGTTTAGTCAAGTGGGTGGGGTAAGATTAATTTGAATTTATTTTGTCATGTTTGAAATGCCATATAGGTTACTCAAAAGCATAAATTAAAGTTGTGGTTAAATTTCTAGTGGTAATTCAAAAGATTGATAAGTTATCTGCACAAATCAGTTATATTCCTGTGTATAGTACACATTATTCTTATTAAATTGGTTGTATCACGGGCATGACTAGATCTAGTGGGTATGAAAATGTACGGAAAATCAAAATACGTATATTCCGATTTTGTCCTACTTTTGGTATATCATCTAGGAAGGGTCGAGCTACTCAAAAAATCCAAGAATGTTTTTGTTTTTGTTGCAATTTGTTTTTGGTTAGGGCCATATTTCGCTATTTTGACTGGACTATATGAATAACTTTCAATAAGTGTGTGGAGCGAGTTGCGACTGATTTTCTATAGAGAAATTATCGGGTTTTTTTTACCTTCCCTTAATTAAATCTTCTTATTTTTCTGATTTTTGTTGTCTTCACTGTCAAGTTAGACACTTAAAAATTAACAGCCTATAAAACCGCGAGATTATTTGATCAATATTATTGAAATATTGATTATTATAAATGATTTCGGAGCGTTTTCTACTGAGTGGAGTGAATGTTCAGGATGAACGATTGGAGCGTTGAGTGAGCGACTAAGAATGGTTTTGATCGAGACGAGTGTCAATTTCACAATGTTATTAACTGTATTTATCTTTCTTCTTTTTAGCTTGGTTATTTTCGGAGAAAAACCCGTGATATTGCTATAGCCTTGGTTTCGCCGTCGTTGTCGTAGTCGTTGTTGTTGTTGTTGTCGTCGTCGTGCGAAAACTTTGACATTTTGTGATATCTCTGGTTCTAATGAAGGCATTCACTTGAAACTTGGCACACATTTCAACATCAAAAGAGCAACCTATACTATTAAGAGGGATAACTCTAGATGCATTTCGAGAGAATTATGCCCCTTTTTTACTTAGATTTTTTTCCACCATCCAGCACTCAACAGCCGAGCGTAGACACCCGTAGGCGGTGCTCTTGTTAAACTTTCTAATCACATGCTTGCACCCAAGCAACCAGCCAGCTGCTATTTGTATTTATGTGTATTCTCGTTTAATTATCGTCGCTACCGTAACAATTGCCCATATGAGAGACTCTCCAAAAAGACAATAAGTTGTTACTGGGAAAAGTGCAAGGAAACATGACAAAACTACTGCGGAGATCCCCCTTGGTTCTTTGTTGTGCTCGATGTAAAGCGCCGTTACACGGGACCCCGCTTTAATGACTCATCCGAAATACAATAAGTTTGTTATTGCGCTAGCCCGGGAATCGAACGCAGTCAATCGACCTTCAATGGGTTTGAAGTTCGGTGCTCTAGCAACTGAGCTACTCGGGCTGACAATGCCACTTGTAACATGTACAGTAGCTCTCTTATCATTGAGGATTATATATTAGGCTTTATGTAATAAAGTGTAAATCGGCGACTTCTCAACTTCAACAAAGGAAGGGGAAAAAAAGGAACATAAGGGCTTTTACTGCATTAACTGCAGTTTACAGGCTTAACAAGATACAAAAATCCATTAACAGAAACATACACAGATTTTATTGACGGGAAGTACATTCGTTAAACTGGAGCGAAAAAAGCGATTTCATATAATCTTCTTCTAATGTCATTCAAATGGGCTTATCTCACTTATTAAATTTGCTAACAAATTCATTCCAAGCATTTACGGTTTAAGTTCTCTTTATTTCAATCACAATTTTGTCAAACTTATTTAGTGACATCTAGTGACAAGTAAATTTGTATTAAAGGGAAGTTAAAAGATATTGCGAATCTCAGTCAAGTTGAACGGTATAATTCATCTCCCTTTAACGTTTTTTTTAAAACTCGATCATTTCATCTAAAATGTATTGAGAATTTATTAATCGTGTCAAGATTGTTACGAATTTTATAATTGAGCCCGTGCGTGAGATTTCCAAAAATTTCAAATATTAGCAAAGCAAAGACTCTGATCAGCCTGTGCATCCGAACAGTCTGTCCAGAGTCTCCACTATGTGTTCAAAAGAAATATGAGGTCTCAAAGTATCTATAGACCATCGTGTATCTATATTTACAGTATATGGATTTATAAGCCACTCAATCTTTGTACCTCGCGCATATTTCAAATTGTTGGAAATTTCACGCACAGGCTAATTTTGTATTTACAGGCATTTTCGAGACGATCAGTTCGACAGAAACGAAGGGACAACGCCGAGACTCGAGTAACAAATAAAGCTGTTAATGTTAAGGTATGTTACGTCGATGGGCGATCGGACGTCGTAAATTGAGCTTGAATAAAAATGTATTTACGACATTTTTGTCACTAACAAAAGGTTTTATTAATTTCTAAGTGCGTAGCTACCATTACACACATTACGTAAGTACGTAATGGAAATAGATCCTCTTTCAAAAATGGCATTGACGAATGATCATAACATCAACACTACAGCTTATTAAAGCTGTAGTTCCGACGTTTTGATTTATCACAAAGGCTCAAATCATAGAAAATGGGGGCGGACGGAGGACCTTAATTTTTTTTGTCACAGTCCACATATCACCTTAATCCTATATTTTCTACGTTGGTCGCCTTCTGTGTGCAGAATTATAGTAACGCTTAAAGTTTCTTTTTATTCTCTTTTGAAGAAAATCGAGAGCAAAGATTGTAAAAAAAAAAAAAAAAAAAAAAAAAAAACCCAGCTCACAGATTTTAGGCTATCTGCTAAATTCTGTAATATTCAGGCCTGTGGGATAGATGTTAGTGTTTTCAAATTTTTATGCAATATTGTATTTAGGACACTAAATTGGAATAAGCAAGTTATTCACTGTATAGGTGTATTTTCAAAACTGAGCTCTGACGTAGACGCCGAGTCAATTACCATTGGTATATCGGGTATATTTAAAAAAAATAGGATTTGTACCTCATCCTTTCACTTCAATTATGGAAAGTACATGTATGTGTAAAAAATACGATTTAAGACAAGCAATAACATTTGTTTGAAAAGTAAATTGTAACTTCTTAATGTGTTTAATTTACCTGCTTTATCTATTTCGGCATGGAGGCACGATAATTTACCGTTAAAAGTAGATTTCAAGGCTCACGGCAAAATCTACATATAGGAATAATGTTCGTTTCCTTGTATTCACAGTGGGTAAGTTCACATCGGACTCGGTTTCGACCCTAGTTAACCGGGTTTCCATCAGAACGACCTCGGTTTCGACACTAGTGATGTCATTTTAACCTTTCAACCTCGACGCTTCTGATCGTGGGTAAGGCCGGTGTTACTTGGGTTCCAAAATGGCGTCGAAAATAGTGCACAACAATTCGATTACAAAAAAGAAATGTGCTCTATTACTTTAAACAAGAAATACTTTTTTTCTTATTTTATGTAGTATTTTGCACGAGTTTATCACATTTCTTAATGGGATAACGATATTTCATGGTTAATCAATTATTGTAGCGGTAAATGTGAAGTTTGTTAACTACCACCATTTGGTAACTCCGTTCACATGAATGTCCTTTCTGCGCATGCATATTACAGTTAATTTCAGATTATGACATCATCTCACGCGACTCCAGGGCTGCCATTTGAATCCCCCCATTGATTGGTCCCGGTATAGGCGTGACACCAATGGCGTCCATTCTACAGAGCGTCTGGTTCCGGTTCAGTGAAGCTAAAGTCACGTGTCAGTCCTGTCGTCATGTCTGGTACATTGAGGGAGAAATTTGTGATGTGAAACTAAAAAAGGTGAGATTAAACAATAGTCCTGCGCTAAAGATGAAAACGTAAGCGAAACGTTTGAAAAATGGTACCTCATTTTCCATGCGGGCTTGCATATACATTTGCGTACAGTTTCTAAGCGACTACAAACTTGTTTTGAATCCCGAACGCAAGATTGGTCCGTGGGTCTGCCAAACTGCCTGGCGACTGAATAGTATTGTAGAGAGTACGTAGGCAATGGAAAACAAGTCAAACATACGTGCATTTTGACTTGACCCTATAACCAAATAGTACATGTTGCTTTTGTGAAATTGAACAAAAAACCCGAGATTTATTAAATAACTTCATTTTCGCGTTGATGTGTCCACGAATAAAGGCTGGTGGAAGAAGAGTTATATGCAAAAAGTAAAATCCGAGGGCGGACCTTTGCACAAAACTCCTCCTCCGTCGGACTTTATTCATATCCACATCAACGCGAAAATGAAATTAAATCCATTGCAACACGATCGCAATGACGAAAAAAGATTTTACCCTCTTCTGGCTGTAAACTTGTATTAAAACATTTTTTCTGGGTGTAAATTTTATAAAAAAGTAATGATATTGATATTGGGTGAATTTCACAGAGAGCGAAGCGCGTATTAAAGCACATGGGTAACATGTCATCAAAATAATCAACGATCGCGCCAAAGATGACGTTAAGTAGAAAATGGGCGGAGCTATCTGTGTACACAGTAAAAACATTGTGAATAAAGTTCTATGTAAATATCTTCTTATTTCATTTATGCGCTTTAGTCCATGGTGAAATAATTAAAGTTAATACGCGTGTGCGTGCCATTTCCAACGATTACTCCATGTGCACAAAGCAAAGCCTCTAGCCAGCTTATAAATCCGTATACTCTCAGCCTTTATTATTTACACAATTGATAGATAAGGTACAGTCAACAATATCGTGAATTTGACAAGGTGAATGATTTTCGAATGATTTTTTGAATGAGTGCGATGAGTGAGTGTTGAATGAAATTAAAGGTTGGTGATCCAATATTGCATATATTCAGGGTGAACAAAATAAGCGATACTTATTACATCCCTTTAATAAGATGTCTACAATTTCAATTAAGAGCTTCCGATTTCTTAAAAAAATACAACCAGAAGCTTTAAATTTCAATTTGTCAGGGAAATCGCGATTTGTCCTGCTATATTTATTTTGAATGCAGTTGCTGAGCATATCGTTTTAGTTGTTTTTGAACGTTTCTGATCGGGTTCATTGGGTGTTAAGAATCAATCATTGGAGCGCTTAGCGAGTGATTTCGAAGGGTTTTAATCGAGATGAATGTCAATTTCACGATATTGTCAACTGTAAATGCCCCTGTTCAAGCGGTCAAAAATAGTCGTTATGTATCACGTGATTGTCTAGACTGCTCGATGTTTTAGCCAAGCACATTCTCGATAGTCTTTAAAACACCAGTGATATATCAAACGACTTGAGCTTATGCACGGCGACAAATTGTCCGAAATAAAAAACAAGAGGACCAAGATGGTCCTAGATCGCTCACCTGAGTCTCTATGACCCCTGGGACATCACATTAATTAGATAGGCAGATGTCAAAAAGAAGATTATTGCCTAAGATCAATACCATGGAACGTTTTCAGGGAAGAGCAAGACAGATATGCCTTTTTGCTCTTTGATTCTATGTAAAAAGGGATGCACCCGGCTGGACCCCAAAAGTGACCCCAGGGTCTTGATATGAACAAACTTGGAAGAGGTCCATAAGATGATGCTACATACCAAATATGAAAGCTGTCTGTCTTCTGGTTAAAAAGAAGAAGATTTTTGAAGATTTTCATTTTTTTACCCTATGTGCTCATAAGAGATAAAGGGATGCACCCGTGCAAAGCCAAAATATGACCCAAGGGTCTTGATATGAACAAACTTGGTAGGGGCCCACTAGGTGATTCTACACACCAAATATTAAAGCTGTCTTCCATCTGGTTACAGAGAAGAAGATTTTTAGAGATTTTCGCTCTTTGATTCTATGTAAAAAGGGTTGCGCCCGGGCAAAGCCCAAACATGACCCTAGGGTCTTGATATGAACAAACTTGGTAGAGGTCCACTAGATGATGCTACATACCAAATATGAAAGCTGTCTGCCTTCTGGTTTTTCAGAAGAAGATTTTTGAAGATTTTCATTTTTTTACCCTTTGTGCTCATAAGAGATAAAGGGATGCACCCGTGCAAAGCCCAAATATGACCCAAGGGTCTTGTTATGAACAAACTTGGTAGAGGTCCACTAGATGATGCTACATATCAAATATGAAAGCTGTCTGCCTTCTGGTTTCAGAGAAGAAGATTTTTGAAGATTTTCATTTTTTTACCCTTCGTGCTCGTAAGAATTAAAGGGATGCACCCGTGCAAAAGCCCAAATATGACCCAAGGGTCTTGTTATGAACAAACTTGGTAGAGGCCCACTAGGTGATGCTACACACCAAATATTAAAGCTGTCTTCCGTCTGGTTACAGAGAAGAAGATTTTTAAAGATTTTCGCTCTTTGATTCTATGTAAAAAGGGATGGGCCCGGGCAAAGCCCAAATATGACCCCAGGGTCTTCATATGAACAAACTTGGTAGAGGTCCACTAGATGATGCTACAAACCAAATATGAAAGCTTTCTGCCTTCTGGTTTCAGAGAAGAAGATTTTTAAAGATTTTCATATTTTCACCCTTTTTCTTAAGCGTAAAGGGAAAGTTAAGGGTGGATTTCATTTATTTGAACAACTTTGGTAGAGCTTGACCCAAGGAACATCCCTGCCAAGTTTCATCAAGATTGGCCCACTGGTTTAGGAGGAGAAGATGTTTAAAGAAATTGTGGACGACGCACGACGCACGACGCACGACGGACGACGGACGACGCACGACTGACGACGGACGACGGACATTCTACGATCCCAATAGCTCACCTTGAGCACTTTGTGCTCAGGTGAGCTAAAAACGTTCTAAAATGTAGCGTTGAATATCGAATGAAGTATGAAACTGAAAGTTTAAGTAAGATTGCGGAATGTGATATCAAATTTTACAATATGTATAATTACAGTTAACAGCATCGGGAAATTGACAAGCTGAATGATATTGGAATGGTTGTGAAATGAAATTGAATGATTGTGCGGAGCTAGTTTTGGGTAATAA
>OX411558.1:48567121-48897121 GCA_948146395.1 Fragum whitleyi | reverse complement strand
TCGGGAAATCTATAAAGACATTGCTTTGAAATACGACTTCGAATTTTAAAGAGAAACATTTTAATTTTGACTGGATAAAAGGAAAACAAATTTGCGCACATGAGTAGTATAGGAAGCAAAAACGTATTGGTTTTCAGTTCGGTTGTTTTCGGAGAAAACTTAATAGAAAAGACTTTGTGTCGTCGTCGTCGCCGTGCTAAAACTTTGACATTCAAGAGATGAAGATAATACTTGCATATTTCATTGTGTTATGAAAATAAAAACGTAATCGCACTGTATGAATACTCGAAGCGGATTCGTTAGGTTTTTTTTTGTTTCATTCTTTTATGAAATCGACAAATATTATCTCCATATCTTATAATTTAATACCATGAAGCAAATTGTAAAGATTTGTCAGTTAAAACACAATCTTTCCGGGACTATTCTTTTTAAGCTTGCAAAAAGACTGTGTACTTCAGTTTTCTTTCATTTGGGAATAAAAATAGCTTTTCATAAGAACGCACAAATATTGATGGACACATCTAAAATTAAATTATTATGCGCTATCTCTAAAACCAGTTTGTTTTTGTTTGTTTGAATGGGGTTTTACGCTGCTTTTTACTATCTTTCGGTCATATCGCGCGGGTGTATGGAATCATGGTATTTCGCACACCGGTACCACCATTACAACCTTTCCAAGCCTTTAGCTGCTATCAAACTAAGGTCTACGATTATCAACCTATTGGTGGAAGACGAATAGTCGGAAGGATGAGTGCCGCCGTCGTGGTTCATACCCAGGACCTTTCGATTTTTAGCTCCACTGGCCGAAGGCCAGCGAGCTATTGTCATGGCGGGGTGTCCGTCGTGCGTCCGTGCGTGCGTCCGTGCGTGCGTAAACTTTTCTTCAAACATCTTCACCTCCTAAACCAATGGATGGATTTTGATAAAACTTGGCAGAATGTTCCTTGGGTGACCCTCTTTTAAAGTTGTTGGAGAAATTTGGATTGATTTATTCTCATTTAGGTATTTTATTCCGAAACATTTAATAATATCCACATTTTTTAGCTCGGCTGTTTTGCTAGGTATTGCTATAACCTTGGTGTCGTCGTCGTTGTCGTCATCGTCATGCGAAAACTTTGGCATTTTGTGATATCTCCGGTCCACTGAAGGCAATTACTTGAAAGTTGGCATACATGTCCACCATCAAAAGAGCAACCCGTACTATAAAGGGGTAAAACTCTCGATGCATTGTATGCAAATTATGTCCCTTTTTCGTCTTATTTTTTCACAAATCAGCACTCAACAGCCGAGCGTAAATACCCGTAGGCGGTGCTCTTGTTAGTTTCACGATGTTTTAACTATTGCCCTTTGACAGCCTATATACAGGTAACAACATTGACATCATTTGAAATCACTTAATCCAGAAGATTTCTTTGACATAAATTTGTAAGCGTATATAGGTTCTTGAAGAAATAGGAAGCTATTCATAGAGCCTGTATGCATTTTTTATGTAAGGGAGATATTAAAATTGCTATTTTTGTTCATCTTGAACGAAATCTGCGATATCGGATTACCTCCCTTAAATTTCACTCAAAGCTCGTTCCACACACTCATTCAATTTCATTCTTAAATCATTCCCAAATCATTTATCTTGTTAATTTCACGATGTTTCTAACTGTTCTCTACCCAGACTTCCAGGGTCCATATTTCCGGTTTTATTGTTTACTTATCTTTAGCATGATTGTTCACTTTCTACGAGGCGTTGATAGCGCGTCGGACTATCACTCAAAAGTTTCCGGGTTCGATTCCCGACGGTTACACTCATTACCCCCTTTTGAAAAGTTTGGATGTCTTCATGAGTCATTTTGATGCCTTATAATCTACATCGGGAAAAACAATATAGAAATAGTTAAAATTCTAATAAATTTTTGATAGTTTTATAGATTTCGAATTGTTTTAACGATTTTGGAGCTTTTTTGAGTGATTAGAGTGAAAGCTTGGGCGAATGAATGAATAAGTGATTTAATAAATGAATGAATGGACGCTGAGTTAGTGATTTAGGATGTCAGTTTCGAGATGTTACTAACTATATATGTACAATGTAACCATCCAGAAATTACCCGATAGGGAGAGGAAACGTTTAGTTTACTTTTCTCAGACAACTTTGCACGGGAATCGTAGACGGTAACCACAAATCCGAGCCCTGCAACTACAATTAGTTACATGGTGACAATCATCTCAAAACCATTCTCAATCGCTCCCTCTCTTACCGATGGGTTGATAATCGTAGACCTTTGTGAGATATCAGCTGGAGGCTAGGAAAGGATGTGATGGTTGAACTGGTGAGAGAAATACAAAGAATCCATCGTTAGGTGCTTCAGCCGCCGCGATATAACTAAAAAATATTGAAAGCGGCATTAACCAAAATCAATCAATCAATCAATCAACCAACCATTCATTCATTAATTCCAAACACTCACTCAAACCATTTAAAAACGATAAGAATATACAAACAAAATAAGATTAACTACTACATTTAAAATAAAATTAGCGAATAAAACATCGCGATTTCGCTAATATAATTGAAACTGACAGCGTCTGAATGGCTCTTGTAGAAAAAAGGAAACTACTTATAGAACTTGTATGCGTATTTTATTAAAGGAAGGTAATATAAATGGCTAATGTTGTTCAAATGGAACGACATTAGCGATATTGGATTACTTTCCTGTAATGTCACTCAAAACTCATTCGTCGTACTCATTCAATAACATTCAAATACCATTCCAAAATCATTCATCTTGTCAACTTCACGATGTTGTTAACTGTACACCATTGACTCCACATTTAGCAATCGACATAAAGTGCGAAAGTAGAAAGCCTTGAATAACAAGAGATGTTTCTTAAACATTTATGCCCCCTCCTCATAAAAGAAGGTCAATATGCTATTCTTTGCCAATCAACAAAGGACAATAACTCACAAAATATGATGAGTAGAGTTAAAATTCTTGTGCACTGCACCTCTCTTCAATTAGATCTATCCGCCTGTGAAGTTTCATGATCCTAGCTTGTATACTTTTTGAGATATGCTCCGGACAAAAAAGGTCTACGGACGGGTTGACCGACGGACAGACCGACCGACCGACCGACCAACAAGTGCAAAGCAATATGCCCCCTCTGCTTCGAGGGGGGGGGCATAATTATTAAATCAAAGACAACTTATCGTTACCTATACGGTTTTAACTTTTATACTTTATATCAAGTAAAGTATAATTTCCGGCCATACAATCTTAGACTGCAAAAAAAATCAACGCTTTATGGACAATATCATGGCTCTAATTCGGTGATCTTTCGACGCCCTATCTGCGTTTATATCGCGTCGCGACTCATGGCGATTATATTGTTCTTTTCCGTGGCGATATCCATCCGCGATACACACTGAATCGGTGCTTTAGGCGATTTTACTTCTCCGCTTCTTTTACGATTTCGGCGATGTTGATGGATGTGGACCCGTAATACTGCCGCACTATTTCGGAACACATGATTTTTGGTGGACGTTTACGTTCACCAGTGTTAATACCACGTTTGAACAATCCTGTCAGATGTTAATAGGTTTTCAAAACAGTAGTACTCATTAAGATTCAATTTACTCTTTTTGAAGAATATTAACCGTCTGACAACAATGCATTTCAAAAATGGAGTGAAACAAGGAGTCTACGTAACTTGTTGCAACCTCAAAGATATCTTTTTAGTGTGAAATCATATTCAATTCTGAGATCGGGTGAATTTTTTCCCTGCGTAGAACTACTTTTCTGACAGAGTGAGTAATTTGCCCCTTATTTCCCAATGGTCAATGGGAGGGAACTCATGAAATGAAATTACTGGAATGTTAACCTCCTCTGACACTACTAGTGTATATAAAACAAAGGCAAATTAATGGAAATATCGATATACACATGAATACGGATACAGTCTGAGCAAGTAAAGTAAAGCATTCAGACCATTTACTTTACATTTCAACACACGAAAGCCAAACTCGATACGAGTGTCTGCAATTTTTTACGCGTTTATATGAACACTTACCCTTTCTTTTCTTTGAGAATGAAAGTCGCGGAACAATCAATTAATATCCTTTTATAGAATTTTTATCTCCACTGGCCGAAGGCCCCTGGGGCTATTGTCATGGCGTTGTGTCCGTCGTCCGTTCGTGCGTCCGGTCGTAAACTTTTGCTTTAAAAATCTTCTCCGCAGAAACTACTGGATGGATTTCAATCAAACTTCACAGGAATGATTCTAGGGTGATCCTCTTTCAAAGTTGTTCAAGAAATTTAGATCCAATGACAAACATGTATTCAATGGGCGTGGCTTATTTCCAAATATGGTTAAAAGTGGGTTTTCTCAGATTCTAATTGATGGATACCAATTAAATTTTACGTGAATGATCCTTGAGTGACCTTTTATCAGTCTAAAAAAAACTTATTGTGCTCGGTTGAAAAATATGTATTTTATGGGCGGAGGTCATTTTACTATATGTTATTTAGTCGAAACTTTGAAAATCATTTTCTCAGAATGTAACTGATGGTTTTCAACCAAATTTCACTCGAATGATACTTTTATCCTTTATCAGGCTACCAGAAATTATTGTGATCGGATGAAAAATAATTATTTTAATGGGCGGAGGTCATTTCTCTATATGTTATTTAGTGGAAACTTTGAAAATCATTTACTCAGAATGTAACTGATGGTTTTCAACCAAATTTCACCGGAATGATCTTTTTGAGTAACCCTTTATGAGTCTACCAAAAATTACTGTGATCGGCTGAAAAATATGTATTTTATTGGCAGAGGTAATTTCTCAATATGTTATTTTGTGCAATCTTTGAAAATCATTTTCTCAGAATGTTATGGGTGGATATCAATCAAACTTCATTGGTATGATCCTTGGGTGACCCCTTTATCATGTAGCCAAAATTATTGTCATTGGATGAAATATATGGGGTTTTTTTTTATTAGCGGAGGTCTTTTCTCTATATGTTATAAAGTGGAAACTCTGAAAAGTATTTTCAACATCAGAAGAATCCGAAATATCTAAAAATCTAGTCAAAACTTTTCTTTTTCTTTTACAAGAATTTCAAGCCTGTGGAGCGACCCAAGCCATTCATAGCTTTCTAGTTTAAGCAGATAACACCATTATTTTAACAATGAGATTACGGAGAACTGATTAGCAATACAAAATAAGAATAATAACCTAGATCATCTAATTGTCATTTCTTTCCTTTAATAACAAATTGATCGGAGAATCACTGCTTAAACTACACGGGGAATAATTCCGAAAGTTATCGAAACCTTGTAATTGTAGGACTTTGTTGACATTCGACGATATGTGTTGAGAAACGTATATCTGAAGCAAGATGCGAACTTGGGTCAGGTCATTTTCCTTCTATAGAAATTTTACATGTAAAATTTCTCTTTTCTCCACAAATGGAGGAATCACTCTAGTATGCCAACAGAAACGTCCACCATCAGTACTTTTAGTGCTTTGATTTACGATGTTTACCTAGGTTTCTTAATGAAAATTATAAGGAAACCTCGGTTAACACTGTTAAAGTGGTAACTTTCAAAACGTTGCAGAACTATAACAGATCTTCATCGCGCGTCCTCGTCGAGCTCAAGTAATTATTGAAATCGTCATCAAAGTGCCGTTGGATTATTAGCCTTTTTTGAGCCCACGGGGATGACACAGAACATGTAAACCTATAAAGTATGCATATTGTCGATTTTCTACCAAAACCTCGTAACAACAGCTTTAAAGCAGCTGTAGTTAAGAAATTTTAGCAGAACACCGACGATATGTGAAATTTGTGCATGCAAGCACGAATCGGTGAAATGTGAACTTTATTTTTATGGGTACAACTGGAATGTTTACAAGCACACAAATTTCGTGTGTGTTCTTTTAACACGACGAGAAGTGGCATTTTCATCCAAATGGTAATCTATACCGATTTCAGATTGAGTTTCTCAAGAAAGTAATTTAAATTGTAATTGAGTTCACCAAGATATGTGAAATATGATTGGCTAAAAATATGTTTTATTATTGAATGCAAAAAAAAAAAAATGATTTCACAGCTTTTTGAATGCTCCAGAGGAAAGTAGTCCCATAAGCAATCCATGTATATTTGAGGGTAAATCTATACATTTTGCTTCAAAAAATTAAAATATAAGATATGAAGAGAATGTTTGTTGATTCGCATATTCATACAGTGTGATTTGGTTTATAGTTTCATACTTCAATAAAAACAAATACTCTCTACATCTCCTAAGAAAAATGATTTTTGTAGATTCAGAAAATTATCAGAAATCGGAAAGTTTCGATTTTCTTCACGTGGACTGAACATGTCGATATTTTTCGCACTTCCCAGTCGGGTCATTTTCAAATGCCGTGTGAAGTCAACCCATCCCAAGAACGGGGGAAATTCAATTTATATGTTTCTATGTGACTTTTCACGTCAAGGAGGACCATCTGGAATTCCTTGAAAATATTATTTTTTAAAAAAAGATGATCAATACACATATAGATGAACAAGAGGTCGCGAACTGATTAATTAGTAATGTAGAATGAACTTAAAAGATTCGGAAAACATGAAGACAGTTTCTAGTCTTTTTGAGTCTGCGCAAATCAATTCTTTTAGCAATTCCTTAATAGCACAGTTAAAACTCGTCTCGATCAAAACCATTCCAAATCACTCGCTAAACGCTTCAATAATTCAATCCATACACTCGCTTTAATCTTTCTAAAACGATCCGAAATCGTTCAAAACATTCAAAATTTCATAGATTTTTTTTTCAAATAATTCGAAAATAATAAATATCGCTTATTCCGTCCGATTTTGACCTTATTTTATCACCTCCCTTTAATTTCATTCAATACCTGCTCGAAACACATTTAAGTGCCAAAATTACTCAACTTGTCAATTACACGATGTTACAGTTAGGAACATCATGAAATTGACATTTACCTCGATCAAAACCATTCAAAAACACTTACTCATGGCTCCAATCACTCATTTAAAACACTCTCTCAAACCATTCAAAACGCTCCCAAGTTGTTCCCAAACACTCCAAAATTGTTCAAAACATTCAACATTTCATTCAAATCGATAAAACTAATCCACAATTTCGTTTGCTGGTGTAGGTTTAAGAGCGTCTGATTGGGACGTGAAGACTAAATGAAAAATTGTTGAAAGCGGCGTAAAACCCAATTAAACTCAAATTCAAAATGGGACGTGGATACGAATATTTTCTACATTGCATTATCGCTAATTTCGCCCAATTTCGAATATTTTTATCTCCATTGAATTTCACCCAAAGCTCCCTTCACACGCTTATTCAATTTCATTCAATTTCGCCTTGTCAATTTCAAGATGTTGTTTACTGTATTAAGTGAATATACATGTATTTCCATGTCACGTCAACCCTTCTCGAAAATTGGGTTTTCCAGTTCTTCGTCTTTATAAAGGTTTCGTTTCGTTTACATATAAGACACTTGGTTGCTTCTTGTGCTGAGCTAATAACACGGAGGTATGCAAGTACTTTGTTAACATTTGTAAACGAAATTTATAAAAGTAAATATTTTTAAATAATGTGAACGTAAAATTCAAGTGTGCCCAATAAAAAGAAACCTTACCTTATATGTACATGTGTATTTAGAATTTTTTTTTACGATGATTATCATTAGAAAAATATGAACTCAATTGTGTAATATTTGCACCATTAAATTGTAACTTTTTCGTACAAGCTTAATATACCTCATTTATTTTACCGCCATTTTTTTGATATCAATAAGTATAATTATTACCAGCATCATATTCTATTATTGTATCATTATTATAACATTTTATTCATATTCAATATAGGGATGAGTGTCTTTTTCACTGCGTTTATTTGGGTATAAAGTGCAATTGCCTTAGCACATGGCAAATAACGCCCGTATGGCGTTATGTTTAAGCTATGTGCTAAGGCAATTGCACTTTATACCCAAATAAACGCAGTGAAAAAGACACTCATCCCTTATAATTGCAATTCTCTAGATAGAAGAATTTATTAAAATACTCAGCAAAACCTTGAAGCTTCAAGTCTACTTTCTGCGCGTATAGATTACACAATCACACAATTTTATTTTTAGATCGTGTATTTTTTTTATCTCGCTATCGAAGTGAAATGTCATAAAGTAAAACAAATGATACACAAGTAAACGACAACTTTGAAATTCGTAGAGGTATACTTATGACAAAAAACTTATTTCTGCCAAGTTAGTCTGTATTGTTAAACAAAAACGGCGTGAGCGGTCTTAGTTGAGAGGGTTGCTTGATGGTCTTCGTCGACTCGCTGTTCTCTAAGTTTACGTCGGCTAAGAATCAGAACTGTATGCTTGTAATCGTAAATTCTTTCGAAAATATCGTAAATCATAAATAGATTAAATAGTAAGTTTGCATTGATAATCGGTAACTAGGTTAATTCGAGTTCCTACAACACAGGACTTGCAGATCGAAGATAGGGGGTTTGCCGAAATACCTATTGCATTTTATACAGAAATAAAGTGCAATGGATTTCCCCACGTGATGCGATTTAAACCAATCAGAATTCTTTATATTATTGGATTGCAATTATTGATGATATAACTATAACATAAAATGGCATTATGATAAACATTATTATAATCCTTATCATTATCATAAAAATACTTCATTCATCTTTAGACTTTTTTAAACTTTTAGACGTTTGGAAAAGTTAGACAATATCAATATCGCCCTACTCGAGCCATTGAAATGAATGGATTGCTCCCCGGATTTTTACGTTACATCATATGCCAAGGACGAATTATTGTTATTCTTTCATGAAACTCGATTTAGACAGGTTCATTATTTGTCAACATGGAGAATCCAAAATCAATTAACAAATAGCGGGATTTTTTTTTTCTTTTTATTTTTCCATTTAAGTATAAAATGTCAAGCAAAGTCGAGCTGTTAAAATACGCAAAACATAAGCATACATGATTGACTATTCGTTATTTCATTCACTCATTTTATATTCTCCGGTTTACGATTAATTTTCTATTTAAACCTTCGCGGGAAAAGAATAAAATTTTTGTTTCTTTATGAATCGATGGCATCAAGCCAAACAGGAAAATATTCTTGACTTTTTTGAGCTTTTTGTAAGGACCGTCTTTTTTTGCGGAGGTATTCTAAATAGATGTGGACTTAAACCTTTGAGTATAGAAGTGCGAATTAATTTAAATAGTCCGTTTGACTTCTATATGGATCAATGTTTCGCCGAAAATCTCAGATATGAACTAATATAACGGAGTTCTTTCTTGACATATCATATTTTCCATCTAATACAATGACGAATTTTGTTTTTCCGAATTTTTGAATATGAATTTGTCCGTCCGTTTTCATGTTAACTTTCAGCCTTTCATACCTCCTTGTGAGCGTATTAACCGGAACAACGAATTTTATAGCCAAAAATAGTTCTGATTTGCATAGGGGAAGAGTCAAAAGATTGTAAGTGAGACGTTTCAGAATAAAATCGAATATTTTTATAGAATTAAGTTTGTTTATCATTTTTACTTCCTTTGGATATCAAATCTGAATATATTCTCTCTTTGATTAGAAACCGTTCGACCAGATCGTTTGATTTTTGTTTTTATCTATTGATGAAGACAAGATTCATACATTTAGACCAATCAAAAAGCATTATTTAACGAAACCATGGATATGTGCACCAGTTACCGCGATACAACTTAACTACTACTGGAAGCGGCGTTAAACACTTTAAAACAAAATTTTGATAAAATTTCATTATTTCTCTTATTGCGAAATGATGTATATTTAAACTATCAAATATTTAAAATGCTAATCTTTGCTGATCGTTATTTATGAAGTTCATGACCCGAGATGAATAAAACTTTCTTGATACTTAACTGAGAATTTACTCAAATTCAAAGTTAAATTACGTATTTATTAATCCTTAGCATTTATGGCATTGTTATACTCATCACTTAAGCAATGCTATCTTTATGTTTCAAAATCTTTTCAGTATTGTCTCAGAAATAATCAGCTACCTTAAAGTTTGGGTAATTTCTCATTTGAGCTGAGTAAATCTTATAATCTAGGTTGGTGCTACACGGCTGTTTTCATGGGTATTGGGTCATCTGTTTACCTAAATTTCAATCTTGATTGTGTATCCCCCTGGTCCTACTGCCGTCGATTTCCTAAATAATCTTAGCTCCTTTCGATTTACTACATAGTACACATCGTAAAATTGACACGGTGAGTGGTTTTGGAATGATTTTGGAATGAAATTGAATGAGTATATGGAGCGAGTTTGAGTGAAATTGAAGCGAGGTAAACCAATATCGCTAATTTTGTTCAAGTTGATTACTACCTACCTCTAAAGAAATATACGTATTTTTTGTTTGTGTCTTCGTGGAAAAATCAACCAAAAGAATACGGATGAGTTCGGAGAACTAGAGACCGTCTTTTGAGGTCCGATGTTGTTTCTAAACACACCAAGTCCGGCGAGTTTAACCCCGTGTTTGAAGACGGTCCAACAAACACTCTGTCAGATGACGTTCATTCAAAGAAAAGGACACAGGATACTTTAAAAGAAGCCGACTGTGTGATAGATATAAATGATGCAATTAAAGAGGATGCTTGGGAAACAGTACTAATGTCGTTACAAGTCTGGCTCGTTGGCCGAGTGGTTAGCACGCTCGACTTGTAACCTGGGGGTTTCGGGTTCGAGCCCAACCGGAGGCGGACAGTGTACTTGGACAGGACACTTTACAGACAGGGCCCAAGTCTACCCAGCTGAAAAAATGGGTAGCAGTGGTTAGAACCTATTGCCTCTCTCTCTATGTAGGATAAGAACTTGAATGAGTTAGGACCACGATGGAAAAAAGAGTCATTCGACCTTTTATCGTGTTATCCTCGAGTTAAAAAAGTGAGGTAAGAATTGTCAGCTGAGCTAAAAAGAGGAGAGCTAGTTCAACCCTCACTTTTTTTAGTTCGGTCATTTTCAGGGATAAGGTTTAGTAAAGGGCAGGTAGAGGTCACATATCGAATATAAAAAAAAAGTTTTTAGAAAAGTATCTAGAATCAGAAAGTATACTGAAAACGAAAACGTTTGGTCCTCCAGTACTAAATGAGAAGACTGAAAAGAATCTTTATAATCTCACACTTCTATGTAGAAGATTCAATTTCGCGTAATTTAACATATTATATTATACCCGAGCCTGCCTATCGTTGTAAAGGAAATGGCAGTTCGAAATTCGGGCCCGCAGTTATAAAAAAATTAATTTCAAATCAAAATTTACTCAAATTTCAAAATGAGATTAAAGCTTTAATTCTGCAATGAATGTATTCATATAAAAGATAATAGTAGAAAGTTGTATGATTTAGAATTTTTTACAAAATCCACAAAAGTAGATACACTTAACAACATCGAAAAATCGACAGTCTTCAAGATCCCAAACCATTATAAATCACTCGCTCAGCGCTCCACTGACATAATTCAAATTGTAAGCGTCTGATAGTTTCTTGAAGAAATAGGAATTTATTTATAGAACTTGTTGGCATATGTTATTAAAGGGGGGTAATAACTATCGTTTATTTTGTTCATCTTGAATAAAGTTAGCGATACTGAATTACCTCCATTTGATTTCACTCAAAACTCGCTCGACAAACTCATTCAATTTCATTCCAAAATCATTCCAAAATGATTCATCTTGTCAATTTCACAATGTTCTTTACTGTATATACTGACTTCATTTATATAGAAAAGCCCAGTAATTTATAAATGACAAACTTAGATAGCAGGGACTTTTTTCTTGACGACGGGTCGGTATTTGATTTGTTAGAATTGCAATATGGATTTAATTTTGTGAAAAACACGGTTTTCTTTCAACTTGCGTATTTGAATATTTCAAAACAAAACCGGTTTCACATAGAACTATGATCTTCAGGGATTAGTGAAATATTGTTAATAGTGACGTCGAGTTGAAATGACGTCAGATAACATCTTAGAGTGTTCGAATAAATGCAGTTAACAACATCGTGAAATTGACAAAATGAATGATTTTGGAATTATTTTTGAATTTTATTGAATGTGTATGTGGAGCGAGTTTTGAGTGAAATCATTGGAAGGTTACAGTTAAAAACATCGTGAAATTGACATAGGGAATGATTTGGGAATGATTTGGGAATGAAATTGAGTGAGAATGGAATGAGTGAGATGATCGAGTTTTGAGTGTTTGTGAATGATTTGATCGATTTGATCGATTTTAGTGATCGTTTTTGAATGGTTTTAACAACTGAACGAAACTATAATTAAACGAAAAAATATAAAAATATTAATATTTTTAAAAATGTAATAGATATGGATTTTCAATATAGAAATAATTAACGGTCATAAATATAATATATTTTTATATTTCTCAAAGATTTGCAGAAGAATATCGATCTTTATTCTAAAATATATTTATTGAGGACGACAACGATTTCAAGATTGCAAATTTCGCTGAACCTGACAACATGGCGTCGTCTTTCGATAGTTCGATGGTTTACGCGTACATTTCTGCCAGATTTAAGACGGCACGAACATTTTTGCTGCAAGTTAGCATGTTTTTTGAGACTACGTATGATGACACACACAACTGTCCAGCAACCTAGAAATGTCAAATCAACAAACCGACGTATATCGAGGTGTAAAAAGGTAGGTTTTTATGTTACAGTTCTCCTGCTCTCATATCCATATTTTCGTGAACATTATATTTACGCGTTTTTGTCTACAATTGTATGTCATGACTGTTTGTTTATGCAGATTTTGTGTTCATGGCAAGCACAGACAGTCAATGATTTTTCTGTTTAAATTTTATGGAGTATTAGCCTTGAGTTTCCCCTATTCTAGCAGGCTCCCATATTCGATCACTTTGATTTTTAGAGATATTCGAATGTATCAATTTGTCAAAAAATCTTTATTGCATAGGGGATGATAAAAAAGTGCTAAACTTTCGAAACATAGGGATTTTTTTCTTCCCTTCTATTTTTAAATCGGACATTTTTTACTTTTCTTCTGGCCCTTCAATTGAGATTGTTCTTGCTCAATAGGCATCTTGTGAATGACTTTTGAAATAATTTAAGTCAAAAGAAAGATGTCACTTTGATTTTGTAAGTCTGTTTCAATATTGTGTGGTTTGTAGTTTCGATGTCAGGGTGAAAATTGCAAAGGTGCTCGAATATGGGAGACTGTTTTTAAACCTTTCTAGTCAGAGTGTGTACTAGTTACGATAACGTAACCCCAACCCTTTTGATAGTCTGATGTGGGGTGATGTCGTCATCAAAATTTCAGAGAGAGGGCTACATTATTGCAGCTAAGTGTGTACATGCAATCTTCACACCCTGTCAATTATTTATGTCACCAATCTAATTCTTCTTCAAATAGATAAATCAGAATTAAGTTTATGAAACTTTTGGTGTGGTTTACAGGGAAATTTTGCATTGTTCGAGTATGCCAGTGCAAATTTCATCGCTAAAAAATCGAAAATGGGAGACAACAGGCTAGTGTTTTTAAAATAAACATTGTGTTCTTCCGACAAACGCCCCAATGACTTGGACTCGCATCTATAGGCTAAATGGTCCTTATTTTATCGATGAAAATAAAAAGCTATGTGAATTTTATTTGTGGAAGGTCTTTTCAAGGAAAAAGAAGAAATGAATTTAAATTGAAAACTAAATGTGAAAAAAAACAATGCCAGGACCTGACTATATTTGTTAAAATATGGTTTATCATGGCTTTCAACAATCTTTCAGTTTTATTGCTGTGCTGTAAGCACTAAAAATAGATTCCTGGTATATTATTTACCAGTACTAGCATTACAGCCTTTCCTAGCCTGCATTTGCTATCCAAGATAGGTCTACCATTATCAACCAAATTGTGGTAGAAGAAAATTGTCAAAAAGCTTGAGTGCTGCTGTCAGGGATTGAACCTGTGACTGTGTGATTGGGAGACAGTCATGCTTCTAAATAACCCCTTCCAACTACTCTATGATTTTCTCACAAGTAGGATTTTTTGAACTACTACAGTAAACTATTTACTATGTCTTTGTCAGTGGTCAACATGCAGACATTTTCAGCTAATATATATTGAGCAAGACCTAAAAATTGTCCAACTGCTGTCCCAAGCTTATTATGATTAATTTTTTACCAAAAAGCATGATATCTAGGCCAGATAAAACAACATCTCTGTGTAGGCTGATGTTACTCTAAACTGCAGTCGCCAGTGTCTATTTTAGTCATTTTGGTTAATCCACTTGAAGAATTGTATATTTCTTTAATGTTTTCCGTTCATTTGTGGAGATCATTTTGACATGTCATAATTTGAAAGCAAAACCCAGTAAAACACTTTATTTTTTGCAACATTGTCTTTAGTTATGTTTGTGAAGTCTTATAAACTCACTTGCGATATGACACGCTTTCATAGCTGCGTCCTTATTATTCCTGAAGTATATTCCGTAGAATCGCAGAAGGTACCCAAGTGGGGGTACGGACAAAAGCCCCCTAGGACAAAAGCCCCATGGACAAAAGCCCCATGGGATAAAAGCCCCATGCCCTTAACTGAAAAATGGACAAAAGCCCCATGGTTGTAAAAAAATGTGTTTTTTTTGTGAATTTTTGAAATAAAAATCTTAAAAAGCTATGGTATTATATGAATTTTTGAATATTTATTTGTTAATTCTTTAAAGAAATGAATATTTTAGTCATTTTAAATGGAAGGAAATGAACATGTAAGGGGGTGGGGTGTAAAGTATTCCCTTGAGTATAGATATCCGTATAAAGAAGATTAGGCAAATGTCCTTCATCTGGTTTTATATTTCATCATTGACTTGTTAAAGAAAATTAATTGTTTAAAGAAATTTTAATTAAAAGGTCATAACAGGTGTGAAAAGGCAAATATATACTGTTTTTTCATCCAATTTTGTCAACACCTTCCATATTGTAATCTACATGAATAATTTATACTTGTGCTCTCAAAGGTGTGAAATAAATCAATAAAACTATTGATTATGTTTCAATGATGTAAAGAATGTTAAATGTATGAATAAAAGAAAAAAAACATTAATAAAGGAATTAAATTTTTAAGGGTTCATCTTGTCAATGTACATTTCTTTGCATGCTGGAATATCTTATAAAATTTTCTTTTAATAAAATTCAAACAAAACTGATTTTGAGTTGTTGGAAAGAGGACTTAAATGGTGGGTTTTATTGCTTAGAAATATAAAAATTCACCTTTTAAAATGGCAAATAATACAAAATGAAGATCCATTTCATTTAAATGATTTAGTAAAAAGTTAAAGAAATGGAACTTTATAACAGTATTTATTATATTGTGGGGCTTTTATCCTAGGGGGCTTTTATCCCGATTGTAGGAAAGAAAGTAACAGGAAAAAAAGTAACGGAAAAAAAGTCACAGGAAAAAAAGAAACGGGAAAAAAAGTAACAGTTTTACATAAAAGCAGTACTATATATTACAACTTAGTTTTGGCTTAAGTAAGAGGGACATTTTGAAAAAAAAAAAAATAATTATGAAATATGAACTTAAGTTATTCAATATGTTGTGGGTTTCATTTTCGTAAAAAGAATTAAACACCTGTTGAGGTGTCATTATTTGTTATACTTGTCAAGATCTTTGGTTTGTGATCATAGGTGTTAACTTTTACCCAATTAACATCTATATAGTAATGCTTATTGTAAATGTAAATAACTTTGAAGCTTCAGATTATTTTTCTCAGTTGAATCTTTTTTTCCACATTCAGTATGAAAAGTTCTTTCTTAGTACATGACCTGTCTGTAATTTACAAAAAATTTCAGTAGAACAAAATAACCCAAATTGAAACATTCATAACAACAACGAAACCACCACCAACAACGATTCCCATGACATCTTTATTTTCTCCTTTTCTCAATTTATTTTAAAGAAAACTTAAGTTTTAAATTACTTTTCCATCAAGTGAAAAATGTCCTAAGTACACTGAAGTTTTATTCATTTATAATTTTGACAGAGGTTTACAGCATGCAAGGGCCTTTCTTATTTCTATTATATTTTAGTAATTGAAGGTCAGATTCATATTTAAGTTGATATTTTGTTAATTAAATAATTAAAAAAACCAAAAGACTCATTTTGGAAACAAACTAGAATGAAATTCAAGCAAAATTTGATCTAAAGTTGTTACTTTCTTTCCTGTTACTTTTTTTCCTAGCTGAAATTGTTACTTTTTTTCCGTTACTTTTTTTCCTGTTACATTCTTTCCGTTTACCTTTTATCCCAGGGGGCTTTTGTCCCAGGGGGCTTTTGTCCAGGGGGCTTTTGTCCTAGGGGGCTTTTGTCCCAGGGGGCTTTTGTCCAGGGGGCTTTTGTCCTAGGGGGCTTTTGTCCCAGGGGGCTTTTGTCCTACACCCGGCTTTTGTTCACTTTCTAGCTTTTCCTGCAGATGAAGGCCATGTCCTAATGTTTTTTTCTCCTCTTAGATTTTAAATGATTTTTAGGATTTAAATTATTCTTTTCGCATATAACAATGTTTGAAAGATCATGATTCCTTCTATTCCCACTTTAGATGTTGTTGTTGTAGGTTGTTGTAAAATTATTTAAAACTCTCGACACTTTCAAAATTTTTTCAAAAACACACAAAATGAAATCATTTCGAAGGAATGCTTTTAAGTTAGAATTGTATTTTCATATTTTCCTGTGTTTGAGTTGTTTGAGTAAATGTTTTAGAATCTAACATTCTAATTTCATTACACTTAAATTTTCTCATTTAAAGGGCTGTGTAAAATACTTATTACAATTATTTACAAGTAAGAGTCAAAAGTAACATTGTTGTAGTATTTTTAACAAAAGAATTCTTAGGATAAATTCGTTTGCTACTTTTTCCTCTGATAACTGTTTTGATCGGCTTCCTTCTATTAATCATTTTTTTTGTTGAGATAAAAAAAACAACAAGAAAAAAAAACCTATAATTTTTAGAAGATCAAGCATGCAGTGCATTTATTTTTGACTAGCTTGATCTTGATTTTGATATTCTAATTTTTTTTTTATATCATTAAATCATTAGGCATCAATAATAGGACCTTTTAAAGACAGTGTATAACAAGATCAATGAAGCTGTTAGAAATTTAATCAATGTTATTGAAGTAAGATTAAAGTAGTTGTATACAGGATCAAAAACAACAGCTGTTATACCATGGGCAATAAAACTCCTTTGCAATTTTAATCCCTGATTTTGATTCAAGCACCCTTTGTACAATCTAGATTAATTTTTGTTCCTTTAAGTACTGTTATGAATTAAAAAAAAATAATTTTAACTACATTTTATATATTTCAAATACATGGAAATGTTATTTTTTTGTTTGAAGCTCCACTGGCCAAAGGCCACTGGGGCTAATGTCATGGCGTTGTGTCCGGTCGTGAACTTTTTCCTTAAAAATCATATCTGCAGAAACTACTGGAATAATTTCGACCAAACTTCTCAGGAATGATCCTTGGGTGACTCTCTTTCAAAGTTGTTCAAGAAATTTTGATCCAATGAAAAACATGGATTAAATGGGCGTGACTAACTTGCAAATATGGTAAAAAGACATTTGTCTCAGATTCTAATCGATGGATACTAATTAAATTTTACATGAATGATCCTTGAGTGACCCTTTATCAGTCTACCAAAAATTATTGTGATCAGATGAAAAATATGTATTTTAAGGGTGGAGGTCATTTCTCTATGGTGGACGGACGTTTTGGCCAGGGACGTTTTGGCCACGGACATTTGGGCCACAATATTTTTCAAAATAGGACCTTCTGGCCAAAAGATATAAGTTGGGAGAATAAGTCATTATATGAAATTTTAATCATGTAATACATGTAGTTGCTATTTTAGGCATTTTCAGGGGTGTGGAAATACGACTTTTCTCCACTTGTCCATGGACAAGTAAAGGCTAATTTTCTACTTGTCCAGGATCAATATGAACTTGTCCACAAAAAAATGAAATGATATTATTAAGAAAGCATTGTTTTAATGAAGAAAATGCTGTGATTCAGCATTTTCTTCATTAAAGACAATGTTTTCCTCCCCTTTCATACAAACAAAAGGGTGTCTTTCCTCCTAGATCTTTTTAGTACTGTATCAAGATTTGCTCTGGTATTTACTTGTCCACGGACAAGTGGCCTAGAAAAATGTACTTGCCCGCAAGTGAAAATGCCCGTGTCGGACAAGTCGGGCATGGCAATTCCACACCCCTGATTTTGATAATAAAATGGTTTTTTTTTTACTATTTTGATGTGTTAATTTGCTCAAAAGTATATCTTGATATATCTGAAGAAGAATAAAAAATATCTTTATTTGGGTAACATTCCATTTTGGTCTACTCCCATTTCATCTATTCCCATTTCGTCTACTATTTTGTGCACTAGTTCCATTTCGTCTACTCCTGTTTTGCGCAAGAGTCTCGTTTCGTCTACTATTATACTTAAGAGTTTAAATTGTCTTTTTGTCTCTTTTTTACCTAAAATTATGAACTGTACACTTTTTGGACATTATTGTTAAAAAAAATTCGTATTGTTGCTGATATATTTTACACATTTACAGACTCTATAGCAGACAGAACGGTAGGTGTTGAGAAGATGGATTACCTGTATGACATCTGTATATTTGCCTTTTCACACCTTTACATATTTGATTTAAATCTAATTGTTCAGTGTCATTTTTTCATAATAAGATAAAATTTTGATTTAACAGCATCTTTTTGCCTGTAAAGAAATTGTACAATACTGCAAATTTCTTTTCTTTTTACAAAATCTTTGAATTATCTGAAGACAAGTTTATTTGCACATTTGCCAAAACGTCCTGGCCAAAACGTCCTGGCCAAAACGTATGTGGCCAAAACGTCCGTCAACCCCCTTTATCAGTCTACCAAAAATTATTGCAATTAGATTGAAAGTTTGTCTTTTATTGTTGGAGGTTTCTCTTTATGTTATACCCTTAATGTATAATGGAAACTTTGAAAATCATTTTCAACATGATCAGTAGAACCCAAAATATTAAAAAATTTAGTCAAACTTTGATTTGTTAATACAAGAATTTCAAGTCTGAGGAGCAACTCAAGCCATTCATGGCTTTCGAGTTGTTGTATAGAGTTGATATGATGGAGAAGACACTTAAGACAAAAAGCAAAGAATGTTAAACTGAATGAAAAGGGTCCATGACATTTCGTCGAATATCAATTTATTGAGTTCAATTTTCTTCAATAGTCATTTTTGTTGAATGTCACAATATGTTGAATTGTCACTTCGTCGACATTGAATTTTTTGTCGAATTTTGAATGAGACTTTTAGACCAAGTGGGTTGAGATGGAGTTGGAAAATCCATTTTTTCTTTGCTAAATCTGCCTAAGACTCTGGTTATTTTCCATAGAGTCTCAGGTGAAAGTGGCCAAATAATACATTAATGCATCCTGAGAAACAATGTACGTTTACCAGTGAACATTATTCTTCATCTCAAACAACATTACCAAAAATCTGCATAAATATTTAACTATAACTCTGAAATTACCCATCACTCTAATGATTGCTTAAAATATTCAACCAAGTATTGTGCAAGTGAAAATATCAGTCAACCTTTTGTTGCAAAGGTCAATAATTCTTGTCTGTCTGTTTTTAGCTCGACTATTCGAAGAATAGGGGGGCTATTCCAGTCACCCGGGCGTCTGCGTCGGCGTCGGCGTCGGCATAATGCTTTGGTTAAGTTTTTACGTGCAAGTGTTTAAAATCTCTGTTTCTATTAAAGCTATTGCTTTGAAACTTTGCACATGCTTCTGTGACCATAATATCAGCATCTAGACAAAGATTCATTTCTCTGATATTGAATTTAGTGGAATTTTAACCCTTTTCGGACTTAGAAATCTTGGTTAAGTTTTTACGTGCAAATGTTGTTTATCTGTGATATTTCTATTTCTAATAAAGCAATTGCTTTGAAACTTTGTACATGCTTTTATGACCATAATATCAGCCTCTTGACCAAGATTCATTACTCTGATATTGAATTTAGTGGAATTTTAACCCTTTTCGGACTTAGAAATCTTGGTTAAGTTTTTACGTGCAAATGTTGTATTTCTGTAATATCTCTATTTCTAATAAAGCAATTGCTTTGAAACTTTGTACATGCTTTTATGACCATAATATCAGCCTCTTGACAAAGATTCATTACTCTGATATTGAATTTAGTGGAATTTTAACCCTTTTCGGACTTAGAAAATCTTGGTTAAGTTTTTACGTGCAAATGTTGTATTTCTGTAACATCTCTATTTCTAATAAAGCTATTGCTTTGAAACTTTGCACATGCTTCTGTGACCATAATATCAGCCTCTTGACAAAGATTCAATACTCTGATTTTGAATTTAGTGGAATTTTAACCCTTTTTGGACTTAGAAATCTTGGTTAAGTTTTTACATGCAAATGTTGTATATCAGCTATAGCTCTATTTCTACCCAGGCTTTTGCTTGGAAACTCTACACATGCTTCTGTTACCATGATATCAGCCTCTTGACAAAGATTTATTACTCTGATATTGAATTTAGTGGAATTTCAACCTTTTTCAGAATCAGAAATTCTTGGTTAAGTTTTTACATGCAAATGTTGTACATCAGTTATATCTCTAATTCTATGAAAGCTATTGCTTTCAAACTTTGCACATGCGTCAATGATCATAACAACAGCCTCTTGATAAAGATTCAATTCTCTGGAATAGAATTTAGTGGATTTTTAACCCTTTTTGGACTTAGAAATTCTTGGTTAAGTTTTTATGTGCAAATGTTGTATTTCTTTAATATCTCTATTTCTACTATAGCTGTTGCTTGGAAACTTAACACATGTTCTTTGACCATAATATTAGCCCATAGAATAAGATTCATTACTCTGTTATTTAATTTAGTGGAATTTTAACCCTATTCGGCCTTAAAAATCTTGGTTATGTTTTTATGTGCAACTATTCTATGTTAGTTGTATCTCTGTTCCTACTAAAGCTTTTGCTTTGAAACTCTGCACATGCTTCTGTGACCATAATATCAGCTCTAGACAAAGATTCTTTTCTCTTGACTTTCATTTTATTGAATTTCCAATGTCGATATTAATTTGCTGTTACTATCCAGCACTAGGAATAGTCGAGCTTCGCTGTCCTCCGACAGCTCTTGTTCTTTCTCAAGAGATTCTTGATTTGAAGTAAAGTTCACAAATTTTATCTTATATCTCCTGAAACTTTTTAAAGGATTAGGTGTGCTTTTATGATAAAATTTGATGGACCCCCTGGAAAATGAGTCCTTAGGATTCATGCTAAATTGATAATACGGGACGTACATAGTGTTTTGGGAGAATTGATAATAGTCCGGGCTCTGCTGAGACAATTATCAATTCCAACAACCAAGTTTTTTTTTTATTTTTTCATAAAATACACTTAATATGTATCATATTTATCTTATAACTTCTTTTTGCCTTTTTTTCGTACGTAATACTAACTGAAATTCAAGTTCCTATAAATAATCACATTATGTCGTTGTTTTAAAAATAACCTATGTGATATTAAAAAAATATCATATGGGATGTTATCACACGGATATTGTATAGTTATAAGATTAAAACAGTTTGAAGAGGAGAAATTGTGCTGATTCAGACAAAAAATCAGTAGAGCATCTCAGGCATCTCTTGTTTTTGTGAAGTTTAGCAGATAAACCATTTCCATGAATTCTCTATCTTGGTTCAAATAAGATACATTTATTAACATCATGAAATTGAGAATAATTCCAATCAAAACCATTCAAAATCACTCAATCGGGGCTCCATTCATTCATTCAAAACACTCACTCAAACCATTCAAAAATGCTCCAAAATCGCAAAAATTATAGGATCAACAATTCATTGAAAATTAAAATCGGTATATAAAATCTACGATTTCAGTGACGTAATTGAATTTTGTAAGCTTATTATGTGTTCATGAATTAGACTGACAACATGCTTGTAATATATGACAGTTTTTTGACAAATAAGGGAAGACATAAGTAAATTTAATTGTTGACACACATGCACACACATGGACCAAGGGTTAAAAAGACACTCCAGACTTAATTAATAAGGTTGTATATTGAACTTATCACTGATTAGAGGGCAACATCAAACATTATTGATTTTCAATAAAGAGACTGATGTGCTCTACTGTATATCAAGTTGTATACAAGCAAACAGGTCTTCTGGGGTAATAAAATTTTAATGAGATGCATAGACATATGGCATAATTTAATATGATTGGTTTAAAGAATTGATCCAATCAAATGAATAGATTATTGCTCTGACCTATGCTATTTTTCAAGAATCTTATATAAAATCTATTACCTTCACAAGATTACACATTTCAAGAATCTACTAAATGATAACAGATCAAAAAGACATAAGCAGTGCTTCAATATACCTGAAGGAGAAATTGAAACTATATGTAAGTGATTATGTTCTTTTTTTCTTCAATCAGTACATTTCATATTCTTTGTAGCACCTAGAGTTATACGATGGAAGTTTTATGTGTTAGAAAATTTAAAATTCTTTTCCCCCAAGCTAAATTATTGATTTCAACCAAATTGCAGAGGAAGGGTTCTTAACTCTACCTTCTCAAACTTGAGAAAAATATTATGATGTTATGAAAATCGTTCCCTTTAGGGGAAGGGGGAGGGGTTATTTTCATTAAGTCTATATAACGAAAACTTTGAAAATCATTCTCTATAATTTAAATTTTACTATTGATGTCAACTAAGTTTCTCAAGTATGAATCATTGTGGAATTCCATGTAACATTGATAAACGATAAATTACAACTGAGCTAAATCTATCTTATGCAGAAAAAAACAGAAGCTTTGGTTGAGCGTAGTAATAGGGGTATTAATGAATGACGACTTTGAATTATTGATAATTTTGGCATTAAAAAGGATTCATTAAAAAGGATTCTATTCCTTCATGTTTGCTTTAAATAATCATTATTAGAAATTTAGAATAATAAAGATTAGAATGTTAATGATTCATGGATACAGATAAAATGGGCTTTTGTAAATTATAAGTTTAAGAAAAAATAATGTAAAACTGAAACAATAAAAGCAGAACAGCTAAATTGTCAATCACATGCAATTGCTTGAAATAACAAGCATTTTTTTAATATATACCTGAAGTTTACTTGTAAGCCTTGTTTAAGCAGTAGATACAATCTTTTTATCACACTAAAAACGGTATGAATTAAGATATTTTCATTTCCATATTGGAAATCAGCATTTCAATTTGCATCTATAAGATAGGGGACATATTGTTTAACTGTCGCCCTCCTTTCTGTCTGTCTGTTTACTTAAAACTTCAAAGCATGATTGTAGGAAGATTTTTCTTAAAAATGCTGAAAAATGACCTAATTGTATTCTACTTAAAGCAATAATGTTTATGCATAGAGTCTGCAAATATTATCTGATTCTTTTGAAACTGAAAATTTACGCAATAAGTGTAGATTCAAAATTCAAAAATGTTTGCTTATTGTCTATACATTAGAATTAAAGGGAAATTGCGTCTGGTTGGATTTCAGTAAGCACAATCTAATTTTTGAGATTAAGTAATCAAATAGTATTTGACTCTCTTGAATCTAAATTAATCAAGTTTCTGAAATATCAGATAGGATGTAAAAATGAGATTCAGTAAAATGTCTTTGTTTTTTTATTTAAAAAGATAAAAACATTTAACTCTTATAAGCTTGACTGGTAGTCAAAGGCCACTGGGGCTATTGTCATGGCGCTGTGTCCATTGTTCAACCGTCAGTCTGAGATTCATGTCGCAGACTTTTACTTTAAAAGTGTTCTCAAAACTTCCTGGAAAAAAACAACTTTGCTTTACAGTAATGATCTATTGGTGACTCTCTTTAAAAGTTGATAATTGATTTTTGATCCAATGTAAAACAAGGTTTAAATGAGTGTTACTAATGTCCACATATGGCATTATATAGCTTTACTCGGAATCTAACTGATAGATATCAACTTAATTTCACTAAAATAATCCTTAAGTGACCCCTTATCATTACTGTGATCAGATGAAAAATATGTCTTATGGGTGGAGGTCACAGACTAGATGTTATATAGTGGAAATTTTTAAAATTATTTGTCCAGAACCTTACTGATGTATGTTGATGAACCAAATTTAAGTTAAGTGGTCCTCGGGTGACCCTTTATCAGTAAACATTAATATTGTGTGTAGATTAAAATTGAAACTGTTTCTTAAAAAGTCTTCTCATGAAACTGCTTGATGAGTTTCAACTAAACTTCACAGAAATGATCCTTGTGCTGAGCTCGTGTTAGTGTTTATTATAAAGGAGTCATTGACTCCTCACATAAGAAATTCTTTGGGTCAAATCTTGATCTTAAAGGGGTCAAAATAACAGAAAAAGCAAATCATACATAGAATTTTGCATATTTAAGAGTCACTTTAATTTTTCTTTTAATGATATGAAACAAGTAATTAATTATTAGAATTTGAAGATAGTAATTTTTGAAAATTTTAGGTATATTAAACCATGTTTTGACCCTTAGAAATTCCTCACAAAAGGGTCAAAATGACCCCCTTGGGAGAAATTTATAGGGGTCAAATTAAGGTATTTTCAGATTTTGGGAGGTCAAAACCCTGGTTTAAGGGTCAAACACGAGCCCTTCTTGTGTGACCCTCTGTCAAAGTTGTTCAATGATATTTGATCCAATGAAAAACAAGGCTATAATGGGCATAGCTAATTTCCAAATACTGCAATGTGTAACTTTTCTCAGAATCTAAACAATAGATATCCACAAAATTTCACTGTAATTATCATTGAGTGACCTTTATCAGTCTACAAAGCATATTGTGATCAGATTAAAAATTGAAGTCATCTCTGAATATTATATATTGGAAACTTCCAGAATTATCTAAAAATCAAATTTCATTAGAATGATCCTTAAGTGACCCTCTATCAGTCTCAAAAAAAATATTTGTTTTGGTTAGAAATACATGCATGTCTTTTATGGTTGAAGGTCATTTCCCTATATGTTTATAGTGAAAACTCCAAAAATCATTTTCTCAGCAGCTTGAATCAAACGCATTCACTAGAATGTTCCTAAGGTGATTCTCTATCAGTCTATTCTTTATTTTTGTGATCATTTAAAATATATGTCAATTATTAGCAGATGTCATTTCTCTATACGTTATATTGTGGAAACTGAAAATCATTTTCTCAGCACCTAGCTCATGGATATGAACGTAATTTCACTTAAGTGATCCTGGGTTGACTCTTAATCAGACTACAAAAAATTATATGGATAAGATGAAAAATTTGTCTTTTATTGGCGAAGGTTATATCTCTATATGTTATACTTTGGAAACTATGATAATATCAGTTGATTCAGGCCTGTGGAACAAATCAGCTCCTCAAGCAGCTCTAGCTCTATAATGTTATTCATGCATCATTTAATAATTATTTAGGAGAAATATTTCATATTGTGATTTATTCTTTTAAAAACAAGAAAGGGAATGAAACATGTATTACGCTTCAATCAATATCTATTTATATCAGTGAATGCAGGCCTGTGAAACAAATCAGCCTTTAAAATAGCTTTAGTATTCTCCTTTAATAACTATTGGTAGAATCGGGCCTTTAGAGCAAACAAGGTGTCCAATTGCCTCAAGTCAATGTTTTTCAGATTTTCGACTTTCTTGAGAGTAAAATCTCCCAAACTACAGACTCATCCAATAAGAAAATATGTTCATTATTTTGTCCTTACAGTTCCGTGACAAGGCCTTAGGTAGGGAGTATGATCTGTACTAGCTCTTGTTTTACCCTTGTCATGCTGAATACATTTTGGCTAAAAAATTCCATCAAAATCAAAGGGCAAAAAGCACTGAAAGTTCCAACTGTAGGTCAATTTTTATTTGAAAAACTAATTCTATTGACAATTTTGGTTTGATAGGGAGAAACAGGTGGTGTAAACTAACCTCAGACTGGACATATGTTTAGACTGATGTTTTTCTATAGCTCCTGCTTTCTGCCAAAGCAGGAATATTCTGGGTTCAGCATGACAAGGGTTAAGATAAATCATAAGTGACATTTTATTTTAATTATCTTTTATCTTTATTGTATCACAATTTTTGAGATTGTTGAAATGCTTTAATTATTTTTTTTTGTTTCCAGATCACCTGGTTTGATTACTGGAACAAAAGGGGAAAAAATAGCACAATTTCATCTCCCAAAAGTCAAAAGGTAAGAATATTATTTTTGGATTTCAAAATAGTATCGTTAAGATTACAGGTTCTTCACATTTTATACTTGGCTGATTCTAGCTCACCTAAGCACAAAGTGCTCAAGGTGAGCTATTGTAATTAGGTGCTGTATGACGTCTATCATTCATCTTCCATCGTCAACTTTTACCTCGTGTTCACTCTTTTTAGCCAAAATGTCTTGAAACTTGGTCAGAATGTGTGTCTCTATCAAATCTCAGTCAAGTTCAGATTGGATCAAGTGGGGTCAAAAATGGGTTCAAGGGGTCAAAATTAAGAACTTGAAAGCCATGAATGGCTTGAGTCGCTCCACAGGCTTGAAATTCTTGTAAGAGCAAATAAAAGTTTTGACTAGATTTTTAGATATTTTGGGTTCTACTTATGTTGAAAATGGTTATTCAAAGTTCAAAGTTTTTTTAGCTCCACTGGCTGAAAGCCACTGGGGCTATTGTCATGGCGTTGTGTCCGTCCTGCGTCCATCCGTCCGTGAGTGAATCCGTCTGTCCGGTCGTAAACTTTTCTTCAAAAATCTTTGGATATCAACCAAATTTCACTGGAATGATCCTTGAGTGATCCTTTTTCAGTGTACCAAAAATTATTTTTCATTGGATGAAAAATAAGCATTTTATGGGTGGAGGTCATTTCTCTATATGTTATATAGTGGAAACTATGAAAATCATTTTCTCAGAATGTAACTGACGGGTATCAATCAAACATTTTTGGTAAGATCTTTGGGTGACCCATTATCATGCAGCCAAAAATCATTTTGAATTGATGAAAAATATGTCTTTTAGGAGCGGAGGTCATTTCTCTATATGTTATATAGTGAAAACTTTGAAAATCATTTTCAACATCAGTAGAACCCCAAGTATCTAATAATTATCAAGTCAAAACATTTATTTGCTTTTACAAGAATTTCAAGCCTGTGGAGCGACTCAAGCCATTCATGGCTTTCTAGTTTATAATTTTTGACTGCATTACAATGGGTCACCCAAAAGACACAATTATGAGGTCCCAACTCCTCCTGGTTTAAGAATTATCTGCCTTTACACTTAATACATTTTTAGCTCACCTGAGCACGAAGTGCTCAAGGTGAGCTTTTGTGGTCAGGTGGATGTCCGTCGTGCGTTGTGCAACGTGCGTCGTCAACATTTGCCTTGTATGCACTCTAGAGGCCACATTTTTTGCTGGATCAACCTGAATTTCGATCAGAATAAATGTCTTGATCAAATCTCGGACGAGTTCGAAATTGGGTCAACTGGGGTCAAAAACTATGTCACAGGGTCAAATCATAGAAAAAGCTTGTATGCACTCTAGAGGTCACATTTTTTGCCCAATCAACCTCAATTTTGTTCAGATTGATTGTCTTGATAAAATCTCTGACAAGTTCGAAATTGGGTCAACTGGGGTCAAAAACTAGGTCACGGAGTCAAATCTTAGAAAAACCTTGTATGCACTCTAGAGGCCACATTTTTTGCCCAATCAACCTAAAATTTGGTCAAAATGAATGTCTTGATGCAATCTCGGACGAGTTCGAAATTGGGTCAACTGGTGTCAAAAACTAGGTCATGGGGTCAAATCATAGAAAAACCTTGTATGCACTCTAGAGGCCACATTTTTTGTTCAATCAACCTGAATTTTGGTCAGAATGATGGTCTTGATGAATTCTCAGACAAGTTCAAAATTGGGTCAACTGGGGTCAAAAACTAGGTCATGGGGTCAAATCATAGAAAAACCTTGTATGCACTCTAGAAGCCACATTATATGCCTTATCAACCTGAATTTTGGTCAGAATGATTGTCTTGATGAAATCTCAGACAAGTTTGAAATTGGGTCAACTGGGGCCTAAAACTAGGTCACAGGGCCAAATCTTAGAAAACCCTTGTATGCACTCAGTGTTTCCATTTACATAAAAAATATTGAGTCCCTGGGACCCAGTGCAGGAGAAAAAGTTGAGTCCCAACCACTTTCAATTGAGTCCAATTTTGACTTCCACAAATCATTTGATATTCCCAGTAAAAGTGGCTTGGGGAAACATTGAAGCAAAAGAAGAAACTACTAATAATAAGCATTTTCTAAATTTGCCCCAATGTTTTCTGAGATATTCTTGAGTTTTATACCTAAGTAATCACAAATTTTGTGATGTGCAGCAGCTTTCATATATTGGTTTGAAAAATCATTGTGCAAAATAAAGGAATTATTTGTGACAAGCGATTTCTTTAATTTCCTCAATTTTTCTACTCCAGAAGGCCAAAAATTGTGAAATTCTCAGGCATTTGAAATTGTGGTCTTCATGAACTTTGATTTATGACAAGTCTAAAATTAAGCCTTCTGGTAATGGGTAAACAAACAAACAAACAACAAATTTCTACTTTGAAGTCAATATGACCAAAAGAAATGCTTCCTAACATTATTTTCAAAAGTAAATTATTAAGGGCAGCTCTTACAAGCAAACGAAAACCTTTTGACGCTATACAAACGCTGTGATACGTCAAATGAAAATTGTCGTCTGCTTCATACCTCAAAGTCAGTGCAGTCCGTAGTAAAAATATTCTTCTGCTTAATTTCGCAACAAATATTTGATATTTAAAATACTTCATTCGAACAGCAGACAAATCTGACTTGTCTTTTATCAGCCAGTCTTTGAAAGCCTGATCGGCAAGTCACTGGTCTTGAAAAGACCGCGAGTGTTTCTTTTTCTTGGCTGGAGAAGCCATAATTATTTACAAAATGAAAGTAACAGTTGGTTTCTGGCTATTAAATTGCCCACAAAACGATATTTTTGACAGTTCGGGTACCAGCGAAAAAACGGGAATTCCAACAATCGCAACTTTTCGGTTAGACGTTGGCAAAGTCTATTTATAGTAACTTTGGAAATCCTGTGACCTTTTTTCAAATCTGTCTTACTTTGAAACATTTTGGATTGTTTTCGCTAATTATCTGACGTTTTTCATAAGATTTATGAAAATACATTGTTTTTGCATTCATTTTATTTTGCGTCCCATGGACGCGACAAGTATTCAAATTTTGCGTCCGAGCTGATTTTCATGCGTACACAGATACTTTTACGTCGTAAATGGAAACTCTGGCACTCTAGAAGCCACATTTTTTGCCCAATCAACCTGAAATTTGGTCAGAATGATTGTCTTGAAGAAATCTTGGATGAGTTTGAAATTGGGTCAACTGGGGTCAAAAACTAGGTCACAGGGTCAAATCCTAGAAAAACCTTGTAAGCACTCTAGAGGCCACATTTTTTGCCTGATCAACCTGAATTTTGGTCAGAATGATTGTCTTGATTAAATCTCAGACAAGTTCACAATTGGGTCAACTGGGGTCAAAAACAAGGTCACAGGTTCAAATCTTAGAAAAAACCTTGTATGCACTCTAGAGGCCACATTTTTTGTTCAATCAACATGAAATGTTGTTAGAATGATTGAATTGATGCAATTTTTGATGAGTATGAAATTGGGTCAACTGGGGTCAAAAATGAGGTCACGGAGTCAAATCATAGAAAATCCTTGCAAGTCAATCTGAAACTTGAAAAAAAAGTATTATCAAGTTGTACAGTGGCAGAAGAATATTGAAAAAATTTAGACAGTTCATTCAGGTGAGCGATTAAGGGCCACTATGGCCCTCTTGTTTTCTTTTTCATTCACATTATACTAGTAAATTTGTGTTACAAACTCCTCCTTCAGTTTTCCTTCAATAGCTTGAAAACATTTATCACATGTTTAAGTTTTGCAAGATGCAATTTAGAGGTCTCAAATCCAAGAGTTATTATACCGCCCCCAACGGTCTTTTTTTTTAAAAATCTTTTCCTCCAAAACCAACCAATGGCCTGATTTCAATGAGGCATGGCATTGATGATACTTGGTGACCCTGTTCAAAAGTTGTTCAAGAAATTTTGTTTGACCCCCAAAAATGGGTGTGGAAGGGCGGGGCTTATTTTCACTATGAAATCTAATTAAAAATCTCCTCTTAAACCATTTGGCCAATTTCAAAGAAATTGTGTACTGCGTCTGTCGTCCATCTCGTCAACATCTTGATTGCACTCTAGATGCCACACTTTTTGTAAGAATGTCTTGAAACTTTGTCAGATTGTTTGTCTCATTAGGTCCTTAGATAAGTTCAAAACTGGTTCAAGTGGTATAAAAAATAAGGTCAAGGTGAGAAAAGATAAGATCAAAAGGTCAAATTTTATCAAAACCTTCAGTACTTCTAGAGGAAATATTTTTGGTCTAAATGTCTTATAACTTGGCCTGAACATTTGATACCATCATTGCTGGGACAAGTTTGAAAAAAGGTCAAATTAGGTCCAAAGTGAGATCATTTTTTTTCAGCTCCACTGGCCCAAGGCCAGCGAGCTATCGTCATGGCCAGGTGTCTGTCATGCGTCCGTGTGTCTGTCTGTGCGTGTGAAAACGTTTCTTTAACTATCTTCATCTCCTAAACCAGTGGGTGGATTTTGACAAAACTTGGCCAGAATGTTCCTTAGGTGACCCCCTTTTATAGTTGTTCAAGAAATTTGGACTGACCCCCAAATATGGGCGTGGCAGGGTGGGGCTTATTTTGACCCTGAAAACTTTCAACAACATCTCCTCCTGAACCATTGGGCCGATTTCAATGAAACTTTATCAGAATGTTCCTTGGGTGACCCTCTTCTAAAGTTGTTCAAGAAATTTGGATTGACCCCCAAATATGGGCGTGGCAGGGCGGAGCTTATTTTGACCCTGAAATCTATCAACAACATCTCCTCCTAAACCATTCGGCCAATTAAATGAAACTTTACCAGAATGTTCCTTAGGTGACCCTCTTCTAATGTTGTACAAGAAATTTGGATTGACCCCCAAAAATGGGCGTGGCAGGGCGGGGCCTTTTTTGACCCCAAAATCTTTGAATGACATCATCTCCTAACCATTGGGCAGATTTCATCAAACTCACCAGAATGTTCCCTAGGTGACCTTCTTTTGAAGTTGTTCAAGAAATTTGGATTGACCCCCAAATGTGGGCGTGGCAGGGTGGGGCTTATTTAGACCCTGAAATCTTTGAACCTCATCTCCTCCTGAATCATTGGGCCGATTTCAATGAAACTTTATCAGAATGTTCCTTGGGTGACCCTCTTCTAAAGTTGTTCAAGAAATTTGGATTGACCCCCAAATATGGGCGTGGCAGGGCGGAGCTTATTTTGACCCTGAAATCTATGACTGACATCTCCTCCTAAACCATTCGGCCAATTTAAATGAAACTTTACCAGAATGTTCCTTAGGTGACCCTCTTCTAATGTTGTTCAAGAAATACGGATTGGATGAGATCCACTGGATCAATGAAATTCAGGTGAGCGGTTCAGGGTCATTCTGTTCCTCTTGTTTCAAAGTGATATGTAAATAGTTTTCTTCCTTGTAATTTACATATTAGTTAAATAAGTTTCTTTCCTTCATAAGTCAATTTCAACTTAGAAAAAGTCTGAATTCCTTCTGAATGCTGTTCACTTTCATTACCTTCTATTTTCAATATCTATCTTTCAAATCTTGAGATTTTTAAGCCAGTGGAACGATACAGGCCCTCTTGGGCCTCTTGATTTTTTTGAAAATCTTATGTGCACTCTACAGGATAAAAATTGGGCTCAAAAGTCGGTCAAAATGTTTGACTAATTGGGACAAGGGGGATCAAAATGCATCCTAGGGGCCACATGTTTGGCTCAAATAACTTGAAATATGGTTAAAATGTGTGCCTACATAATACATGTATCTGGGACAAGTTGGAAATTGGGTCAAGTGTGGTCAAAAACCAGACCACAGGGTCGAATCTTACAAAAACCTTGTTTGCACTCCAGAGGTTATATATTTTGTAAAAATATCTTGAAACTCGTTCATGTTCAAAAACGAATCGGTTCTTTAACTAGGCCATTGGGTCAAACCATTAAAAAACACTTTTAGTAGTTTGCATATTGCAATCTTTGTAAACATTAACTAAGTTGGGTGCTATATGGCCAATTGTCCTCTTGTTTTTAGCTCACCTGAGCACAAAGTGCTCAAGGGAGCTATTGTGACCTATCAATGTCCGGCACAAAGCGCTCAAGTGAGCTATTGTGGTCATCTTTTGTCCGTCGTCCGTCCGTCGTCCGTCAACAATTTCTTTAAACGAAATCTCCTCCTAAACTACTGGGTCAATTTACACCAAATTTTACAGAAATGTTCCCTAGGTGGTCCCCTTCTAAAATTGCTAAAAGAAATGAAATCGGTGAAAAACTCTGGTTGCTATGGTAACCAAAGTTGAAAATTTAAGAAAATCTTTAAAATTCTTCTTTAGAACAAGCAGTCCTACAGCTTTGAAATTTGGCATGGATGATCAGCTCATAGACCTGAATAAAAATAGTTAAAATCATATCTGTTGGGTCACCAGGTGCGGAGCACTTTGGGGGAGGGGGGAGTTCTTTGGGTTCATTTTGTAATCTTTAATCTTCTTCTGAATAGGAACCCCTACAGCCTTCAAATGTGGCATGGAGGATCAGCTCATAGACCTTAAAAAAATAGCTAAAATTATATCTGTTGGGCTGCCAGGTGGGGAGCACCAGGGGGGAGGGGGTAGTACTTTTGTGAAAATTTTGTAATCTTTAACCTTCTTCTGAACAAGGAGCCTGACAGATTTTAATATTGGCATAGATGATCAGCATATGGACCTTTATAAAAATAGCTAAAATTATGACTGTAGATTCACCAGGTGCGGAGCACCAGGGGGGAGAGGGTAGTACTTTTGTGAAAATTTTATAATCTTTAACCATCTTCTTCTTCTGAAAATAAGCCCTACAGACTTGAAAATTTGCATGGAGGATCAGCTCATAGACCCAAATAAGAATAGCTAAAATCATGACTTTAATGCGACCAGGTGCGGGGCACCAGGGGGTAGTACTTTTGTGAAAATTTTGTAACTTAAACCTTCATCTGCTAATTAACCAGGAGCCCTACAGACTTCAATATTGGCATGAATGTAGGGCCACCAGATGCAAAGCATTAGGGGGGAGGGGGTAGTACTTTGGATCAATTTTTAAATCTTTAACCTTATTCTTCTCCTGGATCAGGAACCCTACAGACTTGAAAATTGTCATAATGGGTGATCAATAAAATGACATTAATAAAAATAGCTGAAATCATGACTGTGGGGGCACCAGGTGCTGAGTGTCTTGGGGAGGGGGTAGTACTTTGGATCATTTTTGAAATCTTTAAACTTCTTCTAATGAACCAGGAGTCCTACAGACCTGAAAATTGGTATGGATGATCAGCATATGGACATTAATTGAATTACCTAAAATCATGACTATAGATTCACCAGGTGCAGAGCATCTTGGGGGAGTGCTTTGTTGAGAATTTTGAATCCCTACAGCCTTTATATTTGACATGGATTGATCAACTCATTAAAGAAAGCTTCTCAGTCTCAGACTCAGCCTGTATATCTGGCATAGATTAGCTGATCACAGAGCTTTTATGAAAAAATCTTAAATAAATAATGACCAGGGGGGAGGATTATTTCAAATGTTATCTAATTGAATAAGTGAAATCTCTTTTTCTGTGGTTGCATGGACATACCTAGGCAATTAAGCTTTTTTCTCAGGTGAGCGAAACGGCCCTCTTGTTTAGCTTGTCTGTTTTAGAAGCAAACCTTAGGTATTGCTTTGTCCTTTGCCTCGTCCTTTTTTTCATGCGATAACCTTTGACATTTTAAGATTTAATAGCCATTCTCTGTAAGCACTTACACTTTTTTGGCACGCATAAGAAAAGATTTTGTTCAAACTTGCACAAGTTGATCCCCATATAAGATCATTACAAAATATATCACTCATTCTGAAATGGGTGCTATGTTGCCATAGAAACAGGCCATAGAAAGTCAGAATTTTGCAAAAATGCCAAATTTCAGATCCAAATTTAAGATTTTTGCAGCGTATATTGGGAAAAAAATTGTTTAAAGCAAATAGATTAGGTGTTCTAGTTATCAAAACATTAAAAATCCCATGGGGTACATACCCTAAATTTTTCACAATTCTCGATTGAAAATTGCATACTCTTAAAAATGGCCATAATATACATGAACTATCCCTGTTTTCAGGAGGTTACAATAATTCAATGCAGAAGATTTTACAGTACATGTCCATATTAATTGAAAGATAAATTAATAAATATTCCTTTAATAATCAGAATATATTGTTTTCATGTGGTATGATTTTAGAATTATAATTTGAAAAAATGGTGTAATTTCTTAAATTTAGTCTTGTAGTCTATTTCAAAGTTACTTCCCTTTGACGACATAGCAACAATCCAAAATGGCGGATAGAAATAACAAAATGTGCAGTCAATATTTCGCAATTGTTAATTCATTCTGTTAACAATTTAGCTAATTTGAAAATGTAAACTTATTATTGTTATTTATTTTAGAAAAAAATATAAAAGAAATTATAAAAGCTATTTTAAGCTGAAGCTACAAGAAAAGAGACATTCCTTGATTTTGTTGTATTACATAAATTCAAATTTAAATAAGAAAAGAATTGGGTACCATAAAAAATTTGTCAACCACATCCAGCATAAAAAAGCTCACAGTGTTTATTCAAGACATTTACAAGGCTCAAACCATGTTTAAAGTATAAGGAGGGCCAAAGAGTCATGATAAATAAGAATAGGATTTATTTAAGTGGTTTCACATGCAGGGGATTTCCATTGGATGGGATTGTTTTCTAACTTAACACTTGAAATAAATCTAGGTAGTGTGAATTATAATTTAATATAGTATCCAAAACACTATATTAGTTATCTTGTCACAAAAATATGACAATTATCTGTTTCTCTGATGCCTATCTTCCTTTTTGATAGGTGAAAAAAGTTTATCTTGACTGGTTTTTTTTTTTTTTGGTTTTTTTTTTTCTCTTTTTCAAAAAAATATTACAAAAATGGTTAACAAATGACCTTGACCTTAAGTGGAAGACTTCTGGCTGACTATCATTGATGACATCTTTGTACCTACCAAACATGAATATCAATAAATACAGTTATGTTGAGCATATTATGTGTTTTTACGAAGAAAATACATAGAAAAATACTAAAATTTTAACTTGACGGTGCCTGTCTGGTTACCATAGTAACCACCTTTACAGACAAAATCCCAATTTTTTTTTTCTTTTTTATGATAGAGGGATGGTTGATTTATTATTTAGTAGGTACACATAATTTCAAACTAGCTGCATTTTTTCAAAAATGCTTCAGGAAATTGTCAAAATATGACATTTTCAAAAAATGTCTTACCCCACCCACCTAAATATGGTAAAGCATCGAATATAACAAATAATTGAAATAAATTTAAAAAGTGCAAATGATGGAGTAAGGATAAAACAATTTATAAGAGAAAGATTATTTTTTGTAAACCTTTAAATAAGCAAGATAACAATGCTCGAAAAATGCCTATTTTCATGCTTATATTTGCCATTTTTTATCAAAAAACTTTTAGATTGGTTTCCATGGCAACCTAACAACAAATTGACAAAAAAACTATTATTTACTCATAAGGGCAATAAGGTCTGATAATGAAACAAGTTTCAAGTAAATCCGAGACATGGCGTGCCACACTCACCATGTAAAAGTGTAAATGCTTACAGAGAATGGCTATTAACATTTGAAGCATTCATTTGTTCACGATTAAAGAAGAAACCCATACTATCAAGGAACACGACTCTAGATGTATTTTGTGCAAATTGTGCCTCTTTTTGACTTAGGTTTTTATCCAAAATCCAGCACTCTACTGCCTTGCGAGAGCACCAATAGGTGGTGCCCTTGTTTTGCTCTACTGGCCAAAAGGTCAGCAAGCTATTGTCATGGCAAAGTGTCCACCATGTGTACATCAATTAATGTGTGTGCGTCAACTTTTTCTTCAACCAATATTTCCTCCTTAACCAAAAGCCAGATTTTAAAGAAACATGGAAAAAATGATCCTTCGATGGCCCTGTTTTAAGTTGTTCAAGAAATTGTAAATTACCCCTACGTATGGGCATGACTGGGCGGGGCTTATTTTTATGATAAACTCTTGATAAAAATTCTCCTACCAAATCATTGGACTGATTTCATATAAACTTTAAATGAATGTTCATTTGATCGTCTTCTAAAGTAGAAAGAAAATTTTGAATGACCCTAAATAATGGGAGTATCAGGGCAGGGCTTATTTTTGCTTCAAAATCTTGTATAAATCCTCTTCTCCCGAAAAAAAATAATCTGCCTTTTTCATTAACAGAACGCTCATTTTACTGAATTGATGATGTCAAATTCATTTACTTTTATAATCAACAGGGATCAAATGGAAGATTTGTTCGGGTTTTACACCAAGGCTCTAATGAAACAACCCCAGAAAATGTTATAGCCCTCCCACAGAGAGAGCCTTTTTACACCCGTGACCTCACTACAGACCAAGCGGAAGTATTGAGGGGACTTGTCAACGACAACCAGAATAACAAGAGGTCCTTCGGAACTCAAACTGAGCCAGTAGTCATCTTCCAAGACAGGGATGAGCTTCTTGCTTCCTATGACCCCAAAGGAAGAACCCTCGAAGACCTGGCCAAGCTTCTCGCCGATATTTCTTCAGCTGTGAATGACCTCAAGGAGCCAGTTTCATTGATACCAGGTATTAAGGAGACCATTCATAGTGTCCAAGAGGATGTAACACTAAGCAAAATTTTACAAGAGGGACTTTCTAACTCATTTTCAACCCCAGCAAAATTGGAGAAAATTGGCTCAACGGTTAAGTCAACCAATGAAGGAGAAAACAGTCCTAGTGTTGAATAATGTGTAGTGACAGATAGTATAGAAGAAACCATTAGTGCCAATGTTCAAAACATAATTATAGAGCCAGGCATAAAAGAAGAAGTCATTGACCCAGCAGAAAGCAACTGTCCAGTTGTGGTTTCAGAAGATGCCTTTGTTTTAGGAAATATTCAAGTCCCTTTAACAAACCAGATTTTAACACTTGAAAACGAATTTAATGCATCTCCTGATAACAATATTCACGAAAAAGGCAACACCAGTATGGATGTCTACACAGCAGAAATACTTAAACCCCATCCCTTATTACAGAGCTACAGTGGCCCATTTGCTGAGATATCCAGCCATAATGACATGTCTACTATTCCCCATGAATGTGAAGTTAGAGTGTCAAAACATCTTCAACATCAGTTAAGACCACAGCTGTCGTATCCTGGTGGATATGGATGGCAAATAGTGCAGCGTTTATTTCGTCCTCAGGAACTTGTGGGCAGAAATTACTACGGAAATTATGGGAAAATGCCTTTGTCACCAAGGAGACGCCACGCTGTGGAACATGTCCTGACAGAAGTGTACAACAATGACGTAATTTTCATCAAACAAGCAATTTCTGGAATCAATACAGGAATAAGAAACTGCATGAGAACTCGTGTGAACAGAAAACCCTTGTTCCCAATTAAAACAATTAATAATTCACTGTGCTAATTTAACTTGCTTACAAGCCTGTATTTGCCTTTTTTTATGCTAAATAGCGACCCTTGAAAATTCAATTAGAAGTCAAAGAGCTGAAAGCTTTTAATATACTTTCTGTTTTGAAAAAGACAAAAACAGATATTCAGACCTACGGTTTTATAAGAAGAGTCGGTGATATAGACTAAGAGCAGACTATGCTTACATACAATCTGATCCTTGTCTGTACCTCCTGCCAACAATACATGTACTTTTAAAAGAAAAAGAAATATGAATATTTCTTTGTTACTGTTACTTATTCAATTGACAAATACTCAAGCCCAATGAAAACACACCAACCAAAAAACTTGCACAAACTGTCCTCAACTACTTTTTTATCGTCTTTTAACCCATAAAAGAACATGAAGACATCACATGTCTTAACATCAATCAAGACGTCTCTGTTTGTTTGCTGGTCATTAAAAAGCAAAAAGCAGTAAAGTGATCTCAACTTAGGTTTGGTATGGTATCAACAAAGAACAGAAGGTTTTTTTTCCATTGAAATCAAAGAATTGTAAATAACATTTTCGTACTCGTGTTTTCGAGTTATTTGAACTCCAAACAACATACTGAGGTCTATCAGGCACGCCGAGGATACGGTGTAGACCTAAAAATTAATGAGCATGAGCCTATGCACCAATCAACTGTTTAGACTATGGTTACCGTTCCACAAATGTATTGCCACCACTTTGTACTGAGTTAGAGGTTATTTTACCAAAAAATCTAAAGGGTTTGCAAACCAACTTTGCAGATATAAGATAAATGATTTTTAGCATTTTCTTAGGTCATAGGTTCAAAAACCTTCGACCGTTTCTGAGCTTACTCTAACATTATTGTGTAGTGAATGGTCCATTGCAAATTAATTAAGATTGGTATTATTCATGTCTGAAGTTTTAGTACATTAAATAAATATTTGAGAAAAAATTCAGGTGGTGTGTTTTCATTGCTTGTGAGTATATAATAATGAAGGAAATGTTAATTTTATCACTCACTGCTTTTATAATATGATCTTGCATGTCAATCGTCATTCAAATCTTCTCACTATCAAATTAAAACTTGAGCCTTTACAGTAATTCCTCTTTTTAAGAATATGTATGTTTAAGGATAATTTCACCCCTGCAAGTTTATTTCATAGTGTCATTCATTTCATTCTAACAATAATATGATTAGCTTATCTGTTACATGTAGTCATTACATCCAATTAAGCTGAGCACTACACTGTATCATTAAACTAGTAACATATTTCTATGACCTGTCCATTTAAAAATGTCACATTTTCCAATTGAATTTTAAAAAAAACAGCATTTGACACTTTCACATATTTTGTGAAACTATTCCTGCACATAAAACCTCCAAAAGAATTATAAATGTTCACTTGCATAGCCAAAACACTAAGAACTGGTGATAATGTTTGTAATGATCATTATCAACTGTTTCTATAATGTTTTGCTCACTATCATTACTTATTTACATCATTTGCCTAGACAAGACATTAAAAACTGAAAAACTGGTGATAATGTTCATGATGATCATTATCAACTGTTTTTTTTAATGTTTTGCTCACTATCATTACTTATTTACTAATATCACTTGCTTAGACAAGACACCAAAAACTGGTGATAATGTTCGTGATGATCATTATCAACTGTTTTTTTTAATGTTTTGCTCACGATCATTACTTATTTAATAATACCATTTGCGTAGACAAGACACCAAGAACTGGTGATAATATTCGTGATGATCATTATCAATTTTTTCTTTAATGTTTTGCTCACTATCATTACTTATTTACTAACATCATTTGCGTAGACAAGACACCAAGAACTGGTGATAATGTTCGTGATGATCATTATCAACTGTTTTTTTTAATGTTTTGCTGACAAAATATTTACTGACATCATTTTCTTTACCAGACATTTTTAGCTGTACTTACTGAAGAAGACCTGTCTGTCTGGGCATACATTCACATAAAAATACACACTTATTCACAGAATTATTGTAGGGCCATAAGAATTGTAGCTTTTGAAAATGGGAATGATCACCTTAAACAGGAAAAGGGGCATATGGAATTTCACTTAGCAGATTCATCAATTGCAATCTTGTTTACACAAATATTATTGGATTATCATTAAACCTTCACAAGATGATTGTAAGGTCGCATTTTCTTTTGGTGATAAAGTCAAATACTATTTATTGATTGTCTTGAAACAAAGCAATCAAGTTCCTGAAATATCATTAACAATTAAAAACAATATAGTCAGTAGAGCGTCTCAGGCCCTCATGGGTCTCTAGTTTTCTCTTACATTCCCTTATTCCTGCCATCAGTGGTAATTCAAAATTTGTTATTTTGCATGCTGAACTTCAAATAGAATTTGGCTATTTTCTTTCTTTAGCATTGTACTTTGCATTTGACAAAGTGTAGATAAAAACATCTTGGGGAAAGTATCTGCACTGTGTGAAAAGCCTTGTAACAATTATGATTTTTCCAAGACAAAGATGCAAAACGCAGCCTTTGTAGATCACTGATAACCACTGTTTTAATCGGTTGTGGAGACAGGGTACAATCCCTCCTGGACATAGTCCCTCCCAAAAATCAACCCATCCTGACAAAAGCCCTCCCTATATATCATTATGTTTCATTTACTTTTATGTACTTATATATCATTATTGTCTTATTAAAAATATATGTTACATGTTTATATCCTTCATTACTTATTTGTGAACTGTCATGCTTAAAGGGGCCATCTTGGTAGGTTGTAAAGTGATGACCCTAGTCAGACTGCGCGGATTGCACAGACTGACCAGGGTCAAAACTTTTAACACTTTGCTTATTTTCTGTATCTAGAATCATCAATCTACCCTATTGTGAAATAACTTTTGAAATGCAACCTCTGGTTGGCCTGTTCTAGAACCAATCTCTTTTTTAAATATTTATTTAATAACCTGCCCAGATGTTCCCTTTTTGCGTGACCTGTTACATATGAAATTCTTTTTTGCTGTTGATTACTTTAAAAAGTGTCTTAATTATCTTGTCAGCACCTGCACATAAAGGTTGTTAATCATAACACTAAAATTGAGACAATATGTCTACATAAATGCAAAAAAAAGGAAAGATAATTCCCAATGTGTTTGAATAAGACAATCATAAGTGCCATAAAGGGAAAAGAATAAAAATTGACTGACAGTAAAGGAAACAACATCCTCTTTTCAGGCAATTTTTCAATTAGGTATTGTTTTTTTACTAATGTTTTGAAAGATGATATAATCAAAATTGTTCGAAGCTAATATATAAGTCATTTAAACTAAGATAAAAGGTAAAATGTTTTTATCAAGGAAAAAGTCAGGAAAGAAAAAAATTGCACATGAGCCTTCCTTGCCATTTTCCTGAAATGTTATACGCACAAGTGTCTCATTCATATGCATGATATATTGGGGAGGGTTTTGTCCGGGGGGCTTATATCAATGAGGGATTTTGTCAGGGAGGGATTTTGTCCTACACTCTGTGGAGAAAGTCAATAAAACATAATAAGGACAATCATGGGAATGGATGAGGAAAGGAACTGCTGGCTACCATTTCTCTTTTTCCTGTTACTCTTCATTAATCAAGAACCTAGTACATTACCTTAGTTTAAACACGCTCCGAACAACAGTGAAGGTGATTAGTAATTTCTTAGAGAGATCTATCACTCAGCAAAGAATCATCATCAGAACTGGTCAAAATAATGATATTACAACTATATTAAGATTTATGGTATTTTAACAGATTTGACTGGAGTTTTACAATTTTATTTATATGTGTCTTTCTTTGTATTAAATGTGTTTCTCATCAGATATAATAAAGATTCTATATATTTGTTTTCAATTATTTTTTCTTATTCTTTCTGACCATGCCTCAGTGGATATTCAAAATGATCTTTATAGCATCAAAATAAACACTCAAGCAATTTTGACATCAAGTGATTCATTTAGAGCAAAAACCAGTCCTGTGTTCAGGATGAAAAATCATTGCTAAATGTTTGCAAATGATACCCAGCTTTGGACGTGCACTTGAATGAAAAGTGGAATTTGATTTGCAAACAGTTTGCTTTGTTAGCTCCACTGGCTGAAAGCCACTGGGTCTATTATCATGGCGTTGTGTCCGCCGTGCATCCGGTCGTAAACTTTTCTTTAAAAGTTTTCTCCTCAGAAACTACTGGATGAATTTCAACCAAACATGGATTTAATGGGCGTTGCTAATTTCCAAATATAAAAAGTGAGTTTTCTCAGATTCTTATCAATGGATACCAATTAAATTTTACATGAATGATCCTTGGGTGACCCTTTATCAGTCTACAAAAAAATAATTGTGATCGGATGGAAAATATGTATTTTATGGGCGTAGGTCAATTCTCTATATGTTACATAGTTTAAACTTGGAAAATCATTTTCTCAGTATGTAACTTATGGTTATCAACCAAATTTCACTGGAATGATCCTTGAGTGACCCTTTGTCAGTCTACTGAAAATCATTGTGATCGGATGGAAAATATGCATTTTATGGGCGGAGGTCATTTTTCTATATGTTATTTAGTGGAAAATTTGAAAATCATGTTCTCAGAATGTAACTGATGGATATCAACCAAATTTCACTGGAATGATCCTTGAGTGACCCTTTATCAGTGTACCAAAAATTATTTTGATTGGATGAAAAAAATGTATTTTATGGATGGAGGTCATTTCTAAATATGTTAAATATTTGAAACTATGAAAATCATTTTCTCAGAATGTAACCGATGGATTTCAATCAAACATTTTTGGTATGATCTTTGGGTGACCCATTATCATGCAGCCAAAAATTATTTTGATTTGTTGAAAAATATGTATTTTAAGAGTGGAGGTCATTTCTCTATTAGTTATTTAGTTGAAACTTTGAAAATCATTTTCAACATCAGTAGAACCCCAAATATAAAACAAGAGGACCATGATGGTCCTATATCGCTCACCTTCGTCTCTTTGACTTCTCCCTTAGCAAAATTAAATACTTGAAAGATCATTAAATGAACTTTAAATTTTTTAAAGAAAAACATAACTCTATTTCTATGATTGCTGCATAAATTTCTATCCTTTTCTCAACAAGTTTCATGTGACCTGGCCAACATTCTGACCAAGTTTCATAAAGATTGGGCAATATTTGTGGCCTCTAAAAAGAAAAGAGTCATTTATGCCCCTTTTCCCGTGATATGACATGGATCTTTCCCATTTTAAATAGGGCTCATCCTTGTGACCTAGCCATTATTCATGTTTCATGAAAATTGAATTGTATTTGTGGCTTCTAGAGCGTAAACAAGAAAATTGTCATTAAGGCCCCTTTTCCCATGATATGGCACGTATCCTTCCCATTTTCAAAAGGGTTCATCTTTGTGACTTGCCCAACATTCTGACAAAGTTTCATGAAGATTGGGCCATATTTGTGGTCTCTAGAGTGTAAACAAAAAATTGTCATTAAGGCCCCTTTTCCCGTAATATGGCACAGATCCTTCCCATTTTCAAAAGGGTTCATCCTTGTGACCTGACCAACATTCTGACCAAATTTCATGAAGATTGGGCCATATTTGTGGCCTCTAGAGTGTAAACAAAAAAATGGTCATTAAGGCCCCTTTTCCCATGATATGGTAAAGATCCTTCCCATATTCGATAGGTATCATCCTTGTGGCTTGGCCAACCTTCTGACCAAATTTCATGAAGATTGGGCAATATTTGTGGCCTCTAGAGTGTAAACAAGAAAATTGTCATTAAGGCCCCTTTTCCTGTGATATGGCACAGATCCTTCCCATTTTCAATAGGGTTAATCCTTGTGACCTGGCCAACCTTCTGACCAAATTTCATAAAGATTGGGCCATATTTGTGGCCTCTAGAGTGTAAACAAAAAAATTGTCATTAAGGCCCCTTTTCCAGTGATATGGCACAGATCCTTCCCATTTTTGATAGGGTTAATCCTTGTGACCTGGCCAACATTCTGACCAAGTTTCATGAAGATTGGGCAATATTTGCGGCCTCTAGAGTGTAAACAAAAAATGTCATTAAGGCCCCTTTTCCCGTGATATGGCACGGATCCTTCCCATTTTCAATAGAGTTCATCCTTGTGACCTGGCCAACATTCTGACCAAGTTTCATGAAGATTGGGCCATATTTGTGGCCTCTAGAGTGTAAACACTAAGATTGTTGACGCCGGTCGACAGACGACAGACGACGCACGACGGACATTCAATGATCACAAAAGCTCACCTTGAGCACGATGTGCTCAGATGAGCTAAAAATCTAGTCAAAAAATTTATTTGTTTTTACAAGAATTTCAAGCCCGTGGAGTGACACAAGCCATTCATGGGTTTCTAGTTTTGTTATCCTGAACTAAGGGCTGTTCTCCAAAGATTTGCCCAAGCTACCTTATTTTTACCTTGTTAGAGAATTTTTAAGCTTTACTCACTGGCATGCTTCATGACTGTGCGTTTGGCTGTGCATTTACATTTCCAGTTGAAACAATGATGTCAAAAAAGAATCAAGAAACCTGGCCACTTACATGAGGTGAGTTTGGGCAATAAGGCCCATTTCTTTAAAACAAGTGGGTCATACTTGCCCTAAATCACTCACCTGAGTGAACTCTCCAAAACTCCTTGAAAGGTTTTCAGGAAGAAAATCTGACTTCCAGAGCGAAAACAAGGTTTTTCTAAGATTTGACCCCATGACCTAGCTTTTGTCCTCACTTGACCCAATTTCAAAGTCACATGAGATGACCCAATTTTAAAATCATCCCAAATTTGACCAAGACAATCTGAACAAATTCCAGGTTGATCAGGTAAAAAATATGACCTCTAGAGTGTATACGAGGTTTTTCTGATATTTGACCCAGTGACCTAGTTTTTGACCCCATGTGACCCAATTCTGAACTTGTCAGATATTTAATCAATATGATCATTCTGACCAAATTTCAGGTTGATCGGGCAAAAAATGTGACCTCAAGAGTGTATGGGAGGTTTTTCTGATATTTGACTCCGTGACCTACGGGTTCGATCCCCGGCCGCGGTACTTATCCTTTCTGACATTTGTCTTCCACCAATGGGTAGATAATCGTAAACCTATGTGGAATAGCAACTAGGAGGCTAGGAAAGGGATGTGGTGGTAGTACTGGTGTGAGAAATACAAGGGATCCATCGTTAGGTGCTCCAGTCGTCGCGATATAACTGAGAGATTGTTGAAAGCGACGTAAAACCCCAATTCAAATCAAATTGACTCCGTGACCTAGTTTTTGATTCCACTTGACCCTGTTTTGAACTTCTTTTAAGTTTTACCAAGACAATCATTCTGACCAAATTTCAGGTTGATTAGGCAAAAAATGTGACCTCTAGAGTGCATACTAGGTTTTTCTAAGATTTGACCCCGTGACCTAGTTTTTGACCCCATGTGACCCAATTTCGAACTTGTGCGAGATTTTATCAAGACAATCATTCGGACCAAAATCCAGGTTGATTAGGCAAAAATTGTGACCTCTAGAGTGCATACAAGGTTTTTCTAAGATGTGACCTAGTTTTTAACCCAACTTGACCCTATTTTGAATGAATGAACTTGTGCGAGATTTTAACAAGGCAATCATTGACCAAATTTCAGGTTGATTGGGTAAAAAAAAGTGACCTCTAGAGTGCATACAAGCTACATGTTGACAACACACGACAGATGACTGACGAAGAGCACCGAACATCCACCTAACTAAAAAAGCCCACCTTGAGCACTTAGTGCTCAGGTGAGCTTAAATGGGATTGATCCATCAAAAATCACAGAAATGGGCATTACAAATTATCAATGATAATGTCACTACTCAAGTATGATTGCTATATTTGATTTACTGAAATAGATTTGTGACCTGTCACACAAAAATGGACCATCCTTGGTAGTGCCTAAAATGTCAACCCTTGTAAGACTGTGCCGTTTTCTCAGACTGACTGGGGTTGAAATTTCTCATTATGCTTCTTTTCTGAACCTAGAAAGATTTATCTACTTTCCTGCAAAATGATTTTTGAAATGCGACTTCTGGTTGACCTTTGCTGGACCAAATCTCTGTTTCAAATATTATTCTACAGAGTTCTCAGATGGTCTCTTTTTAGCATGGCAGGTCACATTTTTTTTTTTTTTTTAGAATAAAGTATGCCAATTCCAAAAATGGAAAGAAATTGCAGTCAACAAATTAGATCTTTTATAAAATCACATGGAATGTCATAGGTATCGAGGACATAGTTGCCCGGGTTTTTTTTTTGTTTTTTTTGGAAGATTCACTTTTCTCGTTGTTGAAGTAGAGCCAAAACACAATAAAATCAAGCATATAATTCATAAATTTTTTATTCTTATTTCATGAATAGAAAGTTATTTACACTGATTGTAATACACAAGTAAGTCTATAAGTAACATAATGGTTGAAAGGCAACATAATGATTTTTATTATATACCCTACCCCTGAGTCAAAACTGGTATATCAACAAGAGTTGTATGTGGACAACGTAGCTAGCCCAAACTGCTGGTTGCCACAAACAGCACTTTGGACATCATAGCTAGCCCAAACTGCTGCTTGCCACAAACAGCACTTGACCAGAGACCAAGATTCAATCTCATTTTTCTACATCGAAGTTCAATATCTAATATATATCAGTCTGATTTAGAAGTAAGAAAGAAATATCAAAAAGATGGTTTCAAGTACATGCAAAAGGTTAGGTAAGGTTGAATTTAATTGTATATAAAAATATATAGTTGGTCATCTAATCAGTTCATTTATGTAGCATATCCTAGCAGTAAGCATTCAGAAAATATATGCAAGCTTTAAGCAATATACCAAAGTTTCAAAAGTCAAGGTCATAAAGTCGAGGCACTTGATCAAAAGAGAAAGCCTTTCTCACCTGTTGAGTAAGGACATTAAAAGCAACATGGGTACAAGCACGCGGAAGATATAAGCAAGGTTATTTTTTTTAGGACATTATATTTCATATACACACTCACCAGGTGAAAGGCTTTCAGCAGAGACCAAGTGCCTTGACATTTTGAACTTAACCTTGACCTTTTAAGGAATAAGATAAACTTTAAAAATTTAAACCAAAAAACTTTAACCTTGCTTATTTTTTCTGAATACTTTTACCTACTAGGGAAATCATAACCGCATACAAACACTCACCAGGTGATAGGCTTTTGTCCTTGACCATTTTTGGACTAACATAAACTTAAAAAAAATAACCTTGCTTATAACTTCTGTGTGCTGAAGTTTTTAGGTTAGTTTTTTTTAAAAGGGTCAAGGTCACTGTCAAGGTCATTTTCAAATGGGTACTTGTCTCAAATGAAAGCCTATACCCTAATGATTGTTTCTGTAAATATCAAGCCTTTAGGATAAAAATTGAAAGAAATAAACTTTAACCTATTGCAGACACCAACATTGACATCCGAGGGTTTGACAAAAGCCCTTCTGAGACTTTTATCTCGGGTGAGATAGAAATTAAAGATAATATTTAGATACATGATCATTTTATCTATATTTTTCTGATACTTAAGTGTTTGTGTGATTTTGAAATGCTCTGCAAACTTTGTTGAAAAGGTGCACAGTTCTAGATCCCATAGTTCTGATAACAATAAATATACATAAAGGCCCCTTTTATCATGGCATAGTAGATAACTGAACCATCACAAATGCACAGACACTTGAAATCAAATATTCTGTGAAAAATTTCACAAAAGTGTATCCATTAATAAAGGAGGACTTATATTAACAAGGAATCTTAAATAAAGGCCCCCCCTTTACTATGAAGCAGTATAAAAATTTCGTTTGGCTTGACCCATCAGCTCATTTTTGAAAGGACCATCCTTGTAATGGTACAATCATTCTGGGCATTTGAGGACAATCAGATAAAATCTGTAAGCTTTTGAGCATTGACAAGGACATCTTATTAAATTTTCATTTGGTTCCATTTCCAGTGACACTCAATAGATTGGACCTATTTTCAAAAGGAACCATCCCTGTAATGGTGCAATCATTCCAAGCAAGTTTTAAGACAATCATACTAAAACTGTGGCCTTACAAAGATTTTCTCATTAAATTTTCACTTTGCCCCTTTTGCTTTGATCCTTGATGGATCAGACCGATTTTTGAAAGGAACCATCATTGTTATGATACAATCATTCATGAAAACTGTGGATTGATTGATTGAATGGAGTTAACGCCGCTTTCAACATTTCTTCAGTTATATCGCGGCGGCTGGCGCATATCCATCATAATAAAGAAATTTCTCATATAGTAACAACAAATATTGGCGGTGGATTAATTTTGGCGCATTTTATCTTGACCGCCAATATAGCCAAAATAAAACCAACCTCAAAATCAACCCGTTTACAGTAGTCGGAAAAAATGAGTCCCACCGTCAGGGATCGAGAAAACTGGACTTTAGAGAGTTGACGAGGATTTTCTAATAAACTTTTCATTTAGCCCCTTTTTCCATGACGCTTGACAGATGTATTAAGATAATTATTCTGGCCAATTTTCAGGTTGATCACGCTAAAAATATGGCCTCTAGAGTGTCGACAGGGTTTTTCAAAGATTTGACCCCTTGACCTAGTTTTTGACCCCACTTGACCCAATTTTGAACTTGATCGAGATTACATCAAGATAATCATTCTGGCCAATTTTCAGGTTGATTGGACTTGGAATTATTGCCTCTAGAGTGTCCACAAGGTAAATGTTGACAAGCAGTGCACGACAGACATCAAAGTTGCCCCAAAAGCTCACCTTGAGCACTTCGGGCTCAGGTGAGATAACTAAAACAATCCTGCACATAGGCGAGAAAAACTAGCAAAAGAAACTGCTTTATGTGACAACTTGCACCTGTGGACAACTTAAGCAGTTGATACCCATACTCTTTAAAAAACACCCACAGCTTATTAATTCTCTAGTTTTGTTTGAAATGAAAGTAGATTTAAAACACAGTTGGTCCACCATTATTCAAAACAACTTGTGGGATAACACGATGAATATGATCAATGTATCTTGAACACTTTTCTGGAGTAAGTATCTCCCACCAGTTCACTATGCCATCAATTAGGGCTTGTTTAGTCCTTGGTTTCACATTTCTATGGAGATGATCTTTAAGAGCAGCCCAAACATTCTCAATGGGGTTCAAATCTGGAGAGGAAGCTGGTGTAACCATTACAGCATCAAGTATACCAACAGACTGCATCCATTCTTTAGTGGACTTGCTATTATGTTTGGAATCATTATCCTGTAAAAAGATTTACGGCTTCAGTTATGTATCATTGTAAATCAATCAATATCTAAATAGAACAGACAATTAAAACAAATCTTTATCTAAACAGTAAATAGACAACCTTTAATATTCTCTGCAGTTTCAAGTTTCAATATATGGGACCTTAAAACGATATATCCTACCACATTTCACGTTGATATGATTTAGAGTTGCTGAAAAAATGTGACAAAAGTTTTCATTGCGGACAGATCAAGGAAAGAAATGACTAACAAGGTAAATAAAAGAGGGGGGTGTAAAAAGAAAATCTAAGAAAACAAGACAAATAGCTCTTCAAAAGCAATTTCTCTTATTTTCTAAATGATTTACATTAATTTGTTTCCAGCTCAAAAAGTTCTGCCAATAGACAAAATAAGTAAAGGAAAATTTTGACAACTATCAAACAAGTCAGACAAATTACATTTGACTGTAAACTTGTCAAAGGACAAGTGAAAAGATCTTGTTTATCTACACCCCTGGCCAAGTTATTTTGAAAACCATCCATAAATGAAGGAGTAATTGTCCAACCAAGCAGGCTAGACAAAAAGTATGTCTTATATATGACTAGTCTGTCTTGTAGAAAGCGTCACATGTGGCCAACGACTTTTATAGATGCAATCTTACATGGTTGTGGTCGTTTTTCCCTTTATTACTTGCTGGGGGGATTAAGTAATATTTTCACCTAAAACCTTTTAACACTTACTTGATAAAGTCTGAAACCAGAGGGATACTTGTTCTCAACAAATGGAATTAAGTTACATCGTAGTATTTCTTGGTAGATTAAGGAATCCATCGTCCCAGTAAAGATACAACAAGACGTTCTCCCTTTGTATGATATTCCTCCCCACATGTGAACCTGAAATGGAGTTGATAATAGGGAAATTATTTGGCCTGTTGTTCCTATACATATTTATAGATGTCAAAACAAGAAATACTTTAGGCCCAGGAGGGCCAATCATTGTTCCACTGGAATTGCCCAAGGAACAAGTAGAAACATTAATAATTTGCTTTAAGGTAGAAGAGGCTAATAGCGTTTTTAAGATAAGTGAATAAATTTTGTTATATATAATATAAACTGTGAGTTAGCGTGATCTCAACAGCATATATATTTTTACTTGACCATGACGTTGAAAAAAATGGCGATTTGGCACGCTTTCTACAAACATCCCTTCATCCATTTAAAAGTAAAATGCGATTTAACACAAGACGTGAAGTTTAATAAATGGTCATAAAGCAAATGCTATATCAAAGACTTTGTAACTAAATATAAAGACATATGAGAAGGTTGAACTCAATATTCACATCTTTATCGTTCCAAAAATCTCACTTTTAACAAAATTTGTCAAAATTGCCCAGTTGAAATTGTTCAAATTTTAGTATTTATTTCTACAATTCTACTTTGGAAAAAAAACAGGAACAGATTGAAAAAGCTTTCACCATGCAGATTTTTTATAATCCAGATTTAAAGTTTTTCAATTTGATTTTAATATATTTGATGAGAGTAAAAAGAATAATTGTGTTGAGAAATAAGGATAACCCTGGTCTGTGACAAAATGCGTTTTCAGTAAGATACCGGGTTTCATGTTGTATAATTTCATTCTATGAAGGTAAGATTTGAATGATCAGTATGTTTTCTAAGGCTTGAATTTTCTAATGTTTGGTTGAGTTTATTTTAGTTCAAGTGCACGATGAGCAACCTCAGGCCAAGAAAAATTCTATGAACCCTTTGCGAATGTTTACAAGAAGGCCTACAATATAGGCCTAGGCTAGTTTCAAGCAAGGCATTATCTAGGAGCAAATAACTGTTGTTTCAAATATGTTCATGTTAGGATTTCTTACTAAAGGCAAAAATAGATAATTAGTATTGACTACAAAATTCAATAAAACCGTTCAAAAAGATTGGACTATTCTCTTGGATGTTTAATTTTTTTGGGGTCCTAGAATGTTCGTTAATAACATTACAATATTATTTCAATCTTTCCAACAATTTCCTTTTATTTCCCAGTTTTAACATTTTCAAACCTTGGTAGATAATTGCATGATAAATAGAATAATATGTTAGTGTCTTAAAATATCAATGGTATCTGGGCCCAAGTTTATAAAAAAATTTCTCAGGCTAAACTGAGAATTTTCTCAAATTTTAAATTTAAATAAATGTATGAAAATAAAAGATAATAATCAATATTAATAAGTTGTTATTCATAACAACTTATAAATATCATCTTTTAATAGTACATCAGTACATGAGTACAAAAACAGCATTACGATTTTAAAATTTGAGAAAATTTTGAATTGAGAATGAGAAATGTTTTACAACCTCTGGCCCAGGTCTCGGCTATGAGAAAATCTCATGACTCTGCAAAGCCTTGTCATGATAAATTCTCCCAACCTCAAGAAGATTACATTGATATATTAAGACACTAATTAATTCTCTTTTTAGCACGTTCAAAGACTATTTGAGGGTACAGTGATAACATTTCAAATAAAATGGGAAAACCTCAATGCATATTCATGAAACGGAAGAATCTTTTTGACATTCCATTTGTCTATTTACAGAAATATATCAAATACTTTTTGTGAAGTCTGTCAAAAGAATTTAGCCAATTTTTTGACGTACCACATTTGTCTTTTTCCAACGTTCGACGTATGTGTAATAAACTTTGATCATGAACTGTTTAGTGAGAGAATTTCAGCGTAAGCTATCAATTTTTTTTTATCATTATAGCTAAGATTCTAACAATAAAGTTAGACTAAGAATATACTTGCCTTGTATGGATGTTTCGGTTTAGGAGCTTTGGCTGGCAGTTTTTCGAATTCTGAACGTGGTTTGTAGAAGAACAACTTCCCAGATGATGACATCTCTATCGATGTTTCATCGGAAAAAATGACGTTCAGGAATCTGTCCTCTTCGGCAAGCTTTTGAAGGCACCATTCTATGCGATGTTTTTTGTTTTTAGCACTTATCATTTGGCAGTACTGTGTCTTGCGTGCAGTCCATCCAAGTTCTCGTCTCACTCTTGCAATATGCGGCAAGGAAATTCTCACGCCAAAGTCATTCACCAAAATATCTCGCAGTGTCTGGGTTGATATTTCTGGGTTCTTATGCAGCTCCAAATCTATTATACTTTTGTGTATATGCAATACCTTTCTGTGCCTGCAATGTAAATAATTCCGTTTACCGAAACATTTGTTCTGGGAAATAAAGAAATACAATGATAATTGGTGCAGGACTGTTGGACACAGTAATTAAGATTTCACAGGAAGGGGTGTTGTGGTTGTAGTCTATGTATACTAGGCTATTTCTAATCTTGAAAAATATATTAATTATGAAGGTATAGGCCGCTGATGGATGGTTTACCAGTTTAGAGATTCTTACATACTTGAGACACTGCTTGTGTAGTTATTATGAACATATAATGCGACAGCCCTTTGGATCTTTCATAATATGAGGAAGTAGGATTTTAGCCAATTGAATGGAGTTTAACGCCGCTTTCAACATTATTTCAGTTATATCGCGGCGGCCGGAGCACCTAACAATGGAGCACCCTAGCCAAGGGTGCCAGATAGAAGAACAATGCTCACTCTGAGGATATATACAATGATATAGGCTTTAGACTTAATTTTCTGGTGTGACTGAGGAAAGGATGTTTCTTGAAATTAATCCAAGGTCATTGGCCCTAAGGAGTTGACCCGTTTTATTCATTCCTGGTTGTTACCCCTAGGTATTTGGTAACCTTGGAAGTTAGTGTTATTAAGAGTGTTAGGGAAAATGAACCCATCAGCTTCCCTTGCAAGTAAATCCCAAGACCTCGCTCTTGTCTGGGTTGAACTCCATTGCTGAGGCCCATTCCCATTATATTAGTATCAGGATTTATTTGGTTATAATTTTGTTTAATTTGGTATTGATTGAAAATATTGGCAATTCCCAAAAGTGCAATTGGACGACTATGCTATTTAGGGCACGAACTGACACGGGACGAAAGTAGAATTGGTACGAAAGAAACGGGACGATAGCAAAAAGTAGTTAAGATAGTCCCTCTTTTCATGAGATTAATTCTAAAGTATGTTGCAGTATTAAAAATTCGATTGCAAGACGTAACATACGCATAATTGAGGAAACACAACTTACCGTGGATAAATCGGACTTTTGCCATTTCTTTTCAATGCCGCATGAAGCGACTGCCTTGACGCTACAAAGTTGTGCCGAACCCTCAACATTTTGGCTAGTTGGACAGTAGTATAACCTCTAGCTGCATAATATTCTACTGTTAATCGTATAGAAGGTGGCCATCGCTTTCCTCTCGATAATTTCACGGTGTCCATTTTGTAATCAATATGGCGGGTTAAAATCTGGGTCGTCACGGTTGGAAAATGAATAGGATTTAATTAAACGAAAAGTATTCTTTAACCAATCAAAACCACCGAAAAAATCAAGCCGACCAATGAAAATATGGAACGTTTCTGATCGATTTGATCGGAAAATTGAGCGTTTTTGATCGTTTATGATCGATCTGATCGATCTGATCGAGTGAAATGAATGTTTTGAATGGAATGATTCCGGAATGATTTTGAGTGATATTGAATGCGTGGAGCGTCAATTTCACGATGTTTTTAACTGTAACCAATATTGTTAATTTTACTTCCCTCTAATAAAATATAAGTTCTATAGATATTCGTGTATCTTTAAGAACCATTCAAAAGCTTACAATTTCAATTATTTAATTGAAATTGCGATTTTTTGTTCTAATTACATTTTGAATGTTGATCTTATCATTTTAGTGTTTTTTAGCGTTTTGAATGGTTTGAGTTTGGAATAATTGAATGGATCGAGCGCTGATTAGGCGATAAAGAATAGTTTTGATCGGAATGACGGTCAATTTCACGATGTTGTTAACTGTACTGTTCAGATTAGTTTCAGATTCTCGTTATTGATCTTGTTTTAACATAACTATTGCCATCGTTAATCAAAGGGATGCATACATTATTTGTTGATTTCATTGAGGCATAAAACTAACAACCTAATCACACTGTATGAATTCGCCAGACGGATTCATACATTAGTTTTATGTTTCGGACCTCAATGAAAATCAACAAATGATATCTCTATATCTTATAATTTAACATCATGAAGTAAAAATGTTTTACGGGATTTCTAACGAGACTACCTTTTTAGGGAGCTAACAAAACAACTGCGTATTCAAAATTGTTTTCATAAGGACATTTTTCCAGCCAATTAGAACGCACCAATGTTGATGTACAAAACTAAAATTAAATTATTTTGTCAAGGTAAACTTCTGAAATTTATGATACATCGTTCTAGCACAATAAGTGATCAGTGGACCAATTTTAACTGTTCTTATTCAGTATTTTCTTTAAATCTCGCCTGAGCACATCGTGCTTAAGGTGAGCTTTTGTGATCATCCAATGTCCGTCTTCTGTCGTCCGTTGTGCGTCCCCTATCGCCAGACGTCAACAATCTTCTTGTTTACACTCGTGAGACCGAAAATATGGCCCAATTTTCATGTAACTTAGTCAGAATGTTTGTAAGGTCACAAGGATAAACCCTATCGAAAATGGGAAGGGTCCGTGCCATATCACTGGAAACGGGTCCTTAATGACAATTATCTTGTTTACACTCTAGAGGCCACAAATATTATTCAATCTTCATTAAACCTTGGTCTGAATGTTTGTCAGGTCACAAGGATAAACCCTATTGTAAATGGTAAGGATCCGTGCCATTTCACGAAAAAGGGGCCTTAATCACTGATTGTTTCCAGCCGTAGGGGTCTCAAATAATAAATGTACAATTACGGCTTTTGCTGGAAAATTTTATTTATTAAATGAGACAAAGATACGAAGGTGAGCGGTATAGGACCATCATGGCCATCTTGTTTGAGGACTTAAAGCATTTGCTTAACTGTGTCCCCGAAGTTATCTTCGAATAATGCAGCTTTGAGCATGAAAACTTTATTCTAAATAAATATGACTAGAAAAAAACCCGAGTTCACTGCCATAATTGAAATTATAAGCGTCTGATTGGTTCTTGAAGAAATATGAAGCTTTTCATAGATCATGTGTGCACATTTTACTAAGGGTTGGTAATAAATGTTGCTTATCACATTCAAAATTGTTTGGGTGGAAAAAACGGCCCTATGTGTCCATTGCTACCTTGAGACAGTCGCCGACTATTTTTACAGCACGGTGAGACTTTCCAGGCTGCTCTTTGTTTGCCATTTACAGTAAACAACAATATCATATTGACTCTCATTTCGTGAATTTCACTCTCATTCCGATCAATATCATTCTAAATAGCCCACTCAGCACTCTATTCATTGACTCCAAACACTCACTCAAATCTTTCAATCTTTCAAAAACGCCCCAAAATCACCAAAAAATACAGAATCAATAACTACATTATAAATTAAAATCGCTAGAAATAATAATAATAAAAAAAACAAAAACAACGATTTCACTGACTTAATTGAATTTGGAAGCGTCTGATTAGTACGTGAAGGGAAAGAGAGCTATTTATAGGACTTGTTTGTTTATTATAATTAAAGGGAATTAATATTCCTCGCTTATTTTGTTAATTCTGAAAAAAATAAAGCGATATTGAATAACCTCCCTTTAAAGTCACTCAAAACTCACTCATTTTAATTGTTAAATATTATTCCATAATCATTTATCTCGTCAATTTCACGATGTTATTAACTGTACGCATGTTTAAAACTGCTGTCACGCGCAAGCTCAAAATATTACATTTTGACCCTTGATAATAAAACATGTCCGTTATTGATATTGCGACAGTTTCACAGTGCATTGAGAATTTCCTACGATCATCAAGCCCTGCATCAGTGCTGTGTTTAGTGAGCTTGAGAAAGACTAATCAGGGTCAAAGGTTATAAAATTATTTTCGTTCCGAACTGAGAATTTACTCAAAATTCGAATTTGAATGAATGTTGTGTATATCAACTTTAACTATACGAAACAATATTGTGAAATTGATAAGATGAATGATTTTAGCCTAATATTGGAATGGAATTGAATAAGTGTGTGGAGCGAATTTAGAATGAAATCAAAGAGAAGTTATCCAATAATGCTTATTTTGTTTTCGTGATAAACAAATGTGTCATATGTAGTACCCCTCTTTAACCCTTTCCTGTTTTACAAAATTTTGGACCTGTCCAAATTCAAAGGTTTTGCAGATGAAAATTATTGGATTTAATTTGAAAAATAACCATTCAGTAGGTTAGAAAATAGTGTGGAAAAAGAAGAAATTGCTTGTCAAAAGCAATTTCTTCTTTTTCACAATGTTTTCTCAATCATAAAATCACAGGCACGTAAAAAGCAGGGATTAAACAGCAAAGGGTTAATTAAAAATGTATATCAGTTCTATAGCTTCATATTTCTTCAAGAACCAATCAGACGGGTCACGCTTACAATTTCAATAATGTTCGCGAACTCGTAAATTTTTTCTACTTTTGTTTATTTAGAATGAAGTTTTTTATCTAATCTTTGAAGCGTTTCTGATCGATTAGAGTGAGTGTTTGGAATAAAGAATAGAGCGTTGAGTGAGTATAGACGTTGAATGCATTTCTTATTACAGGGAGGTAATAATATCGTTAATTTTGTTCATTTTGAACAGAATCAGAGATAATGGATTACCTCCTTTTAACTTCACTCAAAAATCGCTCCACATACGCATTCAATGTCTTTGCAAAACCATTTCAATATCATTCAGCTGGTAAATTTCAAGATGTTGTTCACAGTAAATGTGTTTTTATACTCCAGATAGCTTTAGATTTAATAAATGAGAAGAACAATAAAGATCTCATTACTGGTCTTCGAGCTAAGACTAAACAAGGCAGACCGGACTGGAATGAGGTAAAAATACTTTTGTAAATATACGGTCGACACCATTTCTAGGCACTCACTATACGCCCCATTCACAACACTCACTTAAACCACTCATAAACACTCACAAACCGTTCAAAACGTTAAACGACTTCAATAATCGTCAGATTTATTCCATGGTTGTTGTTTTTTTTTAAATCTTTTTCGGATTTGAAACCGTCTGATTGGTCCACCAAGACACACAAACCTTTAGAATAGAAATACTTTTGTTTTTTATTAAAGGAATGTTATAAAATCTCCTTCATTTCAAAAACGAAATAAGTGATATTGATTAATTTCATTTAATATCAGTTATCACACATACTCAATTTTTATCCGAAAGTCTCTTTCTCTACCTCTCTCCTCCCAATCTCTCTCTGTCTATCACCTCTTTCTCTCCCCCCTCTCTCTCCCCCTCTCTCTCTTTCTCTCTCTCTCTCTTTCGCTCTCTCTCTCTCTCTCTCTCTCTCTCTCTCTCTCTCTCTCTCTCTCTCTCTCTCTCTCTCTCTCTCTCTCTCTCTCTCTCTCTCTCTCTCACAAAGTCTCTCCTCTCAATCTCTCTCAATTTCTCTCTGTCTTTCTTTTAAAGAGACGTATAACGAGAATAGCTAAACTTGTCATTTTTCTTTCATATGATATAGACACAAATTCCATAAATAGAAGATAAATAGAACCAACGATTAGACGTTTCTGGATTCAAATAAGAAGATGAAATCATTGGTTTGTCTGTGTGTGTATATATATAACGTAGTTGTTGATTTTTAGCGTATTTAGAGCATTTTAAATGAATAGACGACAGGGTGAGTGAGAATGGTTTTGATAGGGATGGGTTTCAATTTCACCTTTCTCTTTACTCTGTTACTTTTTATTCCGCATTTAGGGAATTATGGTATTAAACAAACATTCAATATAACTCATTATATTTTAATTTACGGCTTATGCCTTCTTCTTGCTGTTTTTGTCTGAAGAAGGCATAAGCCGAAAATTAAAATATAATGAGTTATATTGAATATTTGTTTCCCTTTACTGTTCATCATTGGGTCAACCAACCATGGTTTATCTGTGGTTGCAATTTACTGGAGTCCCAAGGACTCTATAGTTGGGTTATTAAGGGTATTGCTAAGGTTTTTGGAGTCGGCAATTTAAATTTGGTACCAACTTAATTGATGTGTTTTTTAATTGAAGGCATTTAGCTCGAAGAATGATATATTTGGAATACGATTATTAAAGTATTAGGTTGAAATAAAACTTTAAGACAGTCTTCAATTATTTTCTGAAGTTGAGTCCAAGGGGCTCGCTTGACATTCTTTTGAGGGACCTTGGTAGAAATTCCTGATTCTCAGGTTAAAAAGCCTGCGGACCCTAAAACCTACAAGAAACAGTTAAGAATATCGTTAAATTGACAAGATGAATGATTTATGAATGATTTTGAAATGAAATTGAATGAGTGTTTGGAGCGGGATTCAAGTGAAAATCAAGGGAGGCAATCCAATATCGTTACTTTATTAAAGATGAACAAAATTATCAATATATATCACTTTCCATTAATAAATTATACTTAACTATTCTGTTTGTGTGTCTTCATTGACCAATCAGTCACTTAAAAATCCACACCAGCCAATATAAACGTAGAAAAATTTGGTCGATTTGAATAGAATGTTAATAGTTTTGAACGATTTGGAAATGTTTCAAAAAGATTTTGGAGTGTTTTGATCGATTTGAGCGAGTGCTTGGAATGAATGAATGGAGCACTAAGTGAATGATTTAGAATGATTTTGATCGGTAAGAAAGTCAATGTCACGATGATTTTAGCCGTGTCTACGGTTAAGGAAAAATAATCAATTGTATAACTGTAGAACTTATTAACATGCGATGAGTGTTGACCCCCTGCATCTTCCGCCTGCTCGAGTCAAATATTTTCGTATTGTTAGAAACACCGTGGAATCAACATGATGAATGATTTTGGAATGATTTCAGAATGGAATTGAATGAGTGCATTGAGTGAATTTTGAACAAAATTCTAGAAAGGTATAACATAACCGATAATGACGTCCAATCAGTGATATTTTCGTTACCCCCTTTAATTAGATGTACGATCTGATTTTGATTTTGTCTCTTCACGGTGAAATCTGACGCTAAAAAATAAACACCAGTCAATCCCATCATGTAATTATTTATGCCATTTTGTTTGAATGTTTTGCGATTAGCCATTGATTGATTGACGGAATGGAGTTTGCTATCTCACATAGGTCTAAGAAGCGAGTATTTTTGAATGGTTTTGATTGAGATGAATGCGCCATTCAAAGACTCTGGTCACCCTGTCATCCGCACAGAACGACCAGTATCTTCTGCGTTTGATTTTCCCTTGAGACACAATATCAGAAAAGATCGTAGATATGGTGGAGAGGTAAAAAACAATTGCTAATTTCGACCAAAAGAACGAAATGAACAATTATATGTGTTACCTCCCTTGAAAATCATTCAGAACTCGCTTATTTCACACATCCAATTACCTTCCAAAATCATTCCAATATTATTCACTTTGTAAATTTAAACGATGTTCCTAACTGAACGTCACAAAGCAAAGTTCCGAAAACCGGAAATTTGATACCCTGTTTACCGTTGATCATTTAATTTCGCTGTTTACAGAAGCACTTTAATCATCTCTTCGATTTGAATAATAATTGTACGTTTTTGATTGATGTACGTATTACGCAGAAACCCTTAGAATGTATAAGGAAATGTACGGCAATTAGGAAGAGTCACAACGTCGTCAGATGAGTGCTTACCCCAATCATTTAAGCCATCTTAAGTACATTATTTTTGAGCACTCGAGAACACCGCGAAATTAGCACAGCGAATGGGTTTGGAATGATTTAAGAATGAAATTGAATGGGTACATTGAATAAGTTTTGAGCGAAATTCATGGCATGTACATCTTAGTCGATAATTTCGTCCAATCAGCGATATTATTTTTTACCTCCCTTTAATTAAATCTATGTTGTTTTTTGGTTCTGATTTTGTCTGTTCAAGGTGAAATCTGACGCTGAAATATCACCACCAGCCAATACAATCATGCGATCATTAATCTTTTTTTATTGAAATGGTTTCGAAGCGTTTTGAACTATTTCGGAGGATATTTTGAGTGATTAGAGTTAATGTTTGAATGAATGATTGGATTGTCTGTGTAATTTGGTTTGATCTGGAGATAAACGAGCCGGTGTGTGACATTTCCTACAATATTAAAAGTGCACCAAACAAATACTCTGGCCAGCCACAGCATCCTCACAGCCTGGTCAGTGTCTTCTCTATGTACTCTGTATATAGACGTGGTATTAAAGTATCTTTTGAGGGTGAGGCACTATGTTGCTGTATATAATGCTCAATATTCCCAATTTATTCATACCGTTGGAAATGTCACGAACGAGCTCATTTGCGTTGCATTCAACTTTGGTTTAAACATATTTCAATGAAATAATTAACATGATGTATATATGTATTATTGAAAATGTATATGAAACGGATTAGAAAGCAATCTAGGCGATAGTATAGTTCTTCTCCGAATGACAATCATCATTCGAACTTTCTTTTTAACGCAATTAGGAATTTCCTTACTGTCAAAATATCCATATTGTTCAATTTCTTTTCTCTTTGTAGCTATTCAAGAAAATACAACGGGAAAAGAAAGGCCGAGTCCATGTTTACTTCTGCGGACCTGCAGCACTCGGAAAATCCATAAAATACATTGCTTTGAAATACGACTTCGAATTTTCAAGAGAAACATTTTAATCTTGACTGGAGAAAAGGAAAACTAATAAGCGCACATTAGGGAATAAAGACGGAACTACAAACATTTAGAAATATAAATTGGAGCAAAAAAATAACAATTTCCTAATGTCCTATTTTGTACAGCCCACAGACATATTTTTGACATTTTCTGACATTTCCATTTCCCTTTGACATTTCATCGGTATATCTTTTGCAAACAATTTTTAACCGATGATGCAGTTTCTGTCTTTTGTCCTGATTTTGCCGACACCTGACCTACTTTGTTTTTTGCTTATTTGCACATGATAAATCGCCTATTCTGCTACTCTTAAGCATTAGGATTCGAAATCATATTTTACCCGCGTTCGGGATGCAGAACGATGTAGACTGTTTGCATATCATGCCCATTTTCGCACCTGCACTTGTGTGCAAAGCGGGATCAAATTTGCAAACAGTTGGTACCTTTAGTCATCCTGAACACAGAGCTGGCTTACTGTCTCGTGAACCAATAAATACAAGTTGTTGTTTCGCTATCATAAAATGAACCCGTGCGTGACATTTCCAATAATTTTACTAATGCGCAGCGCTAAGGTTCAGATCAGTCAACACATTCGTAGAGTATGACCAGAGTCTGTACAAAAGGTCGTATATATACATGTAGAGTCTGACCAGAGTTTGTACAAAGGGTCGTATAGATACATGTAGAGTCTGACCAGAGTCTGTACAAAGGGTCGTATAGATACATGTAGAGTCTGACCAGAGTCTGTACAAAGGGTCGTATAGATACATGTAGAGTCTAATCAGAGTCTGTACAAAGGGTCGTATAGATACATGTAGAGTCTGACCAGAGTTTGTACAAAGGGTCGTATAGATACATGTAGAGTCTGACCAGAGTTTGTACAAAGGGTCGTATAGATACATGTAGTTACTGACATATGTTTGTTCACAATCGCCGTGTTTGTCTATGTTGGTCTATGTATATCTATCACGCATACATGTAATTGTTGGAAATGTCACGCACAAGCTCAAATCATATTCTAAATTGCTCAGGATAAGAAAGAGTCATCTCTATATTGTGTGCACACAATGGAATCGTCCTAAAGAGACGATTCCATTGAGTAGCCTCAACATAATTTAATAATTTTAGCTAATTAAAATATAATTTAATTGATCTACTTTTATTTATTTATTTGGGTTCAGGTATTTGTACAGAAAATGATGACTATTTTGTGCCACCATGGCTTGAATTTAACAATCCTGAAACAATACTGATCTTGACAAAAATCTACCCAAATAAAACGTAAAGATCTTTGCTAGTCTTGGTGTACACCAAATAATGACTGTTCTGTTCCGCCATATTTTGTATCAAGCGTAGTGAAAAAGTACCATCAGTAGCTATATTACCGAACAAAATACCAAAATTTTCTACATTTACATCCGAGGCACATTCCAGTTTACGGAAACGCCCGAAGTTCCAAATGATGATATTCTAGACCTTGTTACATTTGTCTTCCACTGTTTAATGGATATTCGTAAACCGAAGCGTGGTGGCAGCTGGTGGCTCGGAAAGCATGTAATGGTAGTACTTCTGTGAGATTTACTAGCATCAATTGTTAGTTGCTTCAACTGTCGCGATATGGCTCTGTCTAAAGCGGCGTTAAACCCAAGTCAAACTAACCATCATCTGCTTGATTATCGTAATCATAGGCCGGTGTGATAATCTCGAGATCCAAGAGAGGTGTACCGGAAGAGCTTGGGTGAAAAATGCAAGGAGTCAAAAGTTTCGATCAAACATATGAAATAAGAAGATAATCGTTTGTGTCAGTGTAAGATCAATTTATAATTCTTTGAGTGAAGAACAAAAGCTCAATTTTCTCCGACACTCTCGAGTGTAGCTTTTGTTGTAATCGAAATGCAATATAAATTGTTCTTACTCGGAAAACAAACGTTTGCTCTATTTCTTTAATGCAAAAATTTGACAAAATGTAAAAATCTTTGGTCAAATTCTCTTAAAGCGCGTAAATTTGCATGTGATTGTTTTGCTGTGTTTATGGTGACGTCATGTATTGGGCCCCGCTTCGATAACGTTAGAAAGGATGGAATGACCGAAAGCAGGCAACAAGTTTTAACAATTTTACTAGATTGGCCGTGAGTTTATCAAATGATAATCTACCGTTATTTCTCGATAATCCACCGATAAACATTAATTAAGGCATAAACGTTTAATATTTTAACATGCCTGCTTTTGGGCAGTTCGTGATTACAAAACAAAGCAAATGCAGCCAATGGGTAAGCTAATGAAAGTGCAAAGAACTTTAGATAAATTCAATGGTTGGTCTAATAGTTTAGATCTTAAAAAAGTCCTTTTCCAAAACTATGAAATAATTTTGGCGTACCTGATAACCCCTGCTTGCGTTCAGGAAGCAAAAAGTTTGCGTTGTTGTCTCGAAGAATACCTAGTAGAAAAGTCTATTCGGAACATCGCTCGGACTTTTCCGTAAACTGGAAAGTACCTTGGACGTAAGGGTAGTATTTTTGGGTCATTTTATAATTAATTCGACTTCTAGTGGTACTTTTGATCAATACGCTTGAAGAATACCTAATTCCCTTAATGCTTCCGATCGTCTTTGAAGATCTTTTTGGGATGTTATGATTTGAGAAGAAAACGCAATAAAACTCTGCATTTTATTTTCAAATCATAATATGCACAAGTGTAACCTTACGTTGATTTTGTTTATTTCAATGTCATCTCCGGTATTTTTTGTGAAGGCACATGAACCCACTTCCAGTAAAGAACATCATGAAATTTTCATTTATCTCAATCCCATTCAAATTCGCTCACCATTCATTCTTGTCAAACACTCACTCACATTTATCAAAACCGCTCCGAAATCTTTAGAAAACATTTCGAAATCGTTAAGGTCGATCAACAGTTTATTCAAATCAATCAGATTACTCAACGATTTGATTGGCTGGTGTGAATTTTAGAGTGTCTGATCGGTCCACAAAGACACATAAACAGAAAAGTACGAATCTTGTATTAAGGGGAGGTAATCCGATATAGCTTATTTTGTTCACCTTGAACAAAATTAGCGATATCGGATTACCTTCCTTGAATTTCGCTCAAAACTCGCTCCACTCACTCATTTCATTCCACAATCATTCCAAATCATTTATCTTTTCACTTTCACGGTGTTGTTAACTGTAAGATATGACGCGTTTTCAAGTATTCACTCTCATTATTCCCGAGGTATATTCCGTAGAATCGCCGAAGGTTCCCGATTGGGTGGCGTAGACATCGTCGACGTGCAAAAACTTTGATATTTTGCGACATCTCTATAACCGGTTGGTTTTTGTTTGTTTGAATGGGGTTTTTACGACGGTCAAAAAAAATATTGCGGTTATTTCGCACGGATGGAGCACCTAACAATGGATTCATTATATTCCTCACAATTATACCATTCCGATCTTTCAGCTGCTATCCAACGTAGGTCTAAAATTATCAACACATTAAAGGAAGGAAAATAGTCGAAAGGATGAGTGCCACCGTCGCGGATCGAACACAGGACCTTTAGATTTTAAGTCCAACGCGCTCCGAACTGCGCTATGACCGCGACTCTTAGTATAAGAGAAGGCATTTTCTTGAACCTGGCACACATGGCCAGTATTTAAAGAGCAACATATTCTATCAAGGGGGTAACTCTAGGTGTATTTTGTTCGAATAATGTCGCTTGTTTGTTTTTTTTTTTTTTTTTTTTTTAAATATGGCATCTCGCTTTGTACGTAATTGCGATTTATACGGGGAAAAAAGGAAAAGGTTGAACAGTTACCGTTTACAACATCGTGAAATTGACATGACGAATGATTTTCGGATGATTTTGGAATTAAATTGAGTGAGTGCGATGAGTGGGTTTTGAGTGAAATTATAGAAAGGTAATCCAATAACGCTAATTATGACTAAGATGAAAAAAATTAGCGATATATAATATCCCCCTTTAATAAAATATGCAAACAAGTTCTATGGATAACTGCCCATCTCTCCAAGGACCAATCAGACGCTTAAAATTTCAATTATATCAGTGAAATCGCGTTTTTTCTAGCTTTCTCCATTATGGATGTATTTGTAAATCATATATTTATTAATTTTGGAGCTCTTTCGAATGTTTTGAGAGAGTGTTTGGAATGATTGAGCGATTTAAAATGGTTTTACACGATATAACTAACTATAACAGAAGGTTCAGCGAGAGATTGCCGTGTCCAGCTAGCTCATTCGATTATGCATGGGGCTGATAATCCGGGGATAGCGAGTTCGAATCTCGGCTCGGTTTTGTATGAAACAATCGTTATATGTTAAACAATATTCTTAAAGAGGACAACATGAGCAATTCTTAGAAATAGAAATATTTAGTAATAAAGACGAACAACTCTGGATTCAGACAATCGGAATTGGAGGGATAGTTACAGTCGAAGCGCTCGATTGGTTCGTGAAGTTACACAAATGTACATGTATTTATTAAACAGTAGGTTGAGTTATAAAACAAACATGGGGACAATAAGATATTGTTGATTTCGCGCCTATGGGACGAAGTTAGCGATATCGTATTTCCTTCCATAATTTACACTTGCTCACTCCATTTAGTCAAATTACGCCGCTTCCATCCTCTAAGTTCGGGGCTCTTACTCTATGGTTCATCACAACTACGTTTAGAAGAAAATTCAATTCTATATTTTCAAAATTTTATCAAAGAAACTGAAAGGTTTAAATGATAACGTCGAGCAGTAGTACTTGTTTAAATTTCGTGTGATCCGTGATCGCGACTTGTACCCCGACTGACTAATAAACATTCTAAACACCTTCCAAAATTTCTGAACATTCCCATAATAAGCGATTTTTTTCTTTCTTCAAACATTTAATTAACCAGTATGAAATTTTCACCTTCTGTTATTTACTTCCATAGTGGGACACATTGTTTTCTCATTCTTATTCCATATTTATTATGTCATTTCTCATATTGAACAAATTCAGAAAACATTAATTATGTATATACCTCCAAAGGGGAATGGCCGAATCTAAGTTGGAAGAACTTGTGGCCAGACCCCTTTGCCTGATTATTATGAACTTTAGCGGTATAATGTAGATTGTATACTTGTACATAGATGGCAATAAAATATGTTTAAACTAAAACCATTTAGTCAATTTTATTCCGAAATATCCAATAATATTCACATTTTTTAATTTCACGATGTTTTAACTATAGCCCCTTGTCAGCCTGCGTACAGTGAACACGTTGTGAAATTGATATTCATCTCGATAGAAACCATTCCAAACGACTCGCTCAGCGTTCCTTCATTAATTCCAAACACTCACTCAAACCATTCAAAAAAACGCTACAATTTCACTGCAAAAGGTAGTGTCAACAACGTCATTCAAATCTAGAAAAAATCGCGATTCTTTTTACATAAATAGAATTGTAGGCGTTTTATAGGTTCTTGAAGAAATGGGCAGCTATTCGTAGAAACTGTATGCATATTTTTTTAAAAGGAGGTAACAAATATCGCTAATTTTGTTCATCTTCGACAAGTGCAAAATCATTTAACCCCTCTTCTTCAAAGTCGGGCTTAAATATAAAATCAACGACGATTTATCGTTACCTATAATGCTTTATCTCTTTATACTAAACAGCAGGTAAAGCATTATTTTCCACCATAAAATCTTAGACTGCAAAAAAAAAAAAAAAAAATCAACAATGCGTTATTGACAATATCATGGCTGCAATTAGACGATCTTTCGACGCCCTGTCTTCGTTTTTTATCGCGTCGCGTCCCATGGCGATTTTGTTCTTTTATGAAATGTTGCGACCTCCATCCGCAATGCGCACTGAGTCGTCGCTTACTGCGATTACACTTTTCCGCTTCTTTCACGATTTTGGCGATGTTAATGCGTCCTAATCGCGCACTAGTAAGTATTATTTCACACCTAAACAATTTAGACCAATGGCATCGTTTATTTTGTATCACGTGAAAGTGAAATATCTAGATCCATACTGTACAACCAGAACGAGGCTGCTGTGCAATACGGATTTTTTTCCAAATCGAGGCAAGTTATATTGTACGATGAAAGCGAGGCAAGCTATATTGTACGATGAAAGCGAGGCTGCAGTCCCGAATATAGAAATCACCACCTTTTCGCGGCTCTTTCAATGTATCAAACCCTCTGTTCGGGGGTATTGAAATAAGTTTGAGAAAATTCTTGTCCTTATCTATGATATTTATTACATTCATGATTTGAAAGTAAAAGAAAAATGCAAGTCACATTTAGAGATACAAAATTGTGTTGTCTCGTGATTTGAGCATATCGTTTGTCAACGTGAAAATATACATTTCAAGTGACGACTGGTTGTCTAGTCGTTGTGTTTCATGTTAATTCTGGAACTTTTTGTGTATGGTGTGAAATAAAGATATCATTTAACATTATCGAGTACAATACTGAATACATTGGATTCGTAGCCTGCAGAACCAGTCTTTATTTCGACTCGGCTGTCGCCTCGTCAAATATAGACTGGTTCTGCGGGGTACTCATCCAATAGAATTCAGTATTGTACTCGATAATGTTAAATAACCTATAATTAAAATCCGCATCAAAGTTTCATTGTTTTGACGGAAGTTTTGTTTTAATCGGCACAGGTGTGTTTTCGTAAAAATCCAATTAGCGAGCTCCTATCGATTTTGGCGATAAAGTAGTGTGACGTCACCACCTGTAGTCGCTTTACATCCGCCATGAGGTAAACAGGTAAACATGCGGGTTATGTTCGAAATAAATGAGGAAAAACGTTTTTCAAAATTAAAGACTGTGGAAAGAAGATGGGAAAAGATCGTCAACAGCTCTGTTTGGATGCGATATGTAGCCGCTATCCTTTGTAATCGGCATCAGGGACTCTCAATATACAGGGTCCGTGTCGGCATGCAGATGGATTTTTCATTCATTTTTTGAAAGATTCGGCACGGAGAAATCGATGGACTAAGTTTGTGAATTCAAATGAGACGAGTAGGGACTTGACCGACCGAGGTTTCTGTGTATTGATTGATTGATTGAATGGGGTTTTACGCCGCTTTCAACATTATTTCAGTTATATCGCGGCGGCCGGAGCACCTAACAATGGATTCCTGGTATTTCTCACGCCAGTACTACCATTACATCCTTTCCTAGCCTCCGACTGCTATTTCACATAGGTTTACGATTATCTACCCATTGGTGAAAGACAAATGTCGGAAAGGATATTTGCCGCCACCGGGGATCGAACCCACGACATCCAGATTGGAAGTCTTATGCCTAACCAACTGCGCTATGGTGGCGGCGGTTTCTGTGTAATGTTCCGATAGTTTTACTAGGAATTGGTTTCCTTTTAGTACATACAGTACTTCTTCGAGAAAGAGCAAATTGGTAGAATTAATCCGAAAGCTGTTCATCTGAATAAGGTAAAGTAGAATAATATTTCATTAGGCCTAAAGCATTCTGTTTCACTGCAAATATGACAGTTTTGAACCTAGATAATTTTACTAGAATGAATAGTGAATAAACCAATAGAGGAAGTGGCGGATCCAGAGGAGGTTCAGAGGTTGTAATAACCTCTCTCAAGCCCATTATTTCATTTTCATGCAGAGTTTATAAACAAAAACCCATCTCCTGCTGAAGACCTATTATATTTTTGAACAAAGGTTTGGCAGACAGTTTAGACCTAAGATCAGAATGCACATTTATGCAGTCAGATCTTTTGTTACACTGTAAGCATTCTGCCTATTTCTATCTATAGATCTACATACTGCCTAAATCTCTGGCTAATACTGGCAGGTGACTCATTCTAGATGTTATAAATTTTGCATGAGATATTTGAGAGGCAGTGGAATCCCTTTTTTTAAGTGTTTTCATCCACTGCTACCCATTGACAGCTGGGGGGGGACTGAATCAGTGGCTATTAATTTTCTTGCCAAAGGAAACACCTCGTGGTCACCAGGACTTGAACCCCTGACCATCGGATCTGGAGACTGACACTCTAATCACTGAACTTTCAAGGCAGTCAATGTTTTTTGGAAAAAAATGATGCAGACTAGATCTTTATCTGTGATGCAAAAAAAGGGATTTTTTTTAACAAAATTCAAATTCAGCAGGATAAGGCTTAAAATTTAGTATGATTATACAAGGAGAATACCAGGGTAACCCCTACCCCACCCTATTTAGCAGGTTCATTGTTCACGGCTTGACAAACTTTTACCTTGGTCAAATCCTTGTTATAATTGAAGGTTTCTTTTTGAAAATTGGAATGTGTGTTCACAATCACAAAAGCTTTCTAGACAATCAAGGGCAGTAATTTTGAAACCATTTTTGTTAGAGTCATGTCCCCCTTATTTTACTTTGGAAACCTTCTGCATTAACAAGGTCAACAAATATCAAATTCTTTCACATGATGATTCAATAGTTGTAAGGAAGGTTGTAAGGAAGGTTCTGTCAGACAATTTAATGAAGCAAAGGAAAAGTCCTATGAATTATTGCTAAAAACATATTGATTGGGCCTTTGGTTATTTTCACTTTACAGTACATAACGGGATAAATTGAGGAAAGACTCAGTGGCCAGTTTGGTGTCTCAGGGCCTTTTGTTTCACTTAGAACACTGGAGTAGATTATTCTATTATTTAAAGTAAATGATTTAGAGGAAAAAAGTTCCTAAACTTGCACTTCAAAATGGTTTAATTCAGTTGGGCCAATAAAAAATTATATATTCTGATTAGCTAAAACTTGGTTTCATAACTCCATGAAAATAATTTTGAGTATTCAGCTATTTTGTAGGTTTACACACAAGGTATTCAATAAAGAAATCTGTCTCAATTTGTAAAAAACATTTTATATTTGTGGTATCAAACTTTAAGATTATGAAATAAATATTTAGTTATTTTTAGGCAGATATGAACCTAGAAAAGCTCACCACACTCAAGTATGAATCTGCATTGTTTATTCATACAGTTTGATGAGGTTTGCCGCCTGATCCTGGCAATCACTGTGCTCATTCATTTTCCAAAGTAGGTTACCCTAATGATTATGACAACCATTATTGACTTAAGAGATTATTTTATTTCCAATTTAACACATTTTCTAGAAATGTTTGTCTTAGAAACCCTTTATCAGAAAATTCTTCACAAACTATATTTTGAGGTAATAGTCATTGAGTGTTTTTGGTCAGTCATCGCTGGTGAAGATTTTGGTATCATTTGAAGTAAGTGTTGACACAGGTCGGGCTACATGCAAATACAGTTCGACTTGTGACATCACTAGCTCTATCTCTTCGATAATATTTTGGGTCATTTCGGTTTGTCGTCTTAGTCAAAGTTGAAGAGTGGGTAGATTTGGTTACAAGAGATTCTTATTGTTTTATTTGTGTATCTATTTGTAGATAATCGCTACACACGATGTGGGGAATTAAAGGACTAGTACAAATCATATGCCTCATTCATCTTTCGCATTACATGTTCATTATGGAACTTCATGGGACAGAATCCGAAGACTGTCATCAGAGATCCAGAGCTCTCACTGAGAAGGGTCGATCATATCAACTGGACCGTAAATTAAAGGATCGAGATAAGACTGTCAGAAAACTCAACACTTTATCCAGTGACATTCACAGACTAATCGATGAGGATAAAGATCATACTATAATTCAGGACACTTACTCAAGGTGGTTGTCATACTATGAAGATCTTCTCGATTTAAATGATGCTTGCATAATGTTGAGCAACAGTGATGATCAACAAGAATTGAGCAAGCAGTTTGAAAAAGAGACTAGAAAATTTTCAGAGGTGAAGTCATTATGTGAAAGTTGGGTAACCAGGAACACCAGAAGACCTAGCAGTAATTACGCAACAAGCCAACAAAGCGTTGCATCACAGGTGTCAATCGAACGCGTCAAGGAGGCTCAGCGTCTGGCTGAGTTGAAGGCTAGGGCATCATCCGTCAAATTGAGACAGGAATTGGAAGAAGAGAAGCTAAGAGTACGGTTCAAAGAAGAAGAATTGAATCTTAAAACCGAGCTGGAGGTGAGCAGCGCGAGAGAAAAGGCGCTAGACTATTTAGAGAGGAGTTTCATCGAAGCTGAAGAAGAACTTCGAGCATTGGAAAAGAGTACAGATTTGAAATCACAGAGTACATCTACGCCGAAACAGATAGTTAATGACAGTAATAATCACGCTTTGAATTATTCACGCGAAACCAATGTCAATTTATTAGTGACACGCGAGCTCAATAAACCGAAGGCTGAAATTTTAAAATTTGACGGAAACGTTTTAGATTACAAAAGGTTCACTAGGCAATTTAACCAAAGTGTGTGTTCAAACACTGATTCCTTCGAAGAAAAGTTAAATTTCTTGCTACAATTTACTAGCGGCGAAGCCCACAAATTAGTCGTAGGATATTCAAATCTTAGTGTGGAAAAAGGTTTTAAAGCGGCTATTGAAGAATTTGCTTATCGCTACGGTGATCAGAATGTAATTGCGCGAACATACGTCGAGAGAGCTCTGAATTGGCCAGTCATCAAAGCTGATGACCCGCAAGCGCTAGATGAGTATGCAATATTCTTACGTGAATGCTTATTCGCGGTTGGCGACACAAACGCTTCGGCTATTTTCGAGTACCCGGATAATTTAAAACTAATTGTCAAAAAACTGCCCTACTTCATGCATGATAAATGGAGAAATATTGTATATGATGTAAGGTCAAAGAATGGCATGATAAAGTTTGAAACCCTTGTCTCTTTCATACGTAAGGAAGCTCTTAAAGCCAGAGACCCAGTGTATGGGAGATTGGTACTATCCAATACAAACAACTCTTTGGCAAAATCAAAGTCAAATGCAAAGGGCAATACAGGTAGCAAAAGTTTTGTCACTAATCTGTCAGAAAATGGTTCTAGCAGCAAGGTAAGTGATGCACAGCAAAAACCTTGTATATTTTGCAACCTGCATAATCATGCTCTACACGAGTGTAATAAAATACGGGAGAAAGATATTAAGGACAGGTTTGCGTTTCTGAGGTCAAAGGGATTGTGTTTTGGGTGTCTTAAGTCTGGTCACTTTAAGAATGATTGTAGAAATAAGGACAAGTGTAAGTATTGTAACGGTTTACACACTTCTATACTTCACATAAACCGATCCTTAAATGTGGATACTCCTGAATTTACACCTAAAGCCACATCCTCTGCTACTCATATGGGGGCTGGAGAGAAAGTTACCCAGGCATTGCCAATAGTTCCTGTTAGGGTTAAGTTTAAATCGAGCGATAAGTATTTAGAGACATATGCCTTCTTAGACTCGGGAAGAACGGCCTCTTTTTGCTCAGAAAGATTGGTCAAGGCACTTAATTTGGAAGGTAAGAAGGCCAAAATTAGTTTTTCCACTATGAACAAGGAAAGTGTATACACTACCTGCAAGGTAAGTGGTTTAGAAATTAGTTCACTGGACGGAAATAGTTCACTTGACTTGCCAGTAGTGTACACTCAAGGTAAGTTACCTGTATGTAAAAAGGATGTGATTTCATCAGATGATTTGAAGAATTGGTCATATCTGAAGGATGTGTCACTGCAGCGTATCGAAAGTCCTGTAGATTGATTGATAGGAGTCAATGTGCCCAAGGCTATGGAGCCGTGGGAGGTTATCCCAAGTCAGAACGGCGGACCCTTTGCGGTGAAAACAAAATTTGGTTGGGTGATCAATGGCCCATTAGACACGTCACCATATAATGGTAAGGTGGTTTCAAATTTTATCAAAGTGGAGCCCACTTTACAGGATCAGATTGTTAACCAATTTAACTATGACTTTTGCGAGAGATTCATAGATGACGTTCCTGAGAATTCCCGGGAAGACAAACAGTTTCTTCAGGTAGTCGCCAATTCAGTTAAGAGTATTGAAGGTCATTACTCAATTGATTTACCATTTGTAAATAGACCAACTATTATGCCGAATAATAGGAAACAAGCAGAACAAAGGCTTATTATGCTCAGGAAGCGTTTCGAGAAAGACGTAAATTTTCACAGGAAGTACACTGAATTCATGAATAATATCTTTAAGAAGGGTTATGCCCGGAAAGTGTCGAGAGATGATATACCCAATATAGGACAGGTATGGTATTTACCCCATCATGGTGTTTACCAAGAAGGATAAAATCAGAGTGGTTTTTGATTGTGCAGCAAAATTTCAGGGAGTTTCACTGAATGATATGCTTTTATAAGGTCCTAACCTTACTAACAACCTTGTTGGTACCCTTTTGAGATTTAGACAAGAAAAGATAGCTGTAACCGGTGACATAGAGAGTATGTTTTACCAAGTACAAGTAACAGAGAGGGACAGAAGCTATCAAAGGTTTTTATGGTGGGATTTAGGGGATACAAGTAAGAACCCAACCGAGTACAAGATGAATGTCCATTTATTTGGATCCACATCCTCACCGAGCTGCGCAAATTATGCCCTTCGAAAGGCAGCTACCGATGTACAGGGCAAATTTGAGCAAGAAGCAATCGACACTGTGCTGAAGAATTTCTATGTGGACGATTGCCTTAAATCAACATCCACGGTAAGTAGAGCCACATCATTGGTAAAAGATGTTTAACATATCCAAATGGATTTCCAATAGTAGAGAGGTGGTGAACAGTATTCCAGTAGAGGATAGGGCGAGTGGTATAAAGGATTTGGACCTAGATTATGAGCGTCTGCCTATAGAGAGAACTCTAGGGGTAAGTTGGTGTATGCAGACTGCCACCTTTAACTTCACTATAGACTTGAAAGATCAACCTTTCACAAGAAGAGGCATCTTATCATGTGTAAGTTCAATATATGATCCTTTGGGATTTTTGTCACCACTTGTTCTCAGACCCAAAACAATACTTCAAGAGTTGTGTCAAGCACAGTTGTCTTGGGACGATCAAATTCCTGAGAAGTATGCCAGGATGTGGCGTCGTTGGTTAAACGACATTCAGGATGTGTCAAACTACTGTGTTGAGAGGTGCTATAAGCCACAAACTTTTGGCCAACCACGAACAGTACAGTTGCACCATTTTGCTGATGCTAGTGAGAAAGGCTATGGGACTGTTACCTACTTAAGGTTAGTTGATACAAATGATAGAATACATTGTTCCTTTATAATGGGAAAATCTCGAGTTGCACCCCTTAAAAAGGTTACCGTTCCCAGATTGGAACTGACAGCAGCCACAGTGGCTGTACGAACGGACAAAATGCTGAAACGTGAGTTGGAAATAATGGTAGATAGTAGTTACTTTTTGACAGACAGCATGTCTGTACTTAGATATATAAGAAATGCATCAAGTCGTTTTCATACATTTGTTGCAAATAGACTTACAGTCATACACGAAGGGTCAGAGCCTGATCAGTGGTGTTATATTAACATAAAACAAAATCCTGCAGATTTAGCTTCCAGAGGCATGGGAGTCATTGAGAAAGATCGGTTAAATCATTGGATAAAAGCTCCAGATTTTCTTTGGTCAGATAATGAGCAATGGTCTTGTAAACCCGAAGGTAAGTTAGAGCTAAATGATGATGATCCGGAGGTGAAAGCCATCCCCGTAGGACTTTCTATGTTAAAGGTCAATGATGAACCTATGAATAGGCTTATCAACTACCATTCTTCATGGTATGGTCTTAAAAGAAGTGTAGCCTGGATTTTGAAAATTAGGTCCATTCTACAAGAACGTGTTAGGCTGAAGTATGGTCAATCACTGAAAGGTACTCTGCCTAGGAAGTTAACCTGTTCAGTTAGAGTGTTTTGCAGATGAAATTAACTACCTACAAGGGTCAGATTCTAAGGTAAAGAAGAGAAGTAGCTTGAAAAGCTTAGACCCAATAATACAAGACAAGTTATTATGTGTGGGTGGTAGACTGCACAACGCAAATATCTCCTGTACAAATAAGCACCCAGTGATCCTACCAAAAGATCATCATGTATCGACTTTGATTTTAAGAGATATTCACAGTAAGCTTATGCATTCTGGGAGAAATCACATGTTGGCTAATTTAAGGCAAAGATACTGGCTAATCAGAGCTCCTTCGGCTATTAAGAAAGTCATATCAAAGTGTGTTGATTGCAAACGACAAAGGGCACATGTTGGCCAACAGAAAATGTCTACATTACCGCGAGACCCAGTGATTGCGGACGAACCACCCTTTACGCGGGTAGGAGTTGACTATTTTGGACCTTTTGAAGTCAAAATGAAAAGAAGTAGAGTTAAACGCTGGGGAATTATTTTCACCTGCTTGGCTAGTAGGGCTGTTCATTTAGAATTAGCATATTCATTAGACACAAGTTCTTATATCAATGCCTTGAGACGGTTTATTGCGCGCCGCGGCCAGGTCAAGAAAATGATATCTGATAATGGAACAAACTTCGTTGGCTCGGAATGAATGAATGAATGAATATTGTTTTACGGCCCGTCGACTACTAAGGTCATGTTGGGCGCAAACACTCATGTATAAAACTTGAATAATTCGACGTGAGCACGAAAGTACATGGACTCCCCTCAGATCAGGAGAACGATCCATGTGCGAGTCCACCCGACCGGAAAATTCACACAGGGCATTCAAAATTATTCTGTAATTTAAGATAGCACAATAAAACAAATCAATGTAAACAATTAAAAGTCAAAAGAATATTTTAAAATTTTAAAGAATTTATGTCTAAATAGATAAAGAAAACGGTAAACATTTAGGAAACAATTTGAAAAACTAAAGATGAAAAACGATAAATATAACCTAAATTTAGATTTTACTATATAAATGAATTGCTTTAAGGAAATCAAATATAAGTTCTAATTTGACCATGTCAAACAGCTGCCTCATACTGTCAACTTTAAAATACCTGTCTCTAATAAGAGAAAAGTCAATACAATCAATAAAAATATGTTTGACAGTAAGAGGAGCGTTACATGGAATGCACATTGGCATCTCTTCCCCTTTTAAAAGATAGGAATGTGTCAGATGAGTATGGCCAATGCGTATGCGAGTAAGAATAAGCTTTTCTCGACGGCTTGACCTGTAACCAGGTAGCCAATCGCCAAGATCCTGTCGAACAGAATAAAGTTTATTATTTTGATTCGCAGGATCAGACCAGTAGTTCCTCCAGACATCATGAATAAAACAATGAATTAAGGGTTTAAAATCAGTAAAAGGTACTTCAAAAGGTAAAATCTCAAGTAATAATGCATCCTTGGCAGCTTTATCTGCCTCCTCATTGCCACGAATACCAATGTGGCTTGGAAGCCAGCAGAAAACGAGATCAACATCACTTAGCTGGGCAATTTTATCAAGTAGCCTTACGATAAGGGGATTGTCAGTTTTCTCGTGCTCAATCGATTGCATGCTTGACATAGAGTCAGTAAAAATGATATAGCGAGAGAAATGTTCTGCGATCATATGATCGAGTGCGAGATCAATGGCCTTAAGCTCGGCTGAAAAAACGGAAGAGTTATTAGGTAGACGGAATTGATATTTTTCGCCATCTAAAATAGTGGCTGAAGCGACCTTTTCGCCATCTTTTGAACCGTCTGTGTATATTTCTTCATACGATATGTATTTTTCTTTGACTTCAAAGAACTTTGTTTTAAAAATAGACGGATCTGCTGTATCTTTTTTGCTGGAAGCAAGATCATAAAGAAACGTGGGACTTTTATATGTCCATAAAGAAACATCAGGAACAATATGTTCTGCCACGTCCTCTAAATCAAAATCTAGAGAGTTAATATCTGCTTCACAACGTAAACTAAATGGGGGTATTGCACTTGGTTTCTTATTAAAATCCCGTCTGTGTTTAGGTTCAAACACAGCTTTATATGTTGGGTTGTCAGGATTAGATTTTAGCTTTAAATAGTACTGCATTGACAGCTTTTTTCTTCTCAGGTTCAAGGAAGGTTCATTTGCTTCAATGTACAGGCTATTAACTGGTGATGTTCTAAAAGCACCCAGCGCTAGGCGCAATCCTTGATTATGAATGGTATCAAGTTTACGAAGGTATGAAGGGCGTGCAGAACCGTAAACAACACAACCATAATCTAATTTAGATCTGACAAGTACCCTGTAAAGGCGTAATAAAACCTTTTTATCGGCTCCCCAGTCCATACTAGATACAACACGTAAAAGATTAAGTGCCTTTGAGCACTTATTTTTTAAATTATCAATATGGGGTATAAACGTCAGTTTAGAATCAAAAAGGAGTCCCAAAAATTTAAATTCTTTTACAACTTCAATTTGCACTCCATCCAGCTTTAATTCTGGATCAGGGTGCATTTTCCTAGATTGACAAAAATGCATACATTTAGTTTTTGTCTTGGAAAACTTGAAGCCGTTTTCATTGGACCATTTTGAAAGATTCTTCAAGACTTGCTGTAGCTGTCTTTCAATCGTATACATATGTTTTGATCTGTAACAGATGCAAAAGTCATCAACATAGAGAAAACATTCAACCCAAGGGCAAACAGTTTTGACAATATTGTTAATTTTGACACTAAAAAGTGTCACAGACAAAATACTTCCTTGTGGAACGCCCATTTCTTGTTCATGGGGATCAGACAAAGTATCTCCAACTCGGACTCTAAACTGACGTTCATCCAAAAAAGCAGAAATGAAATAAGCAAGGCGACCTCGAATACCGAAATCAAAGAGGTCATTCATAATCCCATACTTCCATGTGGTATCATAAGCACTTTCAAGATCGAAAAAGACAGAAACAACGTGTTCTTTCTTAACAAATGCTTCTCGAATAAATGTCTCGAAGCGAACAAGATGATCAAGAGTGCTTCTGTGTTTACGAAAGCCACTTTGGACTAATGTAATTAGGTGGTTCTTTTCAAGAAACCAAACAAGACGGTCATTTACCATTCTTTCCATGGTTTTACAAATGCAACTAGTCAAAGCAATGGGACGATAATTTGAAGGATCGGTAGAATCTTTACCTGGTTTAGGTATGGGAATAACGATAGCTTCCCGCCAAGATGCTGGAATGCTTCCCGTTTTCCATACCCGGTTATAAATTTCAAGTAAGCAATGCAAAGAACGAGAGGGCAAACGTTTGAGAAATTGATAATGTATATTATCATTTCCTACAGCAGTGTCATGACACTTCTTTAAAGCCTTCTTCAATTCTTTCACAGAAAATTCTCTATTATAATGTTCCAGTCGACTGGAACTGAAGTTAACTTTTGACTTTTCTTTATCAACTTTGAATTTTTGAAATGCAGGTGAGTAATTGGATGATGATGACTTCTTGGCAAACGTATCTGCCAATACATTCGCAATATCAGCCTTGGAAGAAACGTCACTGAGGTCAGTTCTTAAATGACCAACTCCAATTGACGTGTTCTTTCCGCTGATTTATCCCATGTCTTTTTGACAGATGATCTAGAATTTAATCCAGAAACATACTGTCTCCAAGACGAACGCTTACTTTGTTTAATGGTACGACGAGCTTTCGCTCGTGCAGTTTTAAATTTGTACAGGTTCTCCTTTGATGGTCTCAAATCAAATGACATAAGAGCAGACCTACGCCCAGCTATAGCCTGTTTGCAATCTTCATTAAACCATGGTTTGTTAGGGTGTTTAGGGTCAGGCGACGTTCTTGGAATAGCTTTCTCTGCAGCCGAATATAGTAAGGATGTGAATAGCTCTGTAGAGTTTTCACAATCTTCAAAAGCCTGTGGATTTATTGATTGTTCGCAGGTAGTTTTGAACAACTCCCAATTAGCTTTGTGGAGTTTCCAACGCCTTGGGCGTTCTTGAACCGATGGTCCTAATTCAGAAATATGAAAAGGAAAATGGTCACTACCATGAAGATCAGAGTCCACTTTCCAGCTAAAAGCCGGGAAAATGTCTGGAGTGCAAACAGTTAAATCCAATGAAGAATATGAACCAGTAGCTGGATGATGATACGTGGAGGATTTATCATTCAATAAAACAAGATCATGATTTGAAATGAAATCTTCAATAATACGACCTTTGTCGTCTGTATTAGAACATCCCCAAAGCGTATGGTGGGAGTTGAAATCTCCCATTAACATGAAAGGCTTGGGTAACTGTTCGACAAGATCGTCTAGTTTCCTACGATTGATAGGAGAACTAGGGGGAAGATAAATTGAACAAATGGTTATTGTTTTATTAAGGGAAACGCTTACAGCTATAGCTTGTAGCGAAGTGTTAAGAGGGATGCTGCGATGAGGAACATTGTTATTAACAATAATTCCGACACCGCCGGAAGCTTTCTCGTTCCCTTCAAAATTATTCAAATAGCAAGAGTGATACTTGAAAGAAAATGTGTCTGTATCTTTTAGAAAAGTTTCTTGCAAACAGATTGCCACTGGTTTTCCATTAGAAACTAATGGATTCATTTCTTCAAAATTAGCTTCAATGCTGCGACAATTCCATTGAATGATTGTGTTCGCCATAATTATATTAATGGGATAAAATATACTAATTAGTGGTGGAATTATGAATTTTATTTCTTTATGTGTGAAAGATCTATTATATTCTTAACTTGCTTATTCTCTTTGGAAGAATCTGCATCCTCTGGGTCTTCCGTAACCATGTCTTCTTCAAGACTATGGTAGCGGTTATATTGTTTAATTGGATCCTCAGATCCCTTTGGCTGGAGATTAGATTTTGCCGCCCTAGGAGACGAAGTTCTACTCCTAGAGGGTCTAACAAATGAGCCTGTATCCTTATCCTCGGATACTTTACCAACTGAAGGATGTGACTTCTCCAGCTGTATCAAAGCTTTCTTACGTTTTGCCATATCAGCTAAATCTAATTGTATTACCTCATCTACTCCAGATGATAATGTGGTGTTAGTATCTGTTGGGGACTTTGCAGGTCGAAGAGAGGTATTATCTTTTGCATTGGATTGGGAAGTAGTCATTTTAGTAGAGTTGGTATGGTTTGTAGTATTTTTATCAGGTGGAGAAGTTGTAGAAGTTGTTGTGGCGTTAGAAGAAAATAATTTGGTGAATTGTTCCTTTTTATCTGGGAAGAGAATGCACAGTTTTCCGAAAAGGTCCTTACAATTCTGGCATCCGTTTGCATCTTTACTTGACCTTGTATTCTCAGTGTTATTTTTAGTAATATTTGCGTAAGAATTTGGCAGATTTATCCGATTTTCTACAACTTTTCGAGCCTCTGTAAATGATAAGCCTTCCTTATATTTAATTGTGACAATTTCTTTTTTCTTTTTTCCAAAAGTGGCAAGATCTAGATGTTGCAAAATGTTCACCTCCACAGTTGATACATTTAATTGGTTTTGTACATGTATCATCATAATGATTTGTGGCGTCATCTTCAAAATCTGCGCATCTTCTACAAACTGTACCGTCAGTTTTTCGGCATTTCTTTTCATGAATTCCATATTTGAAGCACCGATAACATTGAAGTGGATTTGGGATGTACATTTCCACTCCAACATTAAGGTATCCAACACGGATTGATTTCGGAAGGATAGCAACAGAAAAGGTTAAAATGAATGTATTTGTTGGCTTTTCAACCCCATCCCTTCTTATTTTGATCCGCTTCACATGTGAAATATTTTGACTTGAAAGTTCAGAAAGTATTTCTTCTTCTGAAACACCTTGTAAGTCTGAACATCTGATAATACCTCTTGACGTATTCAATTTTTCGTGTGGCTTAACATCAACCCAAATATTAAAGAACTTGTCCATTTTCAAAAGATTATCTGCCTGTTGGGGTCTGTCAACTTCAACTAAAAGCCCACCACAGCTCAATTTCTTAACTGATTTGACATGTCCAGAATGAGAGACTAATACTTTGTCAATCACAAATGATGATAATGCAGAAACGCGTTCGTTAGGGTCTCGTTGTTCAATCAGTAAAAATCTTGGAAATGAGGGTTGTCCGGTACATGCAGTTCTTGAGTCGTTATCAATTTCGCCAGCTCTTCGTTTTTTGTTTAGGGTATCCATGGTATTTTATTTAGTATTCACTATCCGGGGCCACCACCCTCCACGGAGTCCTACAAGGGGACATGAAAGGGCGGGTTTCCAGCCCCCCATGCCGGGGCTACCCGAATAGTATACTCGAGCCAAAAGACAAAATGAATGACAGCGATTGCACGAAAAATTTCCTTACTAAGAACCAAGTCGTGCAAATGATGCCAAAACACAAAATCTATTCAACCCGATTAGCCCATGAGCCTCTATAGACAAGGACTAAAATACTATTAAAATATAAAATATGAGTGACAAGGGCAAAGTAACCTTTGTACTATCAAAAGAACAGTGACTTTATACCAAATTATTTTCAAAGAAATATGGTACAGCAAGTTGTTGTGGAATGTGTCATTAGAATCACGACAATGCATCTTTAATATAACAAAACATTTCATATGACAAAAGTAGATGCCCCAGTCTAAAACGACCAGCCTATTGCCTAGACCGGGCCCATCTAGGCTCCCGTTTCAGCCGAAGCCGAGGCCAAAGCAGCGTGTTGAGAAGCTGGAGATCCCTGGGCTTCCCTCAACTACCAGGACCCTCTTTTCCGGCATTACGAGTCTCCACCCACGGCAAACAGGCGGGCCCATTTGTTAGGGGTCATACCATTGACTACATGGGCGGCAGCCGACTATTTCTACCCCCCGCCCAGCTTGGGGCACCATAACCAACGAAAACTCGTTTAAAATTCATATGCAAATTCATCGAAAAAAAAAAATAAAAAAAAATCCTCATGCCCCCATTGCCATTCGAAATATTTCCGCATTAAACTTCCACTTGTACTAAGTTAGTTTGATAGAATGATGGAGGAAAATAATTTTATAAAATTTGGCGTTAATACATTTGGCGTTGACCCCGACGCTAAATGTAACAACGCCAAATGTAATAAAGTTTGATTTCATTATGAAGGTATTGGGGATTGATGAAATCAAACAGAAACATTGTCAGAATTCATATGCACATTCATCGAAAAAAAAATATATACATCATCATGTCCCCACTGCCATTCAAAATATTTCCAAATTAAACCTACACTTGTACTAAGTTAGTTTGATACGAGAATGGAGGAAAATAATTTTATTACATTTGGCGTTATTACATTTGGCGTTGACCCCGACGCTAAATGTAACAACGCCAAATGTAATAAAGTTTGATTTCATTATGAAGGTATTGGGGATTGAAGAAATCAAACAGAAACATTGTCAGTATTCATATGCACATTCATCGAAAAAAAAATATATACATCATCATGCCCCCACTGCCATTCAAAATATTTCCAATGTAAAACCTGCACTTTTACTAAGTTAGTTTGATACGATGATGAAGAATTTTTTTTTATTACATTTGGCGTTATTACATTTGGCGTTGACACCGACGCTAAATGTAACAACGTCAAATGTAATAAAGTTTGATTTCATTATAAGGGTATTGGGGATTGAAGAAATCAAACAGAAACATTGTCAGAATTCATATGCACATTCATCGAAAAAAAATATATACATCATCATGCCCCCACTGCCATTCAAAATATTTCCAATGTAAAACCTACACTTGTACTAAGTTAGTTTGATACGATGATGGAGGAAATAATTTTATTACATTTGGCGTTATTACATTTGGCGTTGACCCCGACGCTAAATGTAACAACGCCAAATGTAATAAAGTTTGATTTCATTATAAGGGTATTGGGGATTGAAGAAATCAAACAGAAACATTGTCAGAATTCATATGCACATTCATCGAAAAACAAGAGCTGTCACTGTAAGATGACAATGCCCCCGACACCGCTTTGATAGTAATAAGGAAGTTATGGCCAATGTTAAAGTTTTTGGACGGAATGACGGACGGACGGACGGACAGACGGACGGACAGACGGACGGACGGACAAGTCAAATTTATTATGCCTCCCTATCGGGGGCATAAAAATATATACATCATCATGCCCCCACTGCCATTCAAAATATTTCCAAATTAAACCTACACTTGTACTAAGTAAGTTTGATACGATGATGGAGGAAAATAATTTTATTACATTTGGCGTTATTACATTTGGCGTTGAATGAATGAATGAATTGTGTTTTAAGGCCCGTCGACAGCTAAGGTCATGTTGGGCGCAAAACTTTAAAAGTAACAAATTTTAAAAGGCGACGTATATATTTAAAACCAAGATAATTATAACACAATAAAATAAAACTCTGTAAACCGAGTAATAAAACATATAAATTATGTAAACGGTAGAAATGTAAGAAGAAAGTAATACTTTCAAAACTTAAAAAATGCTCAAAAGAACACTCATAATCAATGTTAAATTCAAAGAAACATTTTTAAATCTAAAGGAAACGTGGATTCAAAAGAAAATAAAATCATATTTTATTATACAAATTAATGGCCTTCAGGAAATCGAAAATAAGCTCAATTTTTACCTTGTCAAATAAATTCTTCATACTGTCAACTTTAAAGTATTTATCTCTAGTAAAAGAGAAATCTATACAATCAATAAAAACATGCTTGACAGTAAGAGGAGAGTTGCAAGGAATGCACATTGGTATATCTTCTCCTTTTAGAAGGTAAGAGTGCGTGAGGTAAGAGTGACCAATGCGTAAGCGAGTCCGGATAAGTTCTTCGCGACGGTTTGACCTGTAACTAGGTAACCAATCGCCAAGATCTTGTCGAACAGAATACAGTTTATTATAAATATTGGCAGGATCAGTCCAGCTGTTCCTCCAGACTTCCTGAATGAAACCATGAATCAAAGGTTTAAAATCAGTAAAAGGTACTGTAGAGGGTAAAATCTCGAGTAATAATGCCTCCTTGGCAGCTTTATCTGCCTCTTCATTACCACGAATACCAACGTGGCTAGGAAGCCAGCAGAAAACGAGATCAACATCATGAAGCTGAGCTATTAAATCTAATAATCTAACTATAAGGGGATTGTCGGTTTTCTCGTTCTCAATCGCTTGTATACTTGACATAGAGTCAGTAAAAACAATGTAGCGAGAGAAGCGCTCTTCGATTATATGATCGAGTGCGAGTTCAATCGCCTTTAGCTCGGCTGAAAATATCGAAGTGTTATTTGGCAGACGGAATTGATACTTTTCACCATCTAAAATGGTAGCTGAGGCAACTTTTCCGCCGTCCTTTGAACCATCTGTATAAATCTCTTCATATGATGCGTATTTCTCTTTAATTTCTAAAAACTTTGTTTTAAAAGTAGTTGGATCAGTTGTATCCTTTTTGCTAGAAGCAAGATCGTAAAGAAATGTGGGGCTTTTAGAAGTCCACAAAGGAACTTCAGGAACAATGTGTTCTGCCACATCCTCTAGATCAAAATCTAGAGAGTTAATATCTGCTTCGCAACGGAAGCTAAACGGGGGTATTGCACTAGGTTTCTTATCAAAATCCCGTCTGTGTTTAGGTTCAAACACAGCGTTATATGTCAGGATTAGATTTAAGCTTTAAATAGTATTGCATTGAAAGCTTTTTCCTTCTCAGATTCAAGGAAGGTTCGTTTGCTTCAATGTAAAGACTATTTACTGGTGATGTTCTAAAAGCACCAAGCGCAAGGCACAGTCCTTGATTATGAATGGTATCAAGTTTACGAAGGTATGATTGACGTGCAGAACCGTAAACAACACAACCATAATCTAATTTAGATCTGACAAGTGCCCTGTAAAGGCGTAATAAAACCTTTTTATCAGCTCCCCAGTCCATACTAGATACAACACGTAAAAGATTTAGTGCCTTTAAGCACTTATTTTTCAAGTTGTCAATATGGGGTATAAACGACAGTTTAGAATCGAAAAGGAGTCCCAGGAATTTAAATTCTTTTACATTTGCACTCCATCCAGCTTTAATTCTGGATCAGGGTGCATTTTCCTAGATTGACAAAAATGCATACATTTAGTTTTTGCCTTGGAAAACTTGAAGCCGTTTTCATTGGACCATTTTGAAAGATTTTTTAAGACTTGCTGCAGCTGTCTTTCAATCGTATACATATGTTTGGATCTGTAACAGATGCAAAAGTCATCAACATAGAGAAAACATTCAACCCCAGGGCAAACGGTTTTGACAATATTGTTAATTTTGACACTAAATAGTGTTACAGACAAAATACTTCCTTGTGGTACGCCCATTTCTTGTCCATGGGGATCAGACAAAGTATCTCCAACTCGGACCCTAAACTGACGTTCATCCAAAAATGCAGAAATGAAATAAGCGAGGCGACCTCGAATACCGAAATCATAGAGGTCATTCATAATTCCATACTTCCATGTGGTATCATAAGCACTTTCAAGATCGAAAAACACTGAAACAACGTGTTCTTTCTTTATAAAAGCTTCTCGAATAAAGGTCTCGAAGCGGACTAGATGATCAAGAGTGCTTCTTTGTTTACGAAAGCCAATTTGGACTGACGTAATTAGGTGGTTCTTTTCAAGAAACCAGACAAGACGATCATTTACCATTCTTTCCATGGTTTTGCAAATGCAACTAGTCAAAGCAATAGGGCGATAGTTTGAAGGATCAGTAGTATCTTTCCCTGGTTTAGGTATTGGAATAACGATAGCTTCCCGCCATGATGCTGGAATGCTTCCCGTTTTCCAAACCTGGTTATAAATGTCAAGTAAGCAGTGCAAAGAACGAGAGGGCAAACGTTTGAGAAATTGATAATGTATATTATCATTTCCTACAGCAGTGTCATGACACTTCTTTAAAGCCTTCTTCAATTCTTTAACAGAAAAGTCTCTATTATAATGTTCCAGTCGACTGGAACTGAAGTTAAGTTTTGACTTTTCTTTACCACCTTTGTATTTTTGAAATGCAGGTGAGTAATTGGATGATGATGACTTCTTGGCAAACGTATCTGCCAATACATTCGCAATATCAGCCTTGGAAGAAACGTCACTGAGGTCAGTTCTTAAATGACCAACTCCAATTGACGCGTTCTTTCCGCTGATTTTGCGCACCATATCCCATGTCTTTTTGACAGATGATCTAGAATTCAATCCAGAAACATACTGTCTCCAAGACGAACGCTTACTTTGTTTAATGGTACGACGAGCTTTCGCTCGTGCAATTTTAAATTCGTACAGGTTCTCCTTTGATGGTCTCAAATCAAATGATTTAAGAGCAGACTTACGCTCAGCTATAGCCTGTTTGCAATCTTCATTAAACCATGGTTTGTTAGGGTGTTTAGGGTCAGGCGACGTTCTAGGAATAGCTTTCTCTGCAGCCGAATATAGTAAGGATGTGAAAAGTTTTGTAGAGTTTTCACAATCTTCAAAAGCTTCTGGATTTATCGATTGTTCGCAGGTAGTTTTGAACAACTCCCAATTAGCTTTATGGAGTTTCCATCGCCTTGTGCGTTCTTGAACAGAAGGTCCTAATTCAGATATATGAATAGGGAAATGGTCACTACCATGAAGATCAGAGTCCACTTTCCAGCTAAAAGCCGGGAAAATGTCTGGAGTGCAAACAGTTAAATCCAGTGAAGAATATGAACCAGTGGCTGGATGATGATAAGTGGAGGTTTTATCATTTAATAAAGCAAGATCATGATTCGAAATGAAATCTTCAATAATACGACCTTTGTCGTCTGTATTGGAACATCTCCAAAGCGTATGGTGGGAGTTAAAATCTCCCATTAAAATATAAGGCTTGGGTAATTGTCCGACAAGATCGTCTAGTTTCCTACTATTTATATGAGAACTAGGTGGAAGATAAATCGAACAGAGAGTTATTGTTTTATTGAGAGATACGCTAACAGCAACGGCTTGTAGCGTAGTATTAAGGGGAATGCTGCGATGAGGAACATTGTTGTTAACAATAATTCCAACACCACCAGAAGCTTTCTCATTCCCTTCAAAATTCTTCAAATAGCAAGAGTGGTACTTGAAAGAGAATTTGTCAGTGTCTTTCAGAAAAGTTTCTTGCAAGCAGATTGCCACTGGCTTTTCATTAGAAACTAATAGATTCATTTCTTCAAAATTAGCTTTGATGCTGCGACAATTCCATTGAATGATTTTGTTCGCCATAGTTATATTAAGGATAAAAAATACACTAGTTAGATGTGGAAGTATGAACTTTATTTCTTTATATGTGATAGATCTATGATATTTTTACCTTGTTTATTCTCTTTGGAATCTGGATCATCTTGATCTTCCGTTACCATGTCTTCTTCAAGACTATGGTAGCGGTTGTATTGTTTTATTGGATCTTCAGATCCCTTTGGCTGGCGATTAGATGTTGCTACTCTAGGAGACGAAGTTCTGCTCCTAGAGGGTCTAACAAACGAGCTTGTATCTTTATCATCGGATACTTTGCCATCTGGAGGATTTAATTTCTCCATCTGCAGTTGAGCTTTTTTACGTCTGAACATTTCAGCTTTATCTTGGCGTATAAATTCATCCATTTCAGAGGATGCTGCTGAGCATGATTTGTTTTGTGAATCTTTCGACTCTGTATTTACTGGCGATACTGAAGACGAACTATTTATTTTAGGTGTCGAGGTCAATGTTTTTGGTGTCGGAGGCACATCTTTCTCGTTACTACCATCTTTCGAAGTTGGAAAAAGTTTGGCTATTTCATCCTTTTTTTCAGGGAAAACTAAGCATAATTTTTGAAATAAATCCGTACAATTTTGCCATTCATCTTTTCCTTTGTTTGTATTTGATAGAACTTTTGTGGCATACGATGAAGACAAATTTACTCTACTGTCGACTATTTTCCTTGCTTCTGGGAAAGAGAGACATTCCTTGTACTTAATAGTAACAATTTCCTTCTCTCTCTTCCAGACAGGACATTTCCGCAATGTTGCCATGTGCTCACCGCCACAATTCAAACATTTCATGGGATTTGAACAATCCTGGCAGCGGTGAATGTACCATTCCTCACCACATCTACTGCACAAATCATCTACTTTCTCTTTACATTTTTAAGTCGCTTGCGCTTGCGCTGCGACTTATTGTGGCCGTACGAAGTTTTCTGGACAGGTCAAACAAGGTCAAAGACAGGCCTCTTAACGTCTTCTGTATTTCTGTTTTGAGACAAAGTAGATCTCTGATTTCTTGTCCGCACTTTATGGTAATAAACATGACGAAATAATGCCACATTTTGCGATCGCATGAAAGTTGTAGAAGAAATATACATCATATTTGTTAAACGCCATATGAGGCAGAGAAAGAATTTCAAAAAACAAAAACTAACAAACAAAAAACACCGTAACCACACCTGTTTAATATGCAGTTACGAGTCTTTTTCGTATACCATTGAAAAAATAGTGCACTACGCGCAGTAATACAGACGCGATTCAGAAAAAGAATAACATCGGTTTTCAACGAAAACCTCGTAACCACAATTTGTTTTTACATACAGTTAAGGGGTTTTCGTTGAAAGCAGGGCTCTCGGAAACGACAGAAGTGTCGTCTGAGACAAAAAATCCTATCAAAGGATTCCACCGGACGACAAGTTTTTCTAAGGTACGCGTCCCGACTTATAACCTCTCGGCTGTGTATAACATGCATTTGATTGTTTACGTAAGTTAGGCTAACTGTCGCATGAAAAATCGATAATAGCCATATCTCAAGTCCAATAGATGGGCGCGGTAGGCGTGGCGTTAATTGACGCCAACAGCCAATCGTAATCGGTTATTCGTAGACCTTGTAGGCGGAGCCTGACTATCTATGAATTGAATCTAGACTCTGCCCGACAATGTGTTTTTGCGATTGTTAGGCAAAAACGAAACACGTGAACTATTAATATATTGATCGAAGCAGTTGATTCACTAATTATATACCGGTAATTGAATTCGAGCAGGGCCCCAATTTAGACGAAGACAATCGTAAGACAACATAATTGACCCGATTTGTTCGTAACAAGTTAATGATTAGTCCGTGTCCTTCGAATTGTCCCGAATCTCTTTTACCTTTTTATAATCGATATTTTGACTTAAAACAATTATTTAAATAAAGAAATGTTCCGAAAAAAACACGAAACGAATTAGCACTACCGGTGAATCTCTGAAACGCCCTGCATGTGCTTAATTCCGTCGGATACCGTATTTCGAAAATGGAAAGCTCCCGATCAGCCTACTGATCAGACACGTGTTGAAATAAAAAAAAATGAACACAAAGCAAGAGACAAGTGGTTCGGAAAGTTTAGTTATTTCAATCTAAAACAAGAGTTGTCCGCGGACAACGTAGCTCGCCCAAACAGCTGCTTGTCACAAACAGGGCTTGACCGAAAACCGAAGTTCAAAGTGGTTTCTTTCAATGTTAAAGCCCATGATCTAATATATATCTGTTTGAGTAGTAATTAAGAAATATAAACTTTTTTGTTTTAATGGCATGTATAAGGTTAGGGTAAAGTGAAAGCCTACAAGCAGATGAGGTTACCAATGGAATTTCTTTGTATCAAACATGAAGTTTTTTCTTTAAAATTTTTGTAAGTCCACAAAAGGTCAAGATAAAGGTAAAATTGTGAAGGACCTTGGTCTCTGTAGAAGCCTATCACCTAGTGATTATGGGTATGAAGTAATAATGTCCCTGAGTAAAGCATTTAGAAAATATAAGCAAGGTTAAATTTTTGGTTAAAGTTTTTCAGTTTTTCCAAGTCCATAAAAGGTCAAGGTCAAGGTCAAATTGTCAAGGCCCTTGGTTTCTGGTGAAAGCCTTTCATCTGATGACTATGTATATGAAGTAATGATGTCCCTAGATTAAAGCATTCAGAAAATATAAGCAAGATTAAAGTTTTTGGTAAAAGAATTTCGGTTAAAGTATTTCTAAGTTCATAAAAGGTCAAGGTCAAATTATCAAGGACCTTGATCTCTCACAAAAGCCTATCACCTGGTCAGTATGTATATGAAATAATGATGTCCCTGGGTTAAAGCCTTCAGAAAATATAAGCAAGGTTAAAGTTTTTGGTTAAAGTTTTCAGTTAAAGTTTTTCTAAGTCCACAAATGGTAAAGGTCAAGGTCAAATTGTGAAGGACCTTGGTCTCTGGTGAAAGTCTATCACCTGTTGAGTATATATATGAAGCTATGATGTCTCTAGGTTAGAGCATTAAAAAAAATATGCAAGGTTAAAGTTTTTGGTTAAAGTTTTTTGGTTAAAGTTTTTCTAAGTCCACAAAGGGTCAAGGTCAAGGTCAAATTGTCAAGGACCTTTGTCTATGGTGAAAGCCTATCACCTAATGAGTGTGCATATGGAGTAATGATGTCTCTTGGTTAAAGCTTACAGAAAATATATAGGCAAGGTTAAAGTTTTTTTGGTTAAAGTTTTTGGTTAAAGTTTTTTTGAAAGGGTCAAGGTCACAGGTCATTTTGACATGGACGTTGGTCTCAAATGATAGCCTATGCCCTAATGAGTGTTTCTGTAAAAAATAAAGCCTCTAGGATAAATATTGATAGAAATAAAAAACTTTAACCTAATGCGGACGCCGACACCGACGCTGACGCCGACGCTGACGCCGACATCAGAGGGTATGACAATAGCTCTTCCTAGACTTTCGTCCCGGGCGAGCTAAAAAAAGAAAAAGAGAGAGATAACCAATGCAGTTCAAACATACAATCTTTTGTAATGAAAATGAATTCTGAGTTTTTTCTCTCAATTGGCAACATCTGCAAAGAGAATCATCGCATTGACTTATATGTTGAGATTTTTTTAAAGTCTAAGTAAATACAATAACATTTTTTGACCTCTTTTTAACTTCTGGCATAAAGAAGATATGACTGTTTCAAAGACTTGCTTCTGTATTGGTTTTATGTGGTTTTAAACTGAACCGGGAAAAGTTTTGTCATCTACTGAGCCCACCTCCAAATATGAATAAAAAAAATGTAAAAAGCATTGGGATGAAAGAAGAATATGTTTTTTACAAGCAATTCTTTCTTTTCAATCAATGTTTTCCTTAAGATAACCATTCTGGTGACTAAAACATTGGATTGTCAATCGATAAAGAAGCATTATTCTCGAAAGAAGAATTTGATTCTATGGAATATTTCCCAGATATGAACAAATTTTCCACAAAACACTCCACCCACCAATGTTAAAATCGATCAATGGGCCAACTTATTTCTGGCCCTCATTCGGGTCGGGTGTAGACTGGTCTCACTGTCGAATATCAGAATAGCCTATTCTAGGCTTTTCTGATAGTCTATATGTGGACCAGTCTAGAGCTGGTAGCCCGCTTTCTGAGAGATACTCTGATGTTGCAGGCAACAGTACCCGCCTTGGGTCAGAAATAAGTTGGCCCAAAGTCAAAATAAGGAGATATGGTATATTTTTTTTAAATTCTTGAAACAGAATAGTAATACCTTTTTCATCTTTTCACTTTGAAAATTATTATTCTGTTCAATGAAAACCGATGATTGTATTCATCCCGTCTCAAAATGTCATTTGTGACAGAAAATAATAGGCCGGTTAGAAGTTTTGACAAGTATGTTTTATTATACCTCAGCAAAACTTTTTGTAGCTCCACTAAAAGAATGTCACCCATATCGTGAACCTATGTAGAGGAATAGCAGGGGGCTCGGTTAGGGTATTGTGAAAGTACTGGTATGAAAAAACTAGAATCCATGGTTTGGTGCTCCAGTCGCTGCGGTATGACCATAGCAGTTGAAAACGGCGTAAAACCCCAATAAACCATACCCCCCCAAAACGATCGTCAGTGTTCTCCCCAGCCCAATAAGCTATATCAGCCCCAATACAGCTTCATCTAAAACAGTGTTATGCCCCTACAGCTTTAAAACTACCCCACCGCTTAATTTCTGCAAAATGGTCATCAAATAGAGATATTTTAGTTATCTTATGTCAAAAACTGATGAAATAAGGCAAAACTGATGAATTAAGGCATTTTGTACAATAAATATGCATAAAAACATTATTGGAATAGAAAAGATTGCTCAACATGAACATTTATTCTTTTCCCAAATGTTTTTATTCAAATAATCACAATTACTTGCATAAACACTGTATTGTAAGCTTCCAGCGATGCTGCCACTACAGCTTCCAATTATTCTTAGGAGAACCCTGATCGTTTTAGGGGTTATACTGGCATAGGCCTGTCTGTCCGTCCATGTACAAATCTTGTCTTGCACATAGCTCAAATATTGATAAAGGTACATGTATAATTGTGACCCATCACACTAAAAGGGACCTTTTGGTATGTGTGAAAAATATTGACCTTAGTCAGTCTGTACTGTCCGCGCAGCCAGACTAGGGCCGACGCTTTTCACTTTTATTTAATTTTCAATATCTGGGGTATTTACCCTATCTTACTCTGTATTCACTTTTCGCATACGGGATCTGGTTAACCTGCGCTGGGTCTAACAAGTTTGTCAAAATTTGGATTTTTGGAGTTCGGATAAGGTCCCATTTAGCGTGACAGGTCACAATTTTGAAAATTCAAAGGTGCATAGAATTTATTGTGGAGAGGTTCAATAGATCTAATTTTTAAGAGACAAACATCTCTTGTTATATACAATTCAATATTAATTTCATTTCCTTCAATACTTTTTAAAACCTTCTCTGATAGGGTCATAAAAAGCAAGTCTTGTTTAAGTAATACATCTGTTGAAGCGACTTTCAGGCCCTTCAGGGCTTTGATTGTTCATGGTGCCCATATTTATAGCATTTATAGCACTGAAGGGGATTTGGGATATACAGGTCCACAGATACCCTTAAATAGCCTACTTTTATTGCTTTTGGAAGTATAGCTGAACTAAATGTCAAGATAATGGTATTGGTTGATTTTCTTTCTCCATCTCGATAAACAGATATTCTTTTTACTCTAGTGACATTTTGGGATTTGAGTTCAGCAAGGATTTCATCTTCAGAAATTCCTTCAAGATCGCGGCATCTGATAATTCCTCTTGACGAGTTCAATGTAGTATGAGGCTCGCAAGAGATGGGTATTCCAAAGAAGTTTGTCATTTTCATAAGATTTTCTGCATGAACAGCCTTCTCAACTTCTACTAGAAGAGAACCAGATTTTAACTTTTTAATTGACTTTGGCTGACTTATTGCTGAAGAAATAACCTTTTCGATAACAAATGGACTGAGTTTGATGAGGGATTTATTTTCATCAGTAGAGTCAATTATGAGAAATCTTGGGAAAGTCGTGTTTGTGCCAGATAGAGAACAAGTTTCAGTTTCCATATCGTTTTTCCGTTTTTTGTTAATTTGGGTATCCATGTTTAACTTTAGTGGTATTCACTATCCGGGGCCACCACCCTCCACGGAGTCCTACAAGGGGACATGAAAAGGCGGGTTTCCAGCCTCCCATGCCGGGGCTACCCGAATAGTATACTCGAGCAGAAACGACAGAATGAATGACAGCGATTGCACGAACAATTTCCTAACAAAGAATCAAGCCGTGCAAATGATGCCAAATCACAAAATCTATCCAACCCGATTAGCCCATGAGCCTATATAGACAAGGACTAAAATACAATTAAAATATAAAATATGAGTGACAAGGGCAAATGAACCTTTGTACTTTCAAAAGAACAATGTTTTTATACCAAACTATTTTCAAAGAAATATGGTATACCAAGTTGGTCTGAAATGTGTCCCTAGAACCATGACAGAACATCTATAACTTAACAAAATATTTCATATAACAAAAGTAGATGCCCCAGTCTAAAACGACCAGCCGATTGCCTAGACCGGGCCCATCCAGGCTCCCGTTTCAGCCGAAGCCGAGGCCAAAGCAGAGTGTTGAGAAGCTGGAGATCCCTGGGCTTCCCTCAACTACCAGGACCCTCTTTTCCGGCATTACGAGTCTCCACCCACGGCAAACAGGCGGGCCCATTTGTTAGGGGTCATACCATTGACTACATGGGCAGCAGCCAACTATTTCTATACCCCCGCCCAGCTGGGGGCAACATTTGGCGTTGACCCCGACGCTAAATGTAACAACGCCAAATGTAATAAAGTTTGATTTCATTATAAGGGTATTGGGGATTGAAGAAATCAAGCAGAAACATTGTCAGAATTCATATGCACATTCATCGAAAAAAAACAAAATATATATACATCATCATGCCGCCACTGCCATTCAAAATATTTCCAAATTAAACCTACACTTGTACTAAGTTAGTTTGATACGATGATGGAGGAAAATAATTTTATTACATTTGGCGTTATTTAGCGTCGGGGTCAACGCCAAATGTTACAACGCCAAATGTAATAAAATTTGATTTCATTATCTAGGTATTGGGCATTGAAGAAATCACACATCGAAAAAAATATATCCTCATGCCCCCACTGCCATTCGTAATATTTCCAAACTAAACTTCCACTTGTATTTGGTTAGTTTGGTACGATGATGGAGGAAAATAATTTTATTACATTTGGCGTTATTACATTTGGCGTTGACCCCGACGCTAAATGTAACAACGCCAAATGTAATAAAATTTGATTTCATTATCTAGGTATTGGGCATTGAAGAAATCACACATCGAAAAAAATATATCCTCATGCCCCCACTGCCATTCGTAATATTTCCAAACTAAACTTCCACTTGTATTTGGTTAGTTTGATACGATGATGGAGGAAAATAATTTTATTACATTTGGCGTTATTACATTTGGCGTTGACCCCGACGCTAAATGTAACAACGCCAAATGTAATAAAAAAGTTTATTACATTTAGCGTCGTATTACATTTGAGGTTGCCACACACGTGTCATATAGTGGCAAACTGTATCTTGTTCCACAATTGTTCACCGATTATGCATATGGGACCTACGTCGTCGTTGACGTAAAAGCTAAAGTGGAGGATCCCGAATATCGTTACGTTTATCGACGTCCTGGATGAACGTTGTTATCCAGTGTCAGACCCATCTCATTCTTTACACTAGAAAGCCATGATTGGCTAGGGTCGCTACAGGTTTGAAATTCTTGTAATAGCAAACCAAAGTTTTTTTATTAGACTTAGCTCCACTAGCCGAGGCAAGTGGGCTATTGTCATGGCGGGTTGTCCGTCCGTCTGTTAACTTTTACTTTTAAAATCTTCTCCTCATAAAGTGTTGGATGGATTCTAATCTAATTTCACAGGAATGTATCTTGGGTGACCCTCTATCAGATTTCTTCAAATAATTTTAGTTGGTTGAAAATCATGGCTGCTGTTGGCGTGCCTTATTTCCATATATGGTAATAGGTGACTTTTCTCAGAAACTAATTAATGGATATCAACCAAATTTCACTGGAATTATCCTTGAGTGACACTTATTCAGTCTACAAAATTCTTTTGTGATAAGTTAAAATATGTATTTTTTGGGAGGAGGTCATTTCTCTATATGTTGTATAGCGAAAACTTTGATAATCAATTTTCAGAATCTTCTTGATGGCTAACAACCAAATTTCACTGGAATGATTCTTTCGTGATCCTTGATCCGTGATCAGTCTACAAAAAAATATTGTGAACAAATGAAAAATATGTTTTTCATGGGCAGAGAATATTTCTTTAGACATGTTGTATCCAATATAGGGAAAACAAACTTTCTCAAAATTCAAATACATGGATTCAACCAAATATCATAGGAATTATATTTCCGATAAGTTGTTTCACTGCTAAAAATATTTTTATTAGGCGAACAGCATGTATTTTTTCATTGGCGTAGGACATATCAACATATGAAGTGAATATTTGATCACCCTTTGGATATCATCTTAATGATGAATTTATCTAGACTTATAAAATTTAAAAGGTGTTAAGATTGTAGATTAAAAGGAACAAAACTTTTGTTGAAATCCAAATAGAAACATTAGTTGAAATATGTAGCCTGAGAATACCCCCTGAGAATTGGTCAGTTTAGTTGAACTAAGGGTGACTCTGCTCAGAGAACACAATAGGTGTAAACCTACTGAGGTTCAAAGTGGGATAGAAAGAGTTGAGTTGACTGCGATCTGAGGCATAAGGCAGAATAAAATAAACATATTGGATTGAATATTAAACTTTTCAACATCATTAGTTAGAATTTCGTTTTGATGACAAACAATTATTGTGAAGTAACATCCTTTTAGTAGTGCTTAAAGAAAAGATGAAAGAACTACTATCAAAATTCTGCGGACAGAGTACATTGTATATTGTGCAGTAACATTCTGTTAGTGTTGAAATATTTATTTTTGGATTTCAACCAAATTTCACTTGAATGATTCTTAGGTGATCCATTATAAGACTACACAAAATTATTGTGATGAAAATTAGGTGTTCAACAGGCAGAGGTCAAATTTCAAATGTTATTCATTGATCATGGTGTTTTCTTTCTAGAAATATTTCAGCACATGATACTTAAAAACACTTATTTACTTGAAATAAGCATTCTCTCATTCATTCACTTCAATTCTTGTTTGAATAGCCTTGTCATCCTCAAAAAAAATCATTATCAGGATATTCAGGCCTGTTGAGCGAATCATGCGCTCAAGCGCCTCTAGTTAGATATATTGGGTTCTACTGATGTTGAAATGATTTCAAAATGTCCACCATACAGAAATGACCTCCACCCATAAAATACATATTTTTCATCCAATCACAATAAATTTTGGCTGCATGATAATGGGTCACCAAGAAATCATACCAGTGAAGTTTCATTGATATCCATCAGTTTCGTTCGTTTTGAGAAAATGATTTTCAAAGTTTCCACTATATAGCATTATGAGAAATGACCTCCGCTTATAAAATACATATTTTCCAACCGATCACAATAATTTTTGGTAGACCGATAAAGGATCACTCAAGAATCCTTCCAGTGAAATTTGGTTGATACCCATCACTTACATTTTGAGAATATGATTTTCCAAGTTTCCACTGTATGATATTTTGAAAAATGACCTCCGCCCATAAAATACATATTTTTATCCGTTCACATTAATTTTTGATAGACAGATAAAGGGTCACTAAAGGATCATTCCAGTGAAATTTGGTTGATATCCCTCTGTTACATTCTGAGAAAAGGATCCTCCAAGTTTCCACAATATACCAATGAGGAATGACCTCCGCCCATAAAATACGTATCTTTTATCCGATCACAATAGTTATTGTAGACTAATGAATGGTCACCCAAGGATCATTCATTCAAAATTTGATTGGTATCGATCAATTTGAATCGGAGAAAACTCACTTTTTACCATACTTATAAATTAGCCACGGCCATTAAATCCGTGTTTTTCATTGGATCAAAATTTCTTGAACATCTTTGAAAGATGGTTACCCAAGGATCATTCCTGTGAAGTTTGGTTGAAATTCATCCGGTAGTTTCTGAGGAGAAGATTTTTAAAGAAAAAGTTTAGTACCTGACGCACGGACGGACACAACGCCATGACAATAGCCCCAGTGGCCTTTCGCAAGTGGCGCTAATAACGCTGTGTGTCATCTTATAGCGGTGCCACAGCTTTGAGATGGTCTGTCCGGAGACAACATAGTCATTTGCAAAGGCTTGTCTTATAGAGCCTGCCAGTAGAGTTTAAATAGGGGTTAGAGCCTTAATCCTTGACTAGTCTTACTCGGTCTTAACCCCCCTCCCGATGTGTAAGGACCTTAATCATCTACGAGGGTTTAATAAATCGATATACATTAATGAATTTACTTATATCTTTTTAATTGTGACGTAAAAATGACGAAAAACCCTCGAAGTACAGACAATAATTATCATATAATGAAAGAAATTAAAAAAAAAAAATACTGCCTAAAATGTCTTTCTTAACAAATATTAATTGTTTATAACTTTTAACAAACACAACACCAATCCCTTTAAAATCTAAATTGTTTACACATCGCTGTCTGGTGTCTGAGGCGTTGCTACAGATGTCCTAGGAAGTTTTGGGCCTGGACAGAGCTCTCGAAATCTCGGTAGTCTGCACAGCTGGTCAGCAGCTGCAATTGTACAGTTAACAGTTTCGAACTCCACATCCTACTTGTTCGCCTTCCCCTTTAACTCCTTGTGCAAAGTTTTTAAGTTAGCTTTTAGGATAATGTGATAGGCCTCATTCCATTCAAAATTGGCTTTGATTGTGTGCTAATTGCGCATTGTTACCTGGGTACAAATGTTCCAAGCCTGAATCGCATATTCCACATAATACCGGTTAAATGTAACTCTCCGAGTCCACGGGACATCTATGATATTCTCGTTAAAAGTCCATGATTGACGCAAAGCCTGCACATGTTTATTGGGTGGGGATTCCACAATTTTCACATAATGTGTACTCCATGTAAAAGATTATTGTAGATTTCTGCTGTATTTCTTAAGAGAGATACTTTTTGTAAATCGCAAGTGAAGGCCTTCTCGAAGGAAGATCAAGGTTTTATGTTGTGATGTTGTAGTTTGAATAGATGGTGCATGAGATATCGGTAGCGGTTTACAATCGTTATAATAAGCACGCAGTTTACCATGGTTGGCAGTGGTGTTAGGATCTTCACATATCAAATCTCCATTTATTGTGATATTATGCACAATAATCTTCTCTAGGTCAATAACTATGTCCATAATTGTTATAGAAAATAATTGAATCCCAAATTGCTATGAGCCAAGTGGAATAACAACGTAAATATATCGTTTCCATCGGCAAAATAGTGAAATCAAATATTTTTACTTTATCAAATGTTCTACTCTTGAAAGTCCGTCATGCATAATTCAACATTACTTTTCTCCAGAATATGAATTACAAGATCCATTTACCACAATTAGAAAAAGAGCTACAATTAATTTGTTTACACTATCATTTCATGTGATCGTTAATTTTCACGTGAGGGGATCCCCGACGGCGGCACTCATTCTTTCCGACTATTTGTCTCTCACCAATGGGTTGATAATCGTAGACCTATGTGAGATAGTAGCTGGAGGCTAGGAAAAAATGTGGTGGTTGCACTGGTGAGAGAAATACCAGGAAACCATTTTTAGGTGCTCCAGCCGCCGCGATATAACTGAAATAATGTTGAAAGCGGCGTTAATTGATTGATTGAATGGAGTTTAACGCCGCTTTCAACATTACTTCAGTTATATCGCGGCGGCTGGAGCACCTAACAATGGTTTCCTGGTATATCTATCACCAGTACAACCACCACATTCTTTCCTAGCCTCCAGCCGCTATCTCACATAGGTCTACGATTATCAACCCATTGGTGAGAGACAAATAGTCGGAAAGAATGAGTGCCGCCGTCGGGGATCAACCCGCAAACTCTAGATTGACAGTCCGACGCGCTACCAACTGCGCTATGACGGCGGCTGAAAGCGGCGTTAAACTCCATTCAATCAATCTATTCACGTGAGGGGAGCAGAATGAATAGTATTAATTGATTTCGTATTTCATAGTTAATCGAATCAAGACAAGAGGACATTCGGTCTGATAAAAATTCGACCCGTTTATAGCTCGACCCTAAAAACATAGCTTGTTAAAGTCCGACATTCCCGTATGACAAACTGATTGGACACTTCGAAAAAGCGTTCAATATAACATTTATTGTATAATAATTTTACAATAATCAGTTTTATTCGAGACCCAAAACCGTTACAAATGCTGTTAGGGAGGATATTTTGCATTGAAGCAGTTAACATTTTTTGAAGAGGGAGGATGTAGTAATATTTGTTTATATCCTACATTCTTATACTGATGACAACTCGTCTAGAATACGCTTCGTTATAGCCTGAAAAAGGCGTGATGTGTTTACGTAAAAAGTCACGTGTAATTCAAGGTCGTGAAGAAATCTGACCCACTTTTGTGTAATAAAAAAAATCAAATAATTATTGTACCAAATCTTTTGGGACATCTTACTTAAAAAATGTCACATTCAAGACTATAAATAGAAAGTCACACGGTGTATAAAAACGTGATTTTAACAAATGAGAACCAGTTGAAACTGGGAAAAAGTATGTTAGCATGCCCAATTGGTCTTATCAAGATAGCCGATAATAAGCAAAACGGAACATGGAATTCAAACGTAATATTTTCTCTTGTTAAATCATGTTTTATATATTTTGAAAAGTGGAAACTTTTTATAATGTTGATGGTTTGCTTTCTAAAGAAGTTTGTTTAAAACCATGGCAAGATGCTCTTTTCTTTCACATTAATCGTAGAAAAGAGTATTTTAATAGTGTTGGAAGTTACCATATAAGTCTTAATAAAAATCAATCAGTCTTCGTTGGGATATAACGTTATATTACGTTAGAGTTGATGAAAGTGATAAAACGAATGGGCATATATATGACAAAAATGCAAGAGCTGATCATCGGTCCAGCAGTCAATACTGCGTTTGTAAACAACCAAATGATAAAAGTCGTATGGTGATACGGTGTGAATGCTGTGATACCTGCTATCATCAAGGGTGTGTAAATGTGGACGAGAAAGAGGCAGAAGAACTAAACAAAATTGCTGCGAGATGACCTAGTAGATTGTGACCTTTTTCTTAAATAGATGTTTGAATTTATCGAAAATTAGCCTGTAATCTTAGTAATATTTTCTTGTACAAAATTGCTGTGTAATTACCTACAAAACCGGGTTTTCAGAACTTTTGGCTGTTTCATAACCCATCTTACCTCGAATAGTCACGAAATGTTGGCATGGCATCATACGTTATGGCATATAAAATGATATAAAATGTCCAGTAATTGGTTATTGTGTAGGGTCATTCTGTCTTGCCATCTTTTACGTCTTGTCTTACTAAATACCAATTAAACCTGCATTTTTAATTTCATAAGTGATAACTTTCGATTGTTTTATCGACTATGCTTATTTTTCATGTCGATAAAGATCATATTCCTAATTGCGTTTGTATAGCATAACATGTAACAACTTAATTAAATGATCTTAGTGTCTCTAGGTAGACTAAGAGAATGGGAAGTGTTTACAGTAAATTTTGCCAGTCTATTTTCAAGTCTTCAAGAACACCACTTTATTCAAGCCTAGAGTTAAGAAATGAAAACATTTGATTTTTTGCAATAATTATCAATGATTACTATCTCTAAGTAATTTAACCGAAAGTTATTTATATCAAAATGCATGTGACGCTCCTCTTACTGTCAAGCATACATTTTTAGAATGAATAGACTTCGTTTTTAGAAGAGACAGATTTTATAAAGTTGACAGTATGAAGGATCTGTTTGAGAATGTAAAAGTTGAACAGATTTTCGATTTCCTGAAGGCCGTTAATTTGTTTTGTAAAATATAACCTGAGATTCTTTTGATTTCATGTTAATCTGATTTTAGTTATTTTTAAAAGGAGTAGAGATGCCAATGTGCATTCCCTGTAATGCTCCATTAACTATCAAGCATATTTTTTATAGATTGTATTGATTTTTTTCTATTATCAGGGACAGATATTTTAAAGTTGATAGTATGAGGCAGCTCTTTGACCTTGTCAAACTTGAACTTATTTTTGACTCTCAAGGAGATTTATTTATACAGTAAAATCTGATTTTTAGATTCTTGTAACCCGGTTTCTTTCTTCTGAATTTTTCAAGTAGTTATATAACATTTTACCGTTTTCAATAGCTCTTTTGGTTATCATTTCTTTAACATGCGAAGATTTCTTTAGAATTTTATGTATTTACGTTCTTTTTTAATACTATTGCCTACTTAAGTTTTGGTACACACATGAATGCCCACTTTTGTGAATTTTCCGGTCGGGTGCACTCGCACATGGACCGTTCTCCTGATCTGAGGGGAGTCCATGTGCTTTCGTGCTAACGTCGGATTATTCCACTTTAATACAGAATGTTTGCGCCCAACGTGACCTTAGCTGTCGACGGGCCATAAAACAACATTCATTCATTCATTCTTAATCAAGAGGTTCAGTTCGATTTCCGAAAGCGGCTTTCGGTCTGGGTTCTTTCTTTGACCCGCATTCCACATGAGTACTGGTGATTTTTAAAGGGGGAGAATTGAGAGGAATCAAAGTTGTAAGAACTTGAATCGCAAATGATATACATGAATAGGTTTATGCAAATTGATTCTCGATAAACACGTTTTGTCTAAAACACGTGTTAGCCATTTTTAAGTCCATTCAAGGGGAGCGACATCACGTTTTCTCCTTTTTGCAAGAAATCAGAGCAAATGTAAACAGAGTGTATCCTCAGATAATCTAGAGCGTTTGGCAACATATAGAAAATGAGAGGACTGGAGTCATTCAAGTGGCAAAGCACAATGTGAGATCCTTGAAATTGTTCGTATAAAAAAGGGGGCTTTGCATATGACCCCAATCACACTACATTTAACGGTAGAGCTTGTCAAGTTCAACGTTTTTTAAAAGGATTTAAATACCAGTTCGATTAAGATTTTTTCATATTTTTAGCTCCACTGGCTGAAAGCCACTGGGGCTATTGTCATGGCGTTGTGTCCGTCGTGCGTCCGTGCGTGCGTGCGTCCGGTCGTAAACTTTTTCTTTAAAAATCTTCTCCTCAGAAACAACTGGATGGATTTCAACCAAACTTCACAGGAATGATCCTTGGGTGACCCTCTTTCAAAGTTGTTCAAGAAATTTTGACCCTTTATCTGTCTACAAAAAATCATTGTGATCGGATGGAAAATATGCATTTTATGGGCGGAGGTCATTTCTCTATATGTTATATAGTGGAAACTTTGAAAATCAATTTCTCTGAATGTTACTGATGGATATCAACCAAATTTCACTGGAATGATCCTTTAGTGACCCTTTATCAGTCTAGACTTATAAGAGGTCACCCAAGGATCATTCATGTAAAATTTAATTGGTATCCATTGATTAGAATCTGAGAAAACTCACTTTTTACCTTATTTGGAAATTAGCCACGCCCATAAAATCCATGTTTTTCATTGGATCAAATTTCTTGAACAACTTTGCAAGAGTGTCACCCAAGGATCATTCCTGTGAAGTTTGGTTGAAATCCATCCAGTAGTTTCTGAGGAGAAGATTTTTAAAGAAAAGTTTACGACCGGACGGACGCACGCACGGACGGACGGACGGACGCACGACGGACACAACGCCATGACAATAGCCCAAGTGGCTAAATCATTGTGATCGGATGGAAAATATGCATTTTATGGGCGGAGGTCATTATTCTTTGTGTTATATAGTGGAAACTTTGAAAATCATTTTCTCAGAATGTAATTGATGGATATCAACCAAATTTCAATGGAATGATCCTTGAGTGACCCTTTATCATTCTACAAAAAATCATTGTGATCTGATGAAAAATATGCATTTTATGGGCAGAGGTCATTTCTCTATATATTGTATAGTGGAAAATTTGCAAATAATTTTCTCAGAATCTAATATTTAATTATCAACCATTTTTCACTGGTATGATTCTTGAGTGATCCTTTATCAGTGTACCAAAAATTATTTTGATTGGATGAAAAATCATTTTATAGGCGGAGGTCATTCCTCAATATGTTAAATAGTGTAAACTATGAAAATCATTTTCTCAGAATGTAACTGATGGAATCAATTTCAACATCAGTAGAACCCCAAATATCTAAAAATCTAGTAAAACATTTATTTGCTTTTACAAGAATTTCATGCCTGTGGAGCGACTCAGGCCATTCATGGCTTTCTAGTTTAAAAATGGAATCATTTCAACACCCAATTTCATAGGTCAATCCAAATTTAGCGAGCAAACTTGTAAAGGGTCGCCCAAGGAACCTTCTGGTAAAGTTTCATTGAAATCAGCGCTTTGGTTCAGGAGGAGATGTAGTTCAAAGATTTTGGGCTCAAAATAAGCCTTCTCTGCCACACCCATATTTATGGGCGAATCAAATTTTCATGAAGAATTTTTGAGGCAAAGATTAACCTTCTCTGATATTTTTGGCAATATTTTGACATTTCCAATACCATGGAAACCAGATTTTGATAGAATAAAATTATTTTTACAATTTTGGTAGATCTTCACCCAAAGAACATCTCAGCCGAGTTTCAGCTTGAATGGCCTAGTGGTTTAGGATGAGAATAATTTTTCTAGATTTTCGGCCATTTTTCAACCTTTCTGTTACCATGGTAGCCAGAGGTTTTGATGAAATTGAATTCTTTTAACAAGGTTTGAAGAGCTTGACCCAAGGAACATTTCAGCCGAGTTTCAGCTTGATTGGCCTAGTGGTTTAGAAGGAAAAGATTTTTCTCGGAGATTTTCGGCCATTTTTCAACATTTCTGTTACCATGGAAACCAGAGTTTATGATGATATTAATTTTTTTTAACAACTTTTGAGAAGATTCACCCAAGGAACATCTCTGCCAAGTTTCAGCTTGATTGGCCAAGTGGTTTAGGAGTGGAAGAATTTTTATCTTAGATTTTTTGGCGATTTTCGGCCATTTTTCAACCTTTGTTACCATGGAAACCAGAGTTTTTGATGAAATTAAATTCTTTTAACAACCTTTAAAGAGCTTGACTCAAGGAACATCTCTGCGAAGTTTCAGCTTGATTGGCCTAGTGGTTTAGGAGGAGAAATTTTTTTTCTAAGATTTTTGCGATTTTCAGCCTTTCTGTTACCATGGCAACCAGAGGTATAAATGAAAAGTCTTTTAACAAATTTTAAAGAGCTTCACCCAAGGAACATCCCTGCCAAGTTTCAGCTTGATTGGCCCAATGGTTTAGGAGGAGAAGATGTTTAAAGAAATGGTTGACGGACGGATGGACGGACGGTAGGTGATCACAATAGCTCAACTTGAGCACTTTGTGCTCAGGTGAGCTAAAAAGGAACTGAAAGCAAAAGATAAACAAATTGATGATTTAAATGAACACGTTCGTCACGATGAAAGACTTACAGAAAAGGTGATGAGACTTTCTAACGAAAACATTAAATTTAAACGCGAAATTGTAGCAAAAAACACTGACATTCTAGATCTGCATAAGCAGCTAATCTATCATTACGGGATATGAGTATATTCCAACATCGAAATTTTGGGGGAAAGACGCAAAACGCACATGGACAGAGGCTCGACAACACACAATATTTTTTACCACAATATTCAATGAGAAGTGCATCAGATCAATTGACTTCTTCATTCGAAACAGCGAAAATGAGACGGATACACATCAATGCATATGCCGTCTGAGAGTGAATCATATAGAGCAACACGCATTCAAAATGCCGAGGCGGCTATTGCCGAGACCTACGAGCGGTTGAGGGAACTTACATCACCTACAACACCAGCAGACGAAAACAACTGAGATGATATTTTGCATTTTTCTATATTTTCATTTCAAGTTCTTTTACCGACTCGTTAACGCTTGTGACGTCATATGAAGAGAAATAATGAAAATAACAAAGTAAAAAAAATAAAGAAACAAGATTTTTTTAAAAAAAAAATATTTGTGCCTGAATGGACTAGCGCACGTACGACGGACACAACAGCATGTTATTAGTAGGAGGCGCAATTGGTCAGTTAACCCATGTGAAGTTCAGTCGACATTCATCTAGTCATTTCTGAGTTATTTTGAATCGGATTTACGCTCAAACACAATGCCATGATGATATAGCATCGGTGTCCTTTGGTCCGTTGAGCTAAAAACGATTTTCACCGGGTCTATGTTGTAATTATTTATGTTTACAAACACCGACAAATAAATTTATTCACCCAGTGATGAACTTAAAATTCAATTTTCAAATTAGACACGCAAGTACGCATCTCAATAGTGATGCCCTTTCGCAGATAAATTAGTTACGTATAATGTAACTATTTGAACTGTCAATGTCCGGTTAATGTCCGGACAAGGTTACTTTGGGGATGGCGGGAGCGGGGGTCGCCACTTTCAACTATTCAGTTATATCGCGATGTCTAAAGCACCATGCAATGGATCTCTGATATTTCTCACACTCGCAATATCATTAAAGCCTTCGCTAGCCTTCAGCTCTTATTTCGCATAGGTAAACGATTTCTGTTCGTGCAAAAATGTTCGAATGGATGAGTTGCCGATGGAGGATCGAACTCATTGCTTTCCGTAATGGAAGATTTGCTGACTGTACTAAAATGATAGATGTTACTTTTTTTGCTCGCACAAGATTACATTGTCGGGAATTCAATTTGTTTGTTTGAATGGGGTTTAATGTGACTGCTTCAAACAATATTTCAGTCTTATCGCGGCGGCTGAAGCACCTAACAATAGATTCTTGGTATTTTTTCACATTAGCACTGCCATCATATCCTTTCCTAGCCTATAGCCGATTTCCGACAAAGATTTACGATTTATAACCCATTGGTGCGACAGAAATAGTCGGAAAGGATGAGTGCCACCGCCAAATGGGGAATTAAAACCTTTGTCGCAAACTTTGAGTCGAAAAAGATAAGCTAGCATTTTCAAGGCTACCGTCACCTCTTGTTCAACTGATGACAATTTTGAAGCTTGTTGTCACAAAAGTTCATTGATCTAATCCCCTATGAAAAGATTATATAATAGGGTTTTTTCGACATTCTTCACCTTCGCAAAACGCTTCCTTACCAAACTTCGCTTTAGAGGGGGTTTAGACTGTATGTTTTTTCACATCTGCTTTTTCGTATATGTCAAAACATGTAGTGTAAACCCCCAGATAATGAGCGTTCTGTTAACAGATCTGCAAAACATACGGAATAGAACATGTTCTATTTCCGTCTGCTTTTCAATACCGAAATGACCATTGATACCTCTGATGACCTGCTGATAAGCTGATAAAATAAACAATTACTGGTCAGCTCTTTCAAGTAGCCTGTCAAATAGACATTTTTTGTGAAATATAATGCCTTCAATGACCAGGGAGAAAATTAACCTATTACCATATATTAGATAAGTTCTTCCAGTGGTAGTTAGTATAAGTAATGAATGAATGAATGAATGTTGTTTTATGGCCCGTCGACATCTAAGGTCATGTTGGGCGCAAATACTTCTGTATAAAACTAGAATAATCTGACCTGAGGACGAAGGCACATGGACTCCCCTCAGATCAGGAGAACGGCCCATGCGCGAGTCCACCCGACCAGAAAATTCAAAAAAAGTGAGCATTCATTGTATGTACTGAAATTTAAGTGAACAAAATTATAAAATAATCTCAATGTATACATATAAAAATCCAAAAGAAATTTTCAAATGTAAAAGAAACAAGAGGACCAAGATGGTCCTATATCGCTCACCTGAGTAAGTCAACTCATAACTTGTCAACAATGTTATATAATACCAGAAATTGTCTGATGTACATTTAGGGTGGATTTATAAGAAACAGACTTTAATTTCCTCCTACTGCAATTTGATTTTCTTTTTAATTGCAAACAAAGTTATTAATGATGGAATTGAATTAAAGTTTAGTAGACCTAAACATTAAAAATATCCCTTCCATGTTTAAGATATGCCAAATAGTTAAGGCAAAGATTAACCTTCTCTGATATTTTTGGCAATATTTTGAAATTTCTAATACTATGTAAACCAGAAATTTTAATTGAATACAATTATTTTTACAATTTTGGAAGAGCCTCACCCAAAAGACATCCCTACCATGTTTAAGTTTAATTAGCCCAGTGGTTTTGAAAGAGTTTTTCTAAGATTTTCAGCATTTTTCATCCATTTTTCAGCCTTTCTGTTACCATGGAAACCAGAGTTTTTGATGAAATTAAATGTTTTTAACAACTATTGAAGAACTTCACGGAAGAAACATCCCTGCCAAGTTTCAGCTTGATATGCCTAGTGGTTTAGAAAGAGACTAATTTTTTCAAAGATTTTCAGCCATTTTCTGCCATTTTTCAACCTTTCAATTACCATGGAAACCAGAGTTTTTGATGAAATTAAATTCTTTTAACAACTTTTGAAGAGGTTCACCTTAGAAACATCTCTGTCAAGTTTTAGCTTGAATGGCCTTGTTGTTTAGGAGGAGAAGAATTTTTTCTAAGATTTTCGACCATTTTCGGCCATTTTTCAACCTTTCTGTTACCATGGAAACCAGAGTTTTTGATGAAATTAAATTCTTTTAACAACTTTTGAAGAGCTTTACCCAAGGAACATCTCTGCCAAATTACAGCTTGATTGGCCCAGTGGTTTAGGAGGAGAAGAATTTTTTCTTAGATTTTCGCGATTTTCAGCCTTTCTGTTGCCATGGCAACCAGAGTTATTTATAGATTTAAATTCTTTTAACAACTTTTAAAGAGCTTCACCCAAGGAACACCCCTGCCAAGTTTCAGCTTGATTGGCCCAGTGGTTTAGGAGGAGAAGATGTTTAAAGAAATTGTTGACGGACGGACGGATGGACAGACAGACGGACGGACGGACGGACGGACGATGGAATGAATGAATGGATATTGTTTTAAGGCCCGTCGACTACTAAGGTCATGTTGGGCGCAAACACTCATGTATAAAACTTGAATAATCCGACGTGAGCACGAAAGCACATGGACTCCCCTCAGATCAGGAGAACGACGGACGGTGAGTGATCACAATAGCTCACCTTGAGCACTTTGTGCTCAGGTGAGCTAAAAATAGCCAAAAGAGCTATTGAAAACGGTAAAATTTAATACAACCATTTTAAAACTTAAGAAGAAAATACAATTAATATGAACTAAAAATCAGATTTTACTGTATAAATGAATTGTCTTTAAAAAGTCAAAAATAAGTTCTAGTTTGACACGGTCAAACAGCTGCGCCAAACTATCAACTTTGAAATATCTGTCCCTGATTATAGAAAAATCAAAACAATCTATGAAAATATGTTTGATAGTTAATGGAGCATTACAGGGAATGCACATTGGCATCTCTTCTCCTTTTATAAGGTAGGAATGTGTTAAGTAAGTATGCCCAATGCGTAACCGTGTCAAAATCAGCTCTTCGCGACGGTTTGACCTGTAACCAGGTAACCACTCGCCGAGGTCCTGTCGAACAGAAAATAATTTATTATTCTGGTTAGCTGGATCTGACCAACAGTTCCTCCAGACATCATGAATAAAACTATGAATTAAGGGTTTAAAATCGGTAAAAGGTACTTCGAATGGTAAAATTTCAAGTGATAATGCGTCCTTGGCAGCTTTATCTGCCTCCTCATTACCACGAATACCAATATGGCTTGGAAGCCAGCAGAAAACAAGGTCAACATCATTTAGCTGAGCTATTTTATCAAGTAATCTTACGATAAGGGGGTTTGTCAGTTTTCTCGTGCTCAATCGCTTGCATGCTTGACATAGAGTCAGTAAAAATGATATAGCGAGAGAATCGCTCTGCGATCATATGATCGAGTGCGAGATCAATGGCCTTAAGCTCGGCTGAAAAAAATGGAAGAGTTATTAGGAAGGCGGAATTGATATTTTTCGCCATCTAAAATTGTGGCTGAAGCAACTTTTTCGCCAACTTTTGAACCGTCTGTGTATATCTCTTCGTATGATGTGTATTTTTCTTTGACTTCCAAGAACTTTGTTTTAAAAATAGTTGGATCTGTTGTATCCTTTTTGCTGGAAGCAAGATCATAAAGAAACGTAGGGCTTTTATATGTCCATAAAGGAACATCAGGAACAATATGTTCTGCCACGTCCTCTAGATCAAAGTCTAGAGAATTTACATCAGCCTCACAACGCAAACTGAAGGGAAGTATAGGGTTATTTTTCTTTTCAAAATCCTTTCTATATTTTGGATCAAACACAACTGTATGAGTAGGATTATCGGGATTGGATTTAAGTTTTAAATAATATTGTAATGAAAGCTTTTTCCTTCGTAAATTTAAGGAAGGCTCATTTGCTTCTGTATAAAGACTGTTAACTGGTGACGTTCTAAATGCACCCAACGCCAAACGCAATCCTTGATTATGAATAGTATCAAGTTTGCGAAGGTATGAAGGGCGCGCAGAACCATAAACAACACAGCCATAGTCTAGCTTTGATCTAATAAGTGCCCTATAAAGTCGCAATAGAACCTTTTTATCGGCTCCCCAATCCATATTGGATACAACACGTAAAAGATTAAGTGCCTTTTGGCATTTATTTTTCAAATTGTCAATATGCGGAATAAACGACAGTTTAGAATCAAAAAGGAGTCCTAAGAACTTAAATTCCTTAACAACTTCAATCGGCACTCCGTCCAAATTTAATTCTGGATCGGAGTGCATTTTCCTTGATTGACAAAAATGCATACATTTGGTTTTTGTCTTTGAAAATTTGAAGCCGTTTTGATTAGACCATTTTGAAAGATTGTTTAAAACTTGCTGCAACTGTCTTTCAATTGTATACATGTGTTTGGATCTGTAATAGATACAGAAGTCATCAACATATAGAAAACATTCCACACCAGGGCAAACGGTTTTTACGATGTTGTTTATTTTGACACTAAATAGTGTCACCGATAAAATACTTCCCTGGGGGACACCCATTTCTTGTTCATGAGGATCAGATAAAGTATCACCAACACGGACTCTAAACTGACGTTCATCCAAAAAAGCTGAGATGAAAAAGGCAAGGCGACCTCGAATACCGAAATTATAGAGGTCGTTCATAATTCCATACTTCCAAGTGGTGTCATATGCACTTTCAAGATCGAAAAAGACAGAAACAACGTGTTCCTTCTTTATAAAGGCTTCTCGAATAAATGTCTCAAAGCGAACAAGATGATCAAGAGTGCTTCTCTGTTTACGAAAGCCACTTTGGACTTGTGTAATAAGATGGTTCTTTTCAAGAAACCAGACAAGACGATCATTTACCATTCTTTTCATGGTCTTGCAAATACAACTAGTTAAAGCAATAGGGCGATAATTAGATGGATTTGTGGAATCTTTACCTGGTTTAGGTATTGGAATAACGATAGCTTCCCGCCAAGAGGCTGGAATGCTTCCCGTTGTCCATACCTGATTATAAATTTTAAGTAAGCAATGAAGGGAACGAGACGGCAAACGTTTGAGGAACTGATAATGAATAGCATCTGATCCGACAGCAGTGTCGTGACACTTTTTTAAAGCTTTTTTCAATTCCTTGACGGAAAAGTCTCTATTATATTGTTCCAGATTACTGGAACTAAAATTAAGTTTAGACTTTTCTTTTTCAACTTGAAACTTCTGAAACGTAGTTGAATAATTAGTAGAGGAAGATTTCTTGGCAAACGTGTCGGCTAAGACATTAGCAATATCATGTTTTGAAGAAACTGTGTTATCGTCATCCGTTTTAAGATGACCGACATTAAGTGATGTATTCTTCCCACTAATTTTACGTATCATGTCCCAAGTCTTTTTGACAGATGATCTAGAGTTTAATCTAGAGACATACTGTCTCCAAGACGAACGCTTACTTTGTTTAATAGTACGACGTGCTTTCGCACGTGCAATTTTAAATTTGTAAAGATTCTCCTTTGAAGGCCTTAAGCCAAATGCTCTAAGAGCACGTTTTCTTTCAGCTACAGCCTTTTTGCAATCGTCATTGAACCATGGCTTGTTTGGATTCTTTGGGTCAGGCGATGTTTGTGGAATACTTTTTTCTGCAGCAGAATAAAGTAAAGTTGTAAACAGATCTGCAGAGTTTTCACAGTCATCAAAGGCTTCTGGATTTATCGACTGTTCACATGTGGTTCTAAAAAGTTCCCAATTAGCTTTATGGAGTTTCCAACGCCTAGGGCGCTTCTGAACAGATGGTCCCAATTCGGAGATCCGAAGAGGGAAATGGTCACTACCATGAAGGTCGGAAAGAACTTTCCATGAAAAATCAGGAAAAATATCAGGACTGCAAATAGTCAAATCCAGTGAAGAGTAATTTCCTGTTGCAGGATGAAGATAAGTTTTAGATTTATCATTCAATAAAACAAGATCATGTCTAGTTACAAAATCCTCAACAGTACGACCTTTGTCGTCTGTATTGGAGCATCCCCATAATTTATGGTGAGAATTGAAATCTCCCATAAGAATAAAAGGGTGTGGTAGCTGGTCAACAATATGATCCAGTTTTACGCCATCAACGGGGGAACTAGGAGGAAGATAGACAGAGCACAGTGTAATAGTTTTATTGAGGGATACACTCACAGCCACTGCTTGTAGAGAAGTATCTAAACTAACATGACGGTGAGGGATATTATTATTTACAATAATTCCCACACCACCAGACGCTTTCTCGCGATCTGTAAAGTTAGTGAAATAGCAAGAGTGATATTTCAGAGAAAACTTATCTGTGTCTTTAAGAAACGTTTCTTGTATACATACTGCAGCTGGTTTTTGTTTGTTAATTAGAAGATTAAGTTCTTCAAAATTAGCCTTGATGCTGCGACAATTCCATTGTATAATGTTATTCGCCATTATGGAGGTTAGAGTTAAAATAATACCACTTAATAATGGAAGTGAGAAACTACCCATTATTTAACTGCTGTTAGGTTGATTTTGTTAGCACCTTGCCTTATTGCATCTGTTTGCTTTTGGTTTGAATTAAGGGAGGTTGAAGGAGGAGGAGCAGGTTTCGAATCCGAAACCTGGTGTACGTCCATATCCTCCTCGTCATCTGAATCGCTTAACTGTTGGAAGCGATTACCTGTTGTAACTGGAGGAGGAGAGACCTTCTCAAGATTAATGCGAGTCCGTCTCTGTTGAATAGACTCTGAAGGGTTTTTACTTGAAGATTTTACTTTTGCAGACGGTTTATCTTTATTAACATTGGCTTGAGAAGGACGAGTAACTGATTTGTTCTTTTCAGGATTGTTTGTATTATTTTCTAAGCTTTTATCACTTGATACATTCACCTTAGGCTCTTCACCAGACATGATTTGGTTGATTTTATCTTTTACATCTGGGAACAATTCCGAAAGAATTTTCAACATGCGATCACATGAACTGCATTCCTTTGGCGCCTGATCAGAGTTAGGTTTAGCTTTACTAGCATAACTAGTACCACTTTTCAGCATCTCCTCTCTGGACTCTACAATTTTCCTTGCCTCAAAGAAAGAAAGTGATTGTCTGTACTTAATGCTTAAAATTTCTTTTTCTTTTTTAAACTTTGGGCATAATCTTGAGCTTGACGGATGGGCTTGTCCACAGTTAAAACATTTGAAATCATTTTCACAGGTAGCTTCATCATGTTCATCTATATCACCAGTGAAAGAGCATTTTCTACAAACTTTAGTAGTCCTGCAGTTATCCTCATGATGTCCAAATCTCTGGCAATGAAAACAGCGCAGAGGGTTTGGGACATAAACATCCACATTAACTATTTGGAATCCAATTTTAATTTCTTTTGGTAAAGTTGGTTCGTCAAAGGTCAAAATATAAGTATTTGTTCTAGTTGTTTTGCCATCTTTCTTGAACTCCACTCTTCTAACTTGTTTTACACCTTGGGGTCTTAAATTCTTTTCAATTTCATGTATCAAGCAATTATTCAATTCTCTGCATCTGATGACACCTTTTGACTGATTCAATTTTTCATGAGGATAGACCTGAACACTCTGATTAAAGAATTTTGATGTTTTAAGTAAGTTATCCGACTGTGCTCTTTTACTAACTTCAACAAGGATTGTTCCGTTTTTCAGGTTTTTAACAGACTTCGGAGTGCCAATAATTGCTCTTATTTGCTTCTCTATTACAAAGGGAGAGAGTTCTGCGACGGGATTGTCATCATCATCGCTTTCAATAATAATAAACTTTGGAAAAGAAGGCATGTTGATATTTTCATCTTCCGAATCCGATAGGTATCGCTTGGTTTTCTTTTGTTGAGCCATAGTGTATGTTGATATTTCATCGGCGATGCTCCAAACCACCCGCCCTTGGAGTCCTACAAGGGGACACCTAACCTGGGGAATTCCATCTCAGGAGAGGTGCCGGGGATACATCGCCGATATACTCGGTGCAAATGGGCTAGACCAAGCAAAAATACGCTGATGAATAATTCAACCAAGCATGAAATAGACATCAGACAGTAAAATTGTAGATCAAACACCACGTTTACCCGATTGGCCCATGAGCCACCGCCTTCTAAGGCGTGAGTGAAAACATCATTTATTGAAAACGGTGGTTTAGGAAAAAGACAATTGAACAGACAAGTCTTTTGATAAAAACGCCCTAGGGCAAGGCATGACCAGCCGATTGATCGGGTCGGGCCCGCCCGACCTCCCGTTTATCCCAACTCGGGGCCAAAGTGGTGTGTTGCAATCACAGGGCCTAGCCAATCCCCGAGGTCACTCAACCACCAGGATCCCGTCATCAGGCATTACGGGTCGCAGCCCACGGCAAACAGGCAGGTCCATTTGTTTGGGGTCTTACCATGTACTACATGGACAGCAGCCGACTATTTCTATCCCCCCGCCCAGCTGGGGGGCAGTTAGTATAAGTCGAAAATAACTAAAATAATAAAACTGAAAAATAATATGTTTAAATACGGATACCCATTGCAATTTACTGACCTATCAGAAAATTGCAGAACATATTGACCATAGTCAGTCTATATGTCAGGAATATTGGTGGCCCAACTTTATTTAGAATTGTCATTCTACTGTACTTAATTGTCTAGTCTGATCACATATAAAATTATTCTCTACCTTTTAATTAGTTTGTTTAGGCCTATTCATTTTACATGATTAACATCAATCGAGGTTCAAGTCTTATAATTCCCTCTCGATTCTACTTCCTGTGAAATCAAATACTGGCACCAAATGTTACGGATAAGTAAGAGAATAAAGCTAGGTCAAAGGCATTTTCGGAAATCGAATTGAGAGACCGGTGCTCAGCGACGCGATGAAAATGTGTTGTTATATATCAAGTATTAAATTGTGAAGAGTAGTTCGTTTTTATTGTCACTTTAAGTCTTGAATTAAATTAGAAATAAAATATTTTGTGAAACAAATATTAAGAAACGAGATCAAATGATTTATCACAGAAACAGAAAATTCTGTGACCATTTTGCAGGTTTAAGACAACTAAAGCATGAGAAAGAATTCGAATAAATTGATTGAGCTATATTTCAATGTCTTTATTATCATTTAAGTGATGAAGAGACTATTTGTTGATTTCATTGAGGTGTGAAACTTACAGCATAATCGCTCTGTATAAATAGGCAAAGCAGATTCATGTATGAGTGTGATTAGGATTTTTTTGTTTCATACCTCCATGAAATTTCAAAATATTCTCTTCATATCTTAAAATTTAATATCATGAAGCAAAAATCGTTAAGATTAGTCAATCATAACAAGAGGGCCGTTGGCCCTGGGTCGCTCACCTGAGAAAAAAGCTTCATTACCTAGGTATGTCCATGCAACCACAGAAAAAGAGATTTTCACTTATTCAATCAGATAACATTTGAAATAATCATTCCCCCCCCCTCTGCTCCTCCCCTGGACATTATTTATTTAAGCTTTTTCCATAAAAGGTCTGTGATCAGCTAATCTTTTCCAGATATACAGACTGAGTCTGAGACTTTTAAAGTTTTCTTTAATGAGTTGATCAATCCATGTCAAATATAAAGGCTGTAGGGATTAAAATTCTCAACAAAGCACTCCCCCCTCCCCCCAAGATGCTCTGCACCTGGTGAATCTACAGTCATGATTTTAGCTAATTCAATATATGTCCAAATGCTGATCATCCATACCAATTTTCAAGTCTGTAGGACTCCTGGCTCATTAGAAGAAGTTTAAAGATTTCAAAAATGATCCAAAGTACTACCCCCTCCCCAAGACACTCAGCACCTGGTGACCCTACAGTCATGATTTTAGCTATTATTAATGTCAATATATTGATCACCCATGACAATTTTCAAGTCTGTAGGATTCCTGATCCAGGAGAAGAATAAGGTTAAAGATTTCAAAATTGATCCAAAGTACTACCCCCTGCCCCTTAATGCTCCGCATCTGGTGGCCCTACATTCATGATTTTAGCTATTTTATTTTAGATCCATATGCTTATCATCCATGCCAATATTGAAGTCTGTAGGGCTCCTGGTTCATTAGAAGATGAAGATTAAAGTTACAAAATTTTCACAAAAGTACTCCCCCCTTCCCCCTGGTGCTCCGCACCTGGTGGCTTTACAGTCATGATTTTAGCTATTTATATTAAGGTCTATGAGCTGATCCTCCATGCCAATTTTCAAGTCTGCAGGGCTTGTGGTTCAGAAGAAGAGGAAGGTTAAAGATTACAAAAATTTTCACAAAAGTACTATCCTCTCCCCCCTGGTGCTACGCACCTGGTGAATTTTCAGTCATGATTTTAGATATTTTTATAAAGGTCCATATGCTGATCACCCATGCCAATACTCAAATCTGTAGGTCTCCTGGTTTAGAAGAAGAAAAAGGTTAAAGATTACAAAATTTTCATCATAGTACTACAACCTCCCCCCTGGTGCTCCGCACCTGGTGGCCCTACAGATATGATTTTAGCTATTTTTATTAAGGTCTATGAGGTGATGATACATGCAAAGTTTTAAGGCTGTAGGCCTTCATGATCAGAAGAAGAAGAAGGTTAAAAATTACAAAATTTACCCAAAGTACTACCCCCTCCCCCCTGATGCTCCGCACCTGGTGGCCCAACAGATATGATTTTAGCTATTTTTATTAAGGTCTATGAGCTGATCATCCATACCAAATCTCAAGGCTGTAGGGCTGCTGGTTCAGAAGAAGAAGAATTTTAAAGATTTTCTTAAATTTTTAACTTTGGTTGCCATAGCAACCAGAGTTTTTCACCGATTTCAATTCTTTTAGCAATTCTTAAAGGGGACCACCTAAGGAACATTTCTGCCAAGTTTGGTTAAAATTGGCCTAGTAGTTTAGGAGGAGATGTCGTTTAAAGAAATTGTTGACGGACGACGCACGACGCACGGACGCCGGACAAAAGGTGATCACAATAGCTCACTTGAGCACGTTGTGCTCAGGTGAGCTAAAAATTACTTTTAATTGGACTTCTTTTGGCAGAAGCTTACAATGAATGAATGAATATCGTTTTAAGGCCCGCCGACATCTAAGGTCATGTTGGGCGCAAAACATTCTGAAAAATAAATAACTGTTTTAAACGACGTCAAGTATACATCAAAACTAAACTAGACGGAATCATCATAAAACAAATCATGGTAAATAGGATAAGACAAATCAGTATAAATGGTAAAAATGTACAGAAAATATTTCAAGTCTAAAAGAAGATCATGAACAAAAAATCACTCGAAATAACTTTAAAAATTCACGATAAAGCTATCAAGTCTAAGAATAAATTCAATTTCAAACAGGCGTAAAATTACATTTTATTATACAAACCAATGGCTTTCAGGAAGTCAAATATTAGCTCAATCTTAATAGAGTCAAAAAGGGTCTTCATACTCTCAACTTTAAAATAATTGTCTCTGATAGAGGAGAAATCCAAACATTCTATGAATATATGACTAACAGTTAGAGGAGTGTTGCATGGAATGCATATTGGCATCTCCTCTCCCTTTAAAAGGTAAGAGTGGGTGAGATGCGTATGCCCAATGCGCAGTCGAGTCAATACAAGTTCTTCGCGACGGTTAGACCTGTAACCAGGCAACCAATCGCCAAGATCTTGACGAACAGAGTATAATTTATTACTGTGGTTCGCTGGATCGGACCAACAGTTCTTCCAGACATCCTGAATGAAGCCATGAATCAAAGGTTTAAAATCGGTAAAAGGCACTTCAAAAGGTAAAATTTCTAGTGATAATGCCTCCTTGGCAGCTTTATCTGCCTCTTCATTACCACGAATACCAACGTGGCTCGGAAGCCAGCAGAAAACGAGATCAACATCATGAAGCTGAGCTATTGAATCTAGTAATCTAACAATAATCGGATTGTCTGTTTTCTCGTTCTCAATCGCTTGTATACTTGACATAGAGTCAGTAAAAATTATGTAGCGAGAGAAGCGCTCTTCGATTATATGATCGAGTGCGAGGTCAATCGCCTTTAGCTCAGCTGAAAAAATAGAAGAGTTATTTGGCAAACGGAATTGATACTTTTCACCATCTAAAATGGTGGCCGAGGCAACTTTTTCGCCGTCCTTTGAACCATCTGTATAAACCTCTTCATAAGATGCGTATTTCTCTCTAATTTCTAAAAATTTTGTTTTAAAAACAGTTGGATCGGTTGTATCCTTTTTGCTAGAAGCAAGATCGTAAAGAAATGTTGGGCTTTTAGAAGTCCACAAAGGAACTTCAGGAACAATTTGTTCTGCCACATCCTCTAGATTAAAATCTAGAGAGTTAATATCTGCTTCGCAACGTAAGCTAAACGGGGGTATTGCACTAGGTTTCTTACTAAAATCGCGTCTGTGTTTAGGTTCAAACACAGCTTTATACGTTGGATTGTCAGGATTAGATTTCAGCTTTAAATAGTACTGCATTGAAAGTTTTTTCCTTCTCAGATTCAAGGAAGGTTCATTTGCTTCAATGTAAATACTATTAACTGGTGATGTTCTAAAGGCACCCAGCGCTAGGCGCAATCCTTGATTATGAATGGTATCAAGTTTACGAAGGTATGAAGGGCGCGCAGAACCGTAAACAACACAACCATAATCTAATTTTGATCTGACAAGTGCCCTGTAAAGGCGTAGTAAAACCTTTTTATCAGCTCCCCAGTCCATACTAGATACAACACGTAAAAGATTAAGTGCCTTTAAGCACTTATTTTTTAAATTGTCAATATGTGGTATGAACGACAGTTTAGAATCAAAAAGGAGTCCCAGGAATTGAAATTCTTTTACAACTTCAATTTGCACTCCGTCCAGTTTTAATTCTGGTTCAGGGTGCATTTTCCTAGACTGACAAAAATGCATACATTTAGTTTTCGTCTTGGAAAACTTAAAGCCGTTTTCATTGGACCATTTGGAAAGATTTTTTAAGACTTGCTGTAGCTGTCTTTCAATCGTATACATATGTTTTGATCTGTAACAGATGCAAAAGTCATCAACATAGAGAAAACATTCAACCCCAGGGCAAACGGTTTTGACAATATTGTTAATTTTGACACTAAAAAGTGTCACAGACAAAATACTTCCTTGTGGAACGCCCATTTCTTGTTCATGGGGATCAGAAAAAGTATCTCCAACTCGGACTCTAAACTGACGTTCATCTAAAAATGCAGAAATGAAATAAGCAAGGCGACCTCGAATACCGAAATCATAGAGGTCATTCATAATTCCATACTTCCATGTGGTATCATAAGCACTTTCAAGATCGAAAAAGACAGAAACAACTTGTTCTTTCTTTATAAAAGCTTCTCGAATAAAAGTCTCGAAGCGGACAAGATGATCAAGAGTGCTTCTTTGTTTACGAAAGCCACTTTGGACTGACGTTATGAGGTGGTTCTTTTCAAGAAACCAGACAAGACGATCATTAACCATTCTTTCCATGGTTTTACAAATACAACTAGTTAAAGCAATAGGGCGATAGTTTGAAGGATTGGTAGAATCTTTACCTGGTTTCGGTATAGGAATAACGATAGCTTCCCGCCAAGAGGCTGGAATGCTTCCCGTTTTCCATACCTGGTTGTAAATTTCAAGTAAGCAGTGCAAAGAACGAGAGGGCAAACGTTTGAGGAATTGATAATGTATATTATCATTTCCTACAGCAGTGTCATGGCACTTCTTTAAAGCCTTCTTCAATTCTTTGACAGAAAAGTCTCTATTATAATGTTCCAGTCGACTGGAACTAAAGTTAAGTTTTGACTTTTCTTTATCACCTTTGAATTTTTGAAATGCAGGTGAGTAATTGGATGATGATGACTTCTTGGCAAACGTATCTGCCAATACATTCGCAATATCAGCCTTGGAAGAAACGTCACTGAGGTCAGTTCTTAAATGACCAACTCCAATTGACGTGTTCTTTCCGCCGATTTTGCGCACCATATCCCATGTCTTTTTGACAGATGATCTAGAATTCAATCTAGAAACATACTGTCTCCAAGACGAACGCTTACTTTGTTTAATGGTACGACGAGCTTTCGCTCGGGCAATTTTAAATTTGTACAGGTTCTCCTTCGATGGTCTCAAATCAAATGATCTGAGAGCAGATTTCCGCTCAGCTATGGCCTTTTTGCAATCTTCATTAAACCATGGTTTGTTAGGATGTTTAGGGTCAGGCGACGTTCTAGGAATAGCTTTCTCAGCAGCCGAATATAGTAAGGATGTGAAAAGCTCGGTAGAGTTTTCACAATCCTCAAAAGCCTGTGGATTTATTGATTGTTCGCAGGTAGTTTTGAACAACTCCCAATTAGCTTTATGGAGTTTCCATCGCCTTGGGCGTTCTTGAACCGATGGTCCTAATTCAGAAATATGAATAGGAAAATGGTCACTACCATGAAGATCCGAGTCCACTTTCCAGCTAAAAGCCGGGAAAATGTCTGGAGTGCAAACAGTTAAATCCAGTGAAGAATAAGAGCCAGTGGCCGGATGATGATATGTGGAGGATTTATCATTTAATAAAACAAGATCATGATTTGTTAAGAAATCTTCAATTGTGCGACCTTTGTCGTCTGTATAAGTACAACCCCAAAGCGTATGATGGGAATTGAAATCTCCCATTAATATGAAAGGCTTTGGTAACTGTTCGACAAGATCGTCTAGTCTCCTACGATTGATAGGAGAACTAGGGGGAAGATAAATTGAACAAAGGGTTATTGTTTTATTAAGGGATACGCTTACAGCTATAGCTTGTAGCGAAGTATTAAGAGGAATGGTGCGATGAGGAATACTGTTGTTAACAATGATTCCGACACCGCCCGAAGCTTTCTCATTCCCTTCAAAATTTTTCAAATAGCAAGAGTGATACTTAAATGAGAAGTTGTCAGAATCTTTAAGAAAAGTCTCTTGCAAACAAACTGCCACTGGCTTTCCATTCGAAACTAATAGATTCATTTCTTCAAAGTTGGCTTTGATGCTGCGACAATTCCATTGAATAATTTTGTTCGCCATAGTTAAATTAAGGGGTAAAAATATACTTATTAGAAGTGGAAGTATGAATTTTATTTCTTTATATGTGAAAGATCTATCATATGTTTACCTTGCCTATTCTCCTTTGAAGAATCTGAGTCCTCAGTATGTTCCGTATCCATGTCTTCTTCAAGACTGTGGTAACGGTTGTATTGTTTTATCGGATCATCAGATCCTTTTGGCTGACGATTAGATATTGCTGCCCTAGGAGACGACGTTCTGCTCCTAGGTTTCACAAAAGAACTTGAATCTTTATCATCTGGCACTTTAGCAACAGGAGGATTTGACTTCTCCAGTTGAATTTGTGCCTTCTTGCGTCTTCTCATTTCAGCTAAATCTAATTTAATAACTTCATCTTCTCCAGTGCTTGTATGAGTCGATGGTTTAGCGGCTCGAAGAGAAATATTATCTTTTCCTGGTGTTACCTTACTTGAGTTTGATTGACTCTCAGATGTTTTACCAGTGATTCCCTGGTCTTTGTTACTGGGATTACTAGACCTAACTACTAGTGATGGAAATAACTTTGAAATTTCATCTTTCTTTTCAGGAAAGAGAATACACAACTTTCCGAAAAGATCTTTGCAGTTATCACATCCACTGGTGTCTTGTTTACTTGTGCTAGAATTTTTGGTTACGCTGGCATAAGTGTTTGTAAGATTGACCCTATTTTCAACAACTTTTCTTGCTTCAGGAAAAGATAGTCCTTCCTTATACTTGACGGTGACAATTTCTTTTTCTTTTTGCCATACGGGACATTTTCGTGAAGTAGAAGCATGTTCCCCACCACAATTCAAACATTTCATGTCATCTGTGCAGTGGATGGAACGATGCTGATCTTCTAATTTACCACAACGGCGGCATAAATCTCCTTCACCTGCCCTGCACTTTTTCTCATGGTGTCCAAATTTGAAACACCTGTAACACTGCAATGGGTTTGGAATATATAAATCAACATTCAATCGAAGGTAACCTACTTTTATAGATTTTGGTAGAATAGCAGAGCCGAAAGTCAGAATAAAGGTATTTGTGTTTCTCTTTTCACCATCTCTGAAAACAGTAATCCGCTTAACTGCATTGACGTTTTGACTTTTAAGTTCTTCTAAGATTTCAGATTCCGGTATATTTTCTAAGTCCCGAGATCGAATGATTCCTCTTGACGTATTAAGGGTCGAATGCGGTGTGCATGTTACAGGAATGTTAAAGAAGGTGTCAGTTTTCATGAGATTTTCATAGTGTGTAGGCTTTTCAACTTCAACAAGAAGACTACCAGATTTTAATTTCTTAATAGATTTAGGCTCACCTATGATTGATTTCATAACCTTATCGATTACGAAAGGGGAAAGTTTTGTGAGAGCTGTGTCACCGTCAGTTGAGTCTATAACAATAAATCTTTGAAAAGTTGGTGTATTTAGTCGTATGGCTGTAGACTGATAGAGGGTCGTACCTGTTTCCCATTCAATAGATCCGTCTTCGTTCTTTCGTTTTTTTGATTGGGTGTCCATGTTTGTTTAGTTAATATTCACTATCCGAGGGCCACCACCCTCCACCGAGTCCTACAAGGGGACATGAAAGGGCGGGTTTCCAGCCCCCCATGCCAGGGCTACCCGGATAGTATACTCGAGCCAAACTGATAAAATGACCCAACAGCGATTGCACGAACAATTTCCTAACTTAGAATCAAGCCGTGCAAATGATGCCAAATCAGAAAATCCATTCAACCCGATTAGCCCATAAGCCTATATAGACAAGGACTAAAATACTGTTAAAATACAAAATATGAGTGACACGGGCATATAAATCTTTGCACTTAGTACAACACTAACTTTTATACCAAAGTGATTTCAAAGAAATTCGGTACAACAAATTATTAAGTAATGTGTCATCAGAATCATGACTGAACATCTTAAATATAACAAAATATTTCATATGACAAAAGTAGATGCCCCAATCTAAAACGACCAGCCGATTGCCTAGACCGGGCCCATCCAGGCTCCCGTTTCAACCGAAGCCGAGGCCAAAGCAGCGTGTTGAGAAGCTGGAGATCCCTGGGCTTCCCTCAACTACCAGGACCCTCTTTTCCGGCCTTACGAGTCTCCACCCACGGCAAACAGGCGGGCCCATTTGTTAGGGGTCTTACCATTGACTACATGGGCAGCAGCCGACTATTTCTACCCCCCCGCCCAGCTGGGGGCTGCAGAAGCTTACAAATTAGCTGCATACTCAAAATTGCTTTCATTGCACAATGAAACCAATTTTAAGCCAATCAGAACATACGAATATTGATGGACACAAATAAAATTAAATTATCTAAATATACATTTGGTTTCGGAGAGCAATAGAATATTCTCTCATCATTACAGTAATACAATACTTTATTTGATCTTGAAAATGACTGACAGTCATGACCGAGGTCAACTGAAGCAGATATGTTAAAGCATACAGTGTAAACGCAAAAAGACAGATACGCTTTAACACATGTGCTTTTTCACATCTGCTTTAACATACAGTGTAAACGCTCTCTAACATGAAAAATGTTACCAAACTTCGCTTTACATGAAAGATGTCGGATTCTGAATCATCAGACTCTGGTAGTGGATATCAGAAATTTGTCGTCAATCCGAACGGCTCATTAAGTGAGGTAGTTCCGGATAATGTGGAAGATTTCCTAGCGGCCATGGAAACAGATTCGGAGGACGAATCGTATTCATCCTCTGATTCATTTATTGAAAGGTTACAGGGTCAACCAGGGTCTGAGTCTGGTCAATACTCTGACTCAGATTGGGATCCGATGGACTCTTTTGAGTTCTTCTTAGAAGATAGTTCCGATTCCGGCTGGGAATCGGATGCCCCAGTTATTATCATTGGGGACTATTGGATGTATAGCGAAGAGGATTCAGGCTACAACACAGATTAAAAAATCTCAGTAAGATATGTTCATTGATATTCTATATAAGTTCTTTAAATATCACCCGCAAATTCAATAGTTCAAAATATACCTTTCAGGATGTCACTGGCAATGGAATGATGATGATATGTACCAGATCAACAAAGACTGGGTGCTACTGATGAAATGTACCAGACCAGCCAAGATTGGGTGCTACTGATGAAATGTACCAGATCAGCCAAGACAAATTCAACAAGATGAAAACAAAACACAACAACAAAACTTGCAATTGGACATTGTGCCCTACTAAGAAAGTAAAAATCTATAATAAACATAGCTTTCATGATTGAAAGTATGATATGTAAAAATCACCGTTTAATATAGGATGTCTCAAAGAAACTTTTTGACCTTCAAGTATATGGAATATAACTGATTTTAACATATGAGACTTTATGTTTAGACTACCTTATGCCTAAATGTTCATAAATGGAGAAGCTTCGTCCATTTGGTTTTAGACAATCCCTCAGAGACGTGTAAAACTTCTCGAATAAAGTCTTATTACGAAGCAATGTTTATCAAAATAAAAATAAAAGTAATGATATCAGGTTCTTTTATTCTAAGGACTCCATACATGAAGGTTCATAAAAAAGAAGTTTTATCTAATACGGAGATTTCACTGCAGACCGACGGATACATGAGTCGTCGACTGTATAATCACATGAATATTTTCGTGGAGCATAGATAATAACGAGTTTTTTTCGGAACAAAGTGAGAAAGACCCTCTTCAAAGAAGAGCAGGACAAGGGGAAAATAAAGAAAAGGGAGAAGGAAAATGGAGAAGGAAGAAGAAGTAGAAAACGAAGAATAGGATGAAGAAAGGAGAGATGCAGAAGACATCCCCTGGCATCAAGGGATTGTCGGACTTGTGAGTATATCCCTATAGTGAATCATTTAATGATGTTGAATAAAGAGTATTGTATTTCCGTTCTTGATATTATTGTGCAAGTTGTGCATGAAAAGTGACAAAAGGCAATAAAACGAGTACTATCCAAAAACAAAATTCTCATGGTAACGACTGCTCATCCAGGCAGATATACTAAAGATCAAATAATAATGCGGTACAGTCAACAGCTCATGGTAACAACTGCTTATCTTGGGAGATCTATCCAAGAACAAATAATATTGAGTTACACTCAACTTCTCATGGTAACGACTGCTCATTCGGAGAGATCTATCTAAGACCAAATAATATTGAGTTACAGTCAACTTCTCATGGTAACGACTGCTTATTCGGAGAGATCTATCTTAGACCAAATAATATTGAGTTCCAGTCAACTTCTCATGGTAACGACTGCTTATTCGGAGAGATCTATCTAAGACCAAATAATTTTGAGGTACAGTCAACTTCTCATGGTAACGACTGCTTATCCTGAGAGAATTATCCAAGACCAAATAATATTGAGTTACAGTCAACTTCTCATGGTAATGACTTCTCATCCGGACAGATCTATCTAAGACCAAATAATGTTGAGTTACAGTCAAGTTCTCATGGTAAATTTGCTGCTGCTAGATACCATAAAGGAGCACACACCTTCGTCCGTGTTAAGCGACAACAAAGAAGACAAAAAAGTAGGTGAACTTAAAAATAACATTAACAAAAGAGAATCAGAACTTAATCATAGCTAAATCGAAAAGTGGGAAAGATGACGTTAAAAGTATTTACTGCGATTTTTGTAAGCAGATGACAGAACTTTTCGTTACAGGCCATCTAGATGGTAAATCTCATTTTATCAGAAACCATTTTGAGGCTTAACAAAGTGAAAGAAAAAGAATTGAAAAAAAGACAAAAAGGTGTTGATAAAAAGTTTAAGGCAAACGAACGAAAGACACAGGGAGACATGTCACAACGTAAGTTTAAAAAAAGTAAGAACTAGAAAGCCATGAATGGCTTGTGTCGCTCCACAGGCTTGAATTTCTTGTAATAGCAAATCTAAGTTTTGACTAGATTTTTAGATATTTTGGCTTCTACAGTTTCCACTATTATAACATATAGAGAAATGACCGCCGCCCATAAAAGACATATTTTTCTTCAAATCATAATAATTTTTGGCTGAATGATAAAGGGTCACCCAAGGTTCATACTAATGAAGTTTGATTGATATCCATCAGTTACATTCTGAGAAAATGATTTTCAAAGTTTCCACTATGAGAAATGACCTCCGCCCATAAAATTCATTTTTTTCATCCGATCACAATAATTTTTCGTAGACTGATAAAGGGTCACCCAAGGATCATTCATGTAAAATTTGGTTAATATCTATCAGTTACATTCTGAGAAAATGATTTTCAAAGTTTCCACTATACAACATTTAGAGAAATGACCTCCGCCCATAAAATACATATTTTTCATCCGATCACAATAATTTTTCGTAGACTGATATAGGGTCACCCAAGGATCATTCATGTAAAATTTGGTTGATATATATCTGTTAGATTCTGAGAAAACAATTTGCAAAGTTTCCACTATATAACATATAGAAGTGACCTCTGCCCATAAAATACATATTTTTCATCTGATCACAATAATTTTTGGTAGACTGATAAAGGGATACCCAAGGATCATTCATGTAAAATTTAATTGGTATCCATCAATTAGAACCTGAGAAAAATCACTTTTTACCATATTTGGAAATTTGCCACGCCCATTAAATCCATGTTTTTCATTGGATCAAAATTTCTTGAACAACTTTGAAAGAGGGTCACCCAAGGATCATTCCTGTGAAGTTTGGTTGAAATCCATCCTGTAGTTTCTGAGGAGAAGATTTTTAAAGAAAAAGTTTACGACCTGACGCACGGACGCACGACGGACACAACGCCATGACAATAGCCCCAGTGGCTTTCAGCCAGTGGAGCTAAAAATGAGCGAAAGACACAAGGAGCTATACTTCTGCGTAAAACAATAAAAGATGACATAAAAGAGACCGATCAGTACACGACGAAGGAATGTGATCGATATTTAATGGTAGTTGATATCTAAGGTAGTATAATACAGAAATGTATTTCTGAGGACGAGACTCCAATTCTAATTTCTGATACTCAAGAGAGTTTCCACTTAACAGGGAACACACTAAAGGAGATCTCTTACGAGCAAAACGACAAACTGAGAAACGACATTTCTCTAAAAGCCAGTCAAAATAGCTTAAATGTAGACCAGGCAATAAAGGAATTATTTGGACACGAAAATACGGACTAAGAAGACCTGACGCAAACTAGCAAGTAACAGATGATTTATTTGGACAGACAAACATAAACTAAGAAGAGATTCCACAAAATCTATTGGGTGCATTTGATCCTCTTTATGACTGCGACTATTACAGTTCACAATGAGATTATGATCATATCAGATCATCTATTTAATTGATTGAATGGAATGGAGCACCTAACGATGGTTTTCTGGTATTTCACTCACCTGTTCAACCACCACATCCTTTCCTAGCCTCCAGCTATCTCACATAGGTCTATGATCATCAACCCATTGGTGAGAGACAAATAGTCGGAAAGAATGAGTGCCGCCGTCGGGGATCGAACCCGGGACCTCTAGATTGACAGTCGGACGCGCTACCAACTGCGCTATGACAGCGGCTATCATCAAATCAAGAACAAGATGAAACGTTTTGCAACAATGTTCATGATAACCAGGAATCTTTTTTGCAATCTCAGTAGTGCATGTCTATATTGTATAAAAACTGAAAGAAGATAGTATTTTAAACAAAAAAGGATTTGATACTGACGTGAAAGCATGGATCCTAATATTACTTATAAGAAGGGAATAGTCTAAAGTCAAACAGTTACGCGCAGTATAAAAATCGACTATCTTCTTTTGAAACATGGCCCAAACAATTAATAGAAAATAAATTCATTATGTCAACAGCTGCGTTCTTTTATACCAAAGAAGGAGATATTATCGAGTGCTTTACGTGTGGTATAAAACTAAGTGATTGGACTACGTCAGACATTCCAATAAAAGAACACTCAAACATTCCGCCTGAATGCGTGTACATAAAACTAGTAGGAGTAGGTGAAACAGATTAGACATTGACAGTATGTGGACTTACAAGAGGTTCAACCCGGATATATAAGACGTATTTTACCATTTACAAAACGTATACTAAGGGATATTTAATCGAATTTAACGATGGATCAAATTTTACTATTGCAATTATATTTTGACTTTTTCCATGCGATAGAAATACAGAAAACAAGAGGCCAATGAGGCCTGTATGGCTCAACTGGTGTCAACATCTCCAGATTTGAAATAGAGATATTGAAAATAGAAGGTAATGAAATGACCATCATTTAGAAGCAACCCGAGCCCCATCCTGCCACGCCCATATTTATGGGCAAAACAAAATTTCCTAGAAAATTCTGGTAAAGTTTCATTGAAATCGGCCCAGTGGTTTGAGAGAAGATGTTTAAAGAAAAAGTTAACGTACGGACGGACGCACGCTCTCACGATGGACACCAGGCCATGACAATAGCTCAGCTGGACCGAGTCCAGTGGAGCTAAAGATGTTCACCGGGTTTGGAAAGAACTGCTACGACTGTCAAAACTCTCTTTAATCTCAGAGAGACCATGATTGCTTATCAATTTCGATTGGTAAATAGCTAGCTATGTACTTCGAGGAAATTCTTTCTGAAATGGACGATTTTGAGATATTTCTTCACTGGACGGAAGCAGTACATGTGCTGGATGTGCCTTGTGAAGTCTTGCACATGTTTAAATTAAATTTTTATAAGGATTGGCGAGAAGTAGATATTAAAACTAATCACTGGAAAAATGAAATAAAAAATATGACTATGCAAATATAGTTGTTGGAAAGACATTTAGCTTAAACACGAACTTTAAGTGTCTATTTTAACTTAGCAAATAAACAAATGTCCCTAGCTTTTACCTCTCTATCAATTACTTTAATTGTACATTGTTTTGAATGTAAAACTGTGTAATTGTATGTGTATAATATAGATTTATATAGATCAAAATAATAATACATGATAATAATAATGATGGTCCTAGATCGCTCACCTGAGTCTCTTTGCCCCTGGGAAATCACATTAATTAAATAGGCAGATGTCAACAAGGAGATTATTCCTACATTGAATCATTACCATGGAGGGTTTTCAGCCAAGAACAAGAAGGATGTGCCTTTTTGCTCTTTGATTCTATGTAAAAAGGATTGCACCTTGGTGGAGCCCAAATGTGTAATGTACAAAATAGGTAGGGGCCCACAAGATGATGCTACATATCAAATATGAAAGCTGTCTGCCATCTAGTTTTCGGAGAACATTTTTTAAAGATTTTCGCTCTTTGATTTTATGTAAAAAGGGTTGCACCCAGAAGGAGCCCAAATGTGACCCCAGGGTCTTGATATTAACAAACTTATTAGAGATCCACTAAGTTGTGCTACATACCAAATATTAAAGCTGTCTACCTTATGGTTTCAGAGAAACCTTATGGTTTCAGAGAAGAAGATTTATGAAAATTTTCCTTTTTAGCTCACCTGAGCACAACGTGCTCAAGTGAGCTATTGTGATCACCTTTTGTCCGGCGTCCGTGCGTCGTCCGTCGTCCGTCAACAATTTCTTTAAACGACATCTCCTCCTAAACTACTTGGCCAATTTTAACCAAACTTGGCAGAAATGTTCCTTAGGTGGTCCCCTTTAAGAATTGCTAAAAGAATTGAAATCGGTGAAAAACTCTGGTTGCTATGGCAACCAAAGTTAAAAATTTAAGAAAATCTTTAAAATTCTTCTTCTTCTGAACCAGCAGCCCTACAGCCTTGAAATTTGGCCTGGATGATAAGCTCATAGACCTTAATAAAAATAGCTAAAATCATATCTGTTGGGCCACCAGGTGCGGAGCACCAGGGGGGAGGGGGTAGTATCTTGGGTAAATTTTGTAATCTTTAACCTTCTTCTTCTGATCATAAAGGCCTACAGCCTTAAAATTTTGCATGTATGATCACCTCATAGACCTTTATATAAATACCTTAAATCTTATTTATAGGGCCACCAGGTGCTGGGGGGAGGGGGTAGTACTTTGATGAAAATTTTGTGATCTTTAACGTTTTTCTTCTTCTGTACCAGGAGACCTACAGATTTGAATATTGGCATGGATGATCAGCTTATGGACCTTTATAAAAATACCAAGAAATCATGACTGTAGATTCACCAGGTGCGTAGCACCAGGGGGGAGAGGGTAGTACTTTTGTGAAAATTTTGTAATCTTTAACCTTCTTCTTCTTCTGAACCACAAGTCCTACAGACTTGAAAATTGGCATGAAGGATCAGCTCAATGACCTTAATATAAATAGCTAAAATCTTATTTGTAGGGCCACCAGGTGCGGAGCACCAAGGGGGAGGGGGTAGTACTTTGATGAAAATTTTGTTATCTTTAACCTTTTTGTTCTTCTGAACCAGGAGTCCTACAGATTTGAATATTGGCATGGATGATCAGCATATGGACCTTTATAAAAAAAACTAAAATCATGACTGTAGATTCACCAGGTGCGGAGCACCAAGGGGGAGAGGGTAGTTCTTTTGTAAAATTTTTTTAATCCTTAACCTTCTTCTTCTGAACCACAAGCCCTACAGACTTGAAAATTGGCATGGAGAATCCGCTCATAGACCTTAAAAAATATAGCTAAAATCATGACTGCAAAGCCACCAGGTGTGGAGCACCAGGGGGGAGGGGGTAGTACTTTTGTAAAAATTTTGTAACTTTAATCTTCATCTTCTAATGAGCCAGGAGCCCTACAGACTTCAATATTGGCATGGATGATAAGCATATGGATCTTAAATAAAATAGCTAAAATCATGAATGTAGAGCCACCAGATGCGGAGCATTAGGGGGCAGGGGATAGTACTTTTGATCAACTTTGAAATCTTTGACCTTATTCTTCTCCTGGATCAGGAACCCTACAGACTTGAAAATTGTCATGGGTGATCAATATATTGACATTAATAAAAATAGCTAAAATCATGACTGTAGGGTCACCAGGTGCTGAGTGTCTTGGGGAGGGGGTAGTACTTTGGATCATTTTTTAAATCTTTAAACTTCTTCCAATGGGCCAGGAGTCCTACAGACTTGAAAATTAGCTAAAATCATGATTGTAGAATCACCAGGTGCAGAGCATCTTGGGGGAGGGGGAGTGCTTTGAGAATTTTGAATCCCTACAGCCTTTATGTTTGACATGGATTGATCAACTCATTAAAGAAAACTTTAAAAGTCTCAGACTCAGCCTGTATATCTGGCATAGATTATCTGATCACAGACCTTTTATGGAAAAAGCTTAAATAAATAATGTCCAGGGGAGGAGCAGAGAGGGGGGGGAATGATTATTTCAAATGTTATCTGATTGAATAAGTGAAAATCTCTTTTTCTGTGGTTGCATGGACAAACCTAGGTAATGAAGCTTTTTTCTCAGGTGAGCGACCCAGGGCCAACGGCCCTCTTGTTTTGACCCCGAAATCTTTGAACGACATCTCCTGAACCATTAGGCCAATTTAAATGAAACCTTACCAGAATAATCCTTGGGTGACCCTCTTCTAAAGTTGTTCGAGAAATTTGGATTGACCCCCAAATATGGGCGTGGCAAGGCGGGGGCTTATTTTGACCTCAAAATTTTTGAACCACATCTCCTCCTGAACCATTGGGCCGATTTCAATGAAACTTTACCAGAATGTTCCTTGGGTGACCCTCTTCTACAGTTGTTCAAGAAATTTGCATTGACCCCCAAATATAGGAAGCAGGGCGGGGCATATTTTGACCCCAAAATCTTTGAACGACATATCCTGAACCATTAGGCCAATTTTAATGAAACTTGGCCAGAATGTTCCTTGGGTGACCCTCTTCTAAAGTTGTTCAAGAAATTTGGATTGATCCCCAAATATGGGCGTGGCTTATTTTGACCCCAAAATCTTTGAACCTCATCTCCTCCTGAACAATTGGGCTGATTTCAATGAAACTTTACCAGAATGTTCCTTGGGTGACCCTCTTCTAAAGTTGTTCAAGAAATTTTGATTGGATGAAATCCACTAGATCAATAAAATTGAGGTGAGCGGTTTAGGGCCATTCTGGTCCTCTTGTTTCAAAGTGATATCTATATAGTTTTTTCCTTGTAATTTTACATATTAGGTAAATAAGTTCATTTCTTCATAAGTTAGTTTCAACTTAGAAAAAGTCAGAATTTCTTTTGAATGCTGTTCACTTTCATTACCTTCTATTTTCAATATCTTTCTTTCAAATCTTAAGATTTTTAATCCAGTGGAGCGATACAGGCCCTCTTGGGCCTCTTGTTGGACATCCTTCGCAGAAGTAGATTTAAGAACAATCTACAACCAGTGTGCTCAACATGAAGTACCAATTACTAAATTTGAACACATTTATCCAGCCTTTTTGACATCTAATTAGGTTGACAATGTAGTTGAGGTCTCTTTTTTAAGTTCATTCTCTTCATATTTTTTGTATTTCCTTTCCTAGCATATCCTAGAAGAAAAATAAAGAATAATTGACAATCACTGTGCTTGACATAAAGTACTGATAACTAAAATCAAACACTGTTTCACAGAATTCAAAAAAGGGAAATAAATAAAAATTAATCTAGGTAAGATTCACAGTTCTAGTGTACTACAATCTGTTACGATGACTTTTGTACAACTACAAAGTTTCAAGACAATCAGACATAAGTTGACAGAATAATGCTCAAAGAAGTGGACTCTGCCCCACCCCCCCCATCACGATCTGAGGCTGGACATCATGCCCCTAGGAAATATCGAAGAATCAGCACACATTACCTAGAGACACCAGGCCATGTCAATGTAGCCCTTTACTCTTTATTTTTTTAGCTCACCTGAGCACAAAGTGCTCAAGGTGAGCTATTGTGATCACTCACCGTCCGTCGTCCGTCCATCGTCCGTCCGTCCGTCCGTCAACAATTTCTTTAAACATCTTCTCCTCCTAAACCACTCGGCCAATCAAGCTGAAACTTGGCAGGGATGTTCCTTGGGTGAAGCTCTTTAAAAGTTGTTATAAGAATTTTATTTCATCAAAAACTCTGGTTGCCATGGTAACAGAAAGTCTGAAAAAAGGCCGAAAATGGCTGAAAATATTAGAAAAAATTCTTCTCCTCCTTAACCACTGGGCCAATCAAGCTGAAACTTGGCAGGGATGTTGCTTGGGTGAAGCTCTTCAAAAGTTGTTAAAAGAATTTAATTTCATCAAAAACTCTTGTTTCCATGGTAACGGAAGGTTTTAAAAAGGTTCGAAATGGCTGAAAATATTAGAAAAAATCTTCACCTCCTTTACCACTGGGCCAATCAAGCTGAAACTTGGCAGGGATGTGTCTTGGGTGAGGCTCTTCAAAAGTTGTTAAAAGAATTTTATTTCATCAAAAACTCTTGTTTCCATGGTAACAGAAAGTCTGAAAAAAGGCCGAAAGTGGCTGAAAATATTAGAAAATATTCATCTCCTCCTAAACCACTAGGCCAATCAAGCTGAAACTTGGCAGGGATGTGTCTTGGGTGAAGGTCTTCAAAACTTGATAAAAAAATATGATTTCATCAAAAACTCTAGTTTCCATGGTAACGGAAATCTCAAAAATGGTCGAAAATGGCTGAAAATATTAGAAAAAATTCTTTTTCTCCCAAACCACTAAGCCAAGCATGCTAAAATTTTGCAGGGATGATCTTTGGGTGAAGCTCTTCAAAAGTTGTTAAAAGAATTTAATTTCTGAAAAACCCTTGTTTCCGTGGTTACAGAAAGACTGAAAAATTGCCAAATATCTTAGAACAAATTCTTTTCCTCCTTAACCACGACGCCAATCAGTTTTAAACTTAGCACGGATATTCTTAAAGTGTAGGGTTACTAAAGTTGTTACAAGAATACTCCATGGTAAGAGAAAAGTTGAAATTTACGAAAATTAAAAAAAAAAAGTTGCAGTAGGATGAAATTTAACAAACCTTAATGTATATCAAACAAATTCTGGTATTCATAACATGGTTGACAAGTTATGAGTGACTTACTCAGGGGAGCGATATAGGACCATCATGGTCCTCTTGTTTACCCTTTGTGCTCAGAAGAGCTAAAAGGGTTGCGCCCCGGACAAAGCCCAAAAATGATCCCAGGGTCTTTATATGAACAAACTTGGTAGAGGTCCACTAGATGATGCTACATACTAAATATGAAAGCTGTCTGCCTTCTGGTTTCAGAGAAGAAGCTTTCTGAAGATTTTGCTATTTTCACCCTTTTTGTTAAGGGTGAAGGGAAAGTTAAGGGTGGATTTCATTTATTTGAACAATTTTGGTAGAGCTTGACCCAATGAACTTCGTGCTCAGCTGAGCTATAAAAGAATTGACTTTGATTGTGTATTACTTTTCGAGGACTGGTCCAACATTTTTATATTTTGAACGCCACGATATTAAGATTAAATGTAGACCTAAATGGTGATTAAAGCAGCCTGAAGCATAGCTTTTGAGCGGAGATTCAAGCTGATTTATAGCAGAGATTCAAGCTGCTTTAATCATCATTTTTGGAAAAAGAAACACCCGAGGAAAAAAACGAGCGAAATAACAAAACCTGTTAGAACTCATACACTATTTCGTCACAATTAATAATTGAATGAACAAACAGCATTTGATCTCATTTTGATTGATGTAGCAAGATGGATAGTGTTCTTATACTCAAGACTAATTCGACTGTTCAAGTAATAGGTATGGTTATTTATATCACTCTTTTACATAATTATTTTCATTTTGCTTTTGTTTCAATTTAGAGATCAAATGTATTTGCAATCCTTTATTGTGACATTTAGGTCCGACCAATGTTGGAAAGAGCAGCCTAGTATTTCAGATGGTGTGTTTGACAAACCAATGATCGATTGAATGGAGTTTACGGAGTTTTACGCCGCTTTCAACATTTTGACAGATATATCGCGGCGGCTGGAGCACCTAACAATGGTTTCCTGGTATTTCTCACACCAGTACAACCACCACATTCTTTCCTAGCCTCCAGCTGCTATCTCACATAGGTCTACGATTATCAACCCATTGGTGAGAGACAATTAGTCGGAAAGAATGAGTGACGCCGTCGGGTTTGACAAACCAAAACGGGACGTTTACTACTGTTATAGCGTGAATCAGCCTTTGATAGCCGAAATGAAAATGATCATACCGAACATCGAGCTATGTACACATCTAATGATTAAAAATACTTTTTTGCAAACTAATGATGGATCGCCTAGGTGTAATTCCTGTACAACTTGGATGAATACCAAAGTTTTAGTTTTATATTAAATGATGGAAATAACGTTTACCAAATTGAAGTTAATAAACCGATTTTGACAAGCTAATGAGATGTCAAACAAGGCGCATGTTTATGTAATTACGATGAATTTCATACTTTAATCGTCCAGAAAATGTTTTAAAAAGTCGTTACCAACCGCGAAATAATGAAATTGTATATCATATTTGACCTATTTTCATATCCATAAACTGATATACTTGAAACTGACATAGTGACCTAATTTCACTGTTTTCCCTTATATCCCGACTTCCATTACAGTTTGATTTTTACAGGCTTTTTACTCTATGGTAAATCAAGATGCTCTATATCGTCGTCTTTATATTCACGAGAGTAACAGAAAGGTCTAATAATTAAACGTAATTTCAAATTCAGTATGAAGACAACGCCCTTTGACCAGCTAATCAAAGCTACATTTTCTTTAAGGCTTAACTTTAAAGACATAAGACAGTTAGTAGGCAAAATCTACGTATAACGCTACTTACCGCCAACTGAATAAATACACAAAAATAAGAAATATCGTTTCAATGATTCTGAAAATTGATAGAATTTTTATTTCGATGAGATTTAGATCACGGTCAAAAAATAGGTCAGTAGAATAAATCTTGGGAAACGTGTTTTGGTTCTAGGCAAGAAAATTATAGGTCAAGTCATTGATAAAGGTGTTCAACTCATTTGAAAAAAAAGCAGTGATCAGAAAAAAGTCATCCGGGGCCAAATGTTCAATCCTCGACGAGACACATCCTATTTTGTCGACGTCTAGATGGGTTATAATCGTAAACGAGCAGCTGGAGGCTAAAGTTATGATGTGGTTAAATAGATGTGAGAAAAACCTGAAGTCAATTGTTAGGTGCTCTAGACCTCGCGATGACTGAATGAAAAATATTAAAATCGACATAAAACCCAATATAAACAGAAATAAGTCAAGTGGATTCCTTGATCTCAGCACAGTTCATTGGTCCGTCGCCCCCCCCCCCCAATCACCGATTGCCTTAAAGATATATAGAGTCCAAAAGTGTATTTTTTTAAATACAACTTAACCTTAAATAAGAATTATTGAAAATAATATGAGTAGTGTTATTCTAGTGGCGCGATTAGCCTTAATACTAATTGTAACATTACTGGTGGTGTAATTAGCCTTAGCACTAATTGTAACATTACTGGTGGTGTAATTAGCTCTAGTACTAATTGTAACATTACTGGTGGTGTAATTAGCTCTAGTACTAATTGTAACATTACTGGTGGTGTAATTAGCTCTAGTACTAATTGTAACATTACTGGTGGTGTAATTAGCTCTAGTACTTATTGTAACATTACTGGTGGTGTAATTAGGTCTAATACTAATTGCAACATTACTGGTGTTGTCATTAGCTCTAGTACTAATTGTTACTTTACTGGTGGTGTAATTAGCTCTAGTACTAATTGTAACATTACTGGTGGTGTAATTAGCTCTAGTACTAATTGTAACATTACTGGTGGTGTAATTAGCTCTAGTACTAATTGTTACTTTACTGGTGGTGTAATTAGCTCTAGTACTGATTGTAACATTTTGGTGGTGTAATTAGCTCTAGTACTAATTGTAACATTACTGGTGGTGTAATTAGCCTTAGCACTAATTGTAATATTACTGGTGGTGTAATTAGCCTTAGTACTAATTGTAATATTACTTGTGGTTCAAATTAATCTAAGTACTATTTTGAGCATTATCCCTTATTTCAGTAACCAGACGTGGATATTAGCTATATCTTTAAGTTGCTCAGTAGGTTTTTGAGGAATAATTATGAATTGTATTTGTGGGATGACAGATCGAAGAATTGTTTAATCTGCCCTTATTTAATTAATTGGAAGTTCTTATTCACTACTTGCAGCCTTGAATTTTATTTTGCTAGTTTCGACCTCTTGTCTTGCGTTTTCCAAAAAAAAATAAAGCCAAATGAAAATTTCATTTTCATCTTCAAAGTTTTTTTCAAGTTTTTTAGTTCAGAATATTGTTTTTTTAAACTCACCTGAGCACAAAGTGCTCAAGGTGAGCTTTTGGGGTTACTTGATGTCCGTCGTCTGTTGTCCACATTTACCTTAAACAAGATGAACATCTTGATGAAATCTCGGACAAGTTCGAAATTGGGTCAAGTGGGGTCAAAAACTAGGTCACAGGGTCAAAACTTAGAAAAACCTTGTGGACACTGTGGAGGCCATATTTTAAGCCAAATCAACCTGAAAATTGGTCAGAATGATTATATTAATGAAATCTCTGACAAGTTTGAAATTGGGTCAAGTTGGGTCAAAAACTAGGTCACGGGTCAAATCTTAGAAAAACCTTGTGGACATTCTAGAGGCCATATTTTAAGCCCAAGCAACCTGAAAATTGGTCAGAATGAATATCTTGATGAAATCTCGGACAAACTCGAAATTGGGTCAAGATTGGGTCAAAAACTAGGTCACAGAGTCAAATCTTAGAAAATCCTTGTGGAGACTCTTGATGCCATATTTTTAGCCCAATCAACCTGAAAATTGGTCAAAATGATTATCTTGATGAATTCTTGAACAAATTTGAAACTGGGTCAAGTGGGATCAAAAACTGGGTCACGGGGTCAAATCTTAGACAAACCTTGTGGACACACTCGAGGCAATATTTTAAGCCCAATCAACCTGAAATTTGGTCAGAATGATTATATTGATGAAATCTCAGACAAGTTCGAAATTAGGGTCAAAACTAGGCCAATTAGGGTCAAAACTAGGTCACTGGGTCAAATCTTAGAAAAACGTTGTGGACACTCTAGAGGCCATATTTTTAGCCCAATCAACCTGAAAACTGGACAGAATGATTATCTTGATGAAATTTCGGACAAGTTCGAAATTGGGTCAAGTGGGGTCAAAAACAAGGTCACGGGGTCAAATCTTAGAAAAACCTTGTGGACACTATAGTGGTCATATTTTAAGCCCATTTAACCTGAAAATTGGTCAGAAAGATTATCTTGAAATCTCACACAAGTTCGAAATTGGGTCAAGTTGGGTAAAAAACTAGGTCACAGGGTCAAATCTTAGAAAAACCTTGTGGACTCTCTTGAGGCCATATTTTTAACCAAAAAAACCGAAAATTGGTCTAAATGATTATCTTGATGAAATCTTGGACAAATTCGAAATTGGGTCTAGTGGGATCAAAATCTAGGTTACGGGGTCAAATCTTAGAAAAACCTTGTGGACACTCTAGAGGCCACATTTTTAGCCCAATCAACCAGAAAATTGATCAGAATGACTATCTTTGTGAGATCTAGGACAAATTTGAAATTGGGTCAAGTTAGGTTGAAAAATAGGTCATGGGTTCAAATCTTAGAAGAACTTTATTGGATTGTTAATTCAGGTGAGCGATTAAGGGCCACTACGGCCCTCTTGTTTTCTAAATAATGCTGTTTATTAAAAAAATTGGAAATTACTTATTCCACGATCTGCCATCGCTCGTCTTAAAATGAGCATGACAATCTGATATCGCTATCCTTTATTTGCTTCATTCTTTTTTAGCTCCAATTGGGCTATTGTCATGGCATTGTGCCCGTCGTGCGTCCGTCTGTGCGTCCGGTCGTAAACCTTTTCTTTAAAAGTCTTCTCCTCAGAAACTACTTGATGAATTTCAACCGAACTTCACAGGAATAATCCTTGGGTGAGTCTCTTTCAAAGTTGTTGAAGAAATTTTGATCCAATGAAAAACACGGATTTAATGGGCGTGGCTAATTTCAAAATATGGTAAAAATTTAGTTTTCTCAGATTCTAATGGATGGATACCAATTAAGATTTTACATAAATGATCCTTGGGCGACCCTTTATCAATCTACGAAAATTAATTGTGATCGGATGAAAAATATATTTTATGGGCAGAGGTCATTTCTCTATGTTATACAGTGGAGACTTTGAAAATCATTTTCTCAGAGTGCAACAGATGGATAAACCAAATTTCACTGGAATGGTTCTTGAGTGACCCTTTGTCAGTCAACCAAAAATTATTGTGATCGAATGAAAAATATGTTTTTAATGGGCAGAGGTCATTTCTCTATGTTATACAGTGGAGACTTTGAAAATCATTTTCTCAGACTATTACAAATGGAAATAAACCAAATTTCACTGGAATGATAATTGAGTGACCCTTTGTCAGTCACCCAAAAATTATTGTGATCGGATGAAAAATATGTTTTTAATGGGCGGAGGTTATTTCACTATGTAATAAAGTGGAGACTTTGAAAATCATTTTCTCAGAATCTTACAAATGGATATCAACTAAATTTCACTGGAATAATCCTTGAGTAACCCTTCACTAGTCTACCAAAAATTATTATAATCGGATAAAAAATTTGCGTTTTATGGGCGGAGGACATTTCTCTTTATGTTATATTGTGGAAACTTTCAAAATCATTTTCTCAGAATGTAACAGATTGATAATAACCGAATTTCACTGGATTGATCCTTGGGTGACCAATTATCATGCAACCAAAAAGTCATTGTGATTGGATAAATATATGTCTTTTATTGGTGGAGGAAATATCTCTATATGATATATAGTGGAAACTTTGAAAATCATTTTCAACATCAGTAGAATCCAAAATATCTAAAAATGTAGGCACAACTTTGATTTGCTATTACAAGAATTTCATGCCTGTGGAGCGACTCAAGCCATTAATGGTTTCCTAAATTGAATAAAAACACGATTTTTAGACAATTATTTTTTAGGTCAGTGATTTTGAGCGCGGAGGTAGCTTTTTTTTTTATTTCCCCAGAAATATCTAAAGGTACATGTTAGGAAAAAAAAAACCTTCAGGTCACAGCCATGACCCAATTGGTAAAAATTCGCATAAGAAACGTAAATGAAATATATTGGGATAGTGGCCTATGAAAAGAAGTTATTTCCTCCTTTGATAAGAGAGAATAAGATATATGATGACAAACATATTGACTAATGAACCCGATATGTCCATCCTCCCCCTACCCCTTACGAAAGAAAAGAATAAACAAAAAAATGCATGTCTAGGATTGATACATTATATAAATCAAAGCACTGAAAGTACTGATGGTGAACGAATATGTTAGCATTCTAGAGTGATATATTCGTTGAGAAAAGAGAAATCACAAATGTAAAAAAATAATCAAGGGAAAGTGTCTCGACAAAATTTCGGCAAATCTGGCCGAACTATAAATTCAAAGAAAGAGAAAGAGAGGGAAAGAAAGGTAGAGTAACAGACAGATAGACATAGAGGACAGTGAGCGATAGAGAAAAGAAATCATGCAGCTATAGTTTCTAGACTAATGCTTCTTTTTTAACTAAAGAAATAGCAGTCAGAAAAGTTCTTCAATTTCCTCATGCGGAACCCATATTTTACCAGATTAAACAGCAGTCTTTCTGCATTTTAACTATTAAACGTCAATCGCTATGGCTCGGGAACGACCTGAATGGGGGTCCTCCATCCTCCGCATTAAAAGACCGCAGTTTCGTCCATAACCAAAACGCTGTACTTACAGGGTATCTGATTATCTGATACCATTGCGTAAAAGGTATAAAGAAAAACAATGAATGAATGAATAAATAGTGTTTTACGGCCCGTCGACAGCTAAGGTCATGTTGGGCGCAAAATATTTTGAAAAAATAAATAATTGGTAAACGACAAATGAAAAACTGTAATAAACAACGTCAAGTATACATCAAAACTAAACTAGACGAAATCATTATAAAACAAATTATGGTAAATAGAATAGGACAACTCAGTATACTTGGTAAAAATTTACTGAAAAATTTTAAAGTCTAAAAGAAGATCATGATCAAAAGATCACTCAAAATAACTTTAAAAATTCGCGATAAACGCTATCAAGTCTAAGAATAAATTCAATATCAAATAAACGTAAAATTACATTTTGTTATACAAACCAATGGCTTTCAGGAAGTCAAAAATAAGCTCAATCTTAACACAGTCAAAAAGGGTCTTCATATTCTCAACTTTAAAATAACTGTCTCTGATAGAAGAGAAATCTAAACATTCTATTAATATATGACTGATAGTTAGAGGAGTGTTGCATGGAATGCACATTGGCATCTCCTCTCCCTTTAAAAGGTAGGAATGAGTGAGATGCGTATGTCCAATGCGTAGTCGAGTCAATACAAGTTCCTCACGACGACTTGACCTGTTACCAGGCAACCATTCGCCAAGATCTTGACGAATAGAATATAATTTATTTCTGTGGTTCGCTGGATCGGACCAACAGTTCTTCCAGACATCCTGAATGAAACCATGAATTAAAGGCTTAAAATCAGTAAAAGGTACTTCAAAAGGTAAAATTTCTAATGTTAGAGCCTCCTTGGCAGCTTTATCCGCTTCTTCATTACCACGAATACCAACGTGGCTCGGAAGCCAGCTGATCCACCTAACCACAATAGCTCACCATGAGCACTTCGTGCTCAGGTGAGCTTAAAACCAAGCAGACCATGTCCATTTTGTGAGAAACTGCAGACAAGATTAACAAGACATATCATCCATAAACACTCAGACAAACCTGCAGTATTAAACAAAATGTCATTGCCAAAAAAGGAACAAGCTGGATTCGATCAACTAAGAAAAGATGGAATAGCGGAGTTTAACAAAAAACAAAAAAACATGCCCCCAAGGATGAACCTCAATTTATGGCAGAGAGGAAATCTAGAGAAAAATCCAATCTTGTTTGTTGTAAAGGGTTCTACAAAAGACCACTATTTTATAGGCATAAAGATATATACATTGGCGATGGTGCAGAAATACCTCGAAAAATGGAAGCCAATAATCCAAAATTTGACAATCAAATTGATGAACATTTCAATAAAGAAATCCTGTGCCGTTTTCAAAGAGACAACAAAGGCAATCTTTGCCGCACAGACCCTACGCTCTTCATTATTGGGAGACGACTGTTTCAAGTAATCAGAAAAAGGGTTGAAAAAGACATTATGATTAGAAAATCTGTTTTGTCAGATATGCGCCTCTTAGCAAGGCTATACCAAGAGTTCAGCACAGACTTTCCCGAAACATCCACCCTCGAATATATGTTTTTGAGGGAAAATTTTCAGCAACTGGAAACTGCAATTGAAAGAGTAACCACTGACCCTGACGGTAACCTGAAGTATGGAGTGAAAAATTCTTTATTTTTCCTCCTTAGAACAGCCACAGACTATTTAATTTGCCACCATACAACAAAAAAGAATGATGACAGAGTAAGGGAGTTGGAGATGTATGTCAAAACAATGGAATTTTGCAGAGATATTATTTTTAGGGACGCCTCATATACAATGGAACTAAGGAGACAAGAAAAATCAAGGCTCCTGAAAATAAAACGGACGAGGCGGATATTGAAATCGTAAGACAACACACCGTAAAAGTAATTCATGACCTCTCATGCCAATTTCGTTTCATCGACTTGCACGATTTTGTAAGGCTACGCGATGCTATTTGTAGCAGAATCACACTGTTCAATGCAAGGCGTGGAGGGGAACCAAGTCGATTAAAGGAGAAACATTTTTTTGACGTTAAATCAAATCGGTGGATTGAAGAAGAAGGAATTGAAAACTTGAGAAATGGGCGCAGGAATAACTCAAAATTATATTGATAACATATCATCAGCCAGGTAAAGGGACACATCTTGTTCCTGTTCTGATTCCCAAAGACTGTGTAACAGGACTTGAAATGTTGTGTTCTCCGGAAATAAGAAAAAGCGCACATGTTCTTGAAGGAAATAATTACTTGTTTCCCAACACCGGACTTTCCACTGACCACAAATCAGGATAGAATGCCACAAACAAATTGGCGAGGGACGCAGGTGTTAAACGCCTTGATTTGGTCAATGCCACAAAACAAAGGCATCGTATTTCAACACTTTATTGTGCACTTGATGTTCCCGAAGAAGAGAGACGATATTTCTATAAACATATGGGACACTCTAGAGAAGTTAATATGGGAACATATCAATATCCTTTGCCAATTATGGAAATCACAAGAGTCGGCAGACACCTTCAGGATATAGGTAATGGTAAGTACAACACTAATTCAATAATTTAGAATCTCATTTTGATATAGGATTAATTCTCGTTTTTGAGAGCATTAACATTTGCAGAAACCCGCAAAATGATTCACACTCAGGTGTTAATGCATTGAGGATCTCTGCAATTGTTAACGCCCAGAAAAAGCGTGAATTGATGCTATTATTGCATAAAAAGAAAGGCTAAGGTATTTATTCAGCAGAGATTGCGAAATAATTTATAGAAACGCTTCAAAACAAACCTAAGTAAAGCCGGCTTTATTGCATCATGTATTGCATTGTCACTTTTGTTTATACCGCCATTAGTTTCAGACCAATGTTGTAAATTTTGTCTTCGTCAACGCATTGATTATACGTTTGTCACTATACAGTAAACATACATGTTTGTTTTGAGATAAATTGTCATATACACAGGCCAAACACGAGCTTTTAGTCAACTGTTTAATGCAGTCTAGTAAAGATTGCGCATAGAGGAAGTTGAAACAACTCTCTGAAAAAAATCACTGCCTGTCGCTGATCCATCTTTACGTATATATAGATGAGTTAGTCCAAGGGGATCGATTAAATGATGAAAAAGGCGTCCACGTAGTATTGCTAGTGTTCACTTCCAAGGACGATGAATTGAGGTCTTCTTTTATCTTTGAGTTTTTGGGATATCCAATTATTTTTAAGTATAAGCAATGTGGTGAACTTCAAGGCTATCGTCAGTATTCTTCCACCGACAAACTTGCACACCGCAAGCAAAACACTGCACAGTATCGTTCAGTCCTGTGTAAAAGAATCCACTCCGAGTTAAACTTTGCTTATTCGGCTCAATCTGTATTGACCAACGTTCAAAAGATTTTAAACGTGACTCATAACTATAATAATTTTCAAACATAAAAGTCAAATCTTTCCGACATATATCCATTAAAGAATGAATCCATCAACAAAGTCAGTGTTATCAGACCAAAGATTTAATTGAAAATGAACTAATGTATAAATACAGTCTCTTATATGCTTTTTTTATTTTTACCAATCTAGCCATTTATGAAAATGATTTTTATTGCAATATTGCATTGCAACATGCTTAATTGGTTGTCGTGATTTTGTCCACATGGCCAAAAAGAGTCATAAAAGAGCATAACCCTGTCATGCTGAGTAAAAACCCTTGCAAAATTATGTTAAAATCAAAGTGCTTAAAGCACTGGATACATTTATGTTGAGTTGGTATTCATATTTGAAAACTTATGAGCTTTAATGATTAAAATCAGGTGGTAAAAGAATAAGATCAGAGTGAACATAAGTGCAAGCTGATCTTTGTCTTTACCTCCTACCAAAGAAAGAATAACCTGTGATTAGCACTACAAGAGTAAAATATTAATTTCAAATAGCTAGATTGCTAAATTGTGTTTTTTCTATGCTTTTTGTTCTTGTTATGTTGACATATCCATTAATAGAGTATATAGTTTTGGATAAAAAAATGGTTTATATTTTCTTTAACTTATTATTCCAAATATAATGGTGGTTATAATCTGATACCATGCAATAGAAAAGAGAATTTGTAATGAAGGTGTTAAAAAAAATAAATGTATGTCAATAGATCCTCTGACTACAAGTATATACGTTGTCAAATGCAAAGAATGTATCTCACCGCTTTCGTTTCAGTTGTCATCTTCTATTGGAGGGATTATAGTATCGTCTCCTGTAGGACTCAGTATATCATTAATGGAAACGGCTGCCAGAAACGATGACGCGGCCAAATTAAGAAAACGGGAGATTGTGATCAAATGGTCCTTTGTGAAACTAATATTGACGTCACTTGGATATTTTTTCAAATTCTCCATTAATGGTACTATGGGTTTCATGTTCATGCTATCAAGAAAATGTACTTTTCTGACCAGTATAGTCCCAACATAATAAGTGGACTTCGCAAAAACTCATACTTTTCTCCCGTATATCTGTTTGATAAGTCCAGGATTTGCTTGGTAAGCAAATCGATATGTTGTTCGCACAACACCAGATTTTCTATATTTTGGTTTGCCACTAATGCCACATCAACGATATTTCTCAAAATAGAGAAACTGCATAAAACTGCACTTATATATTCATCCTTTGACATAATCATTTTTACTTCCACGATGGTCCATCCGTATTACGTCTCAAAATCTTTTGGGTATGCTATTTATACAACAAGGGCAAGACGTGGTAACAAGAAAGACTAGTTTCCTGTGATAGACTGCAGATACTTTCAATCATAACACAAAAAGTCAACAGAAAACGGATCAATAATTTAAATTATTCCTGTATTTTTATGAAAGTTTCTCAAATCGAATCCAAACCTACAAATTTTATGTTCACACCGTAGAAATTCGGCGTAGTGAAGTTGAATTGTTGTTGTTACCAAGCGCATTTAGGATCGAGGTGAAAAACAACATTTTTTGCGAAAAATCATAAACATCTAATATCACGTCTTGATTCTTTTCCTCCATTTTCCTCCATTCTTATCTAACCCACATATTTTCGCTATCTTTTCTAAATGACATGAAGAAGGTCATTGATAAAAGTCGATTTCGGGTTTAAATCTTGACCAGACTACTAAAGCGATCTTACATTAAGTGAAAAATACCGGGAATCTATCGCTAGGCTCTCCAACTGCCGCGATAAAACTGTCAGATTGTTGAAAGTGACGTTAAACCCATTCAGAGAACATATTGTTAGGCGCTCTGACTGCTGCCATATAAATGTTATACAATCGAATCTTTGCATTGTTAAAAAAGTACTCGGAGTCTTTTTGAGGAAGACTTTGACAGGTAAGATGGTTAACAACCAGAACGGGTCAGCGGGATCAAGAACGGTCGGCGGGTCCGGGAAGTGTCTGACAAGAGAATCAAGGAGGGTTAAGGTAGGTGTGTGTGTTGGGGGGGGGGGGGGTGTCTAGAAGGGTCTATTGGAAGGGTTCTTTGTGGGGAGGGGGCGAGGGAGGGTCCACGGAGTCTTTCTGAGGAAAAAGTTTTTCAGGTGACCCATCAGGAAGGGTCTAGCAGGGGATACAGGAGGGTCTGGAAGGGTAGGGATGGTCTGCGAGGGTCCAGTCCAGGGAGGGTTTTTGCCCCATCCTTTTTATTCTACTACTGAAGGAAAACATCACAGACTTGGACAAAACTACAGAGGTGAATGGAACTACCAACAGCTGTAGGCTTGTTCTTTCTCATAAATGCGTTCACTGTAAAAAAAACCCGCTAAATGTTGAAGGCAACAAACAAATATGCAGGTGTACCAACATGCGGGTCCACGCAGCGCATCCTAGAACACAAAGCAAAACTATGCATTTACAGGTCCTTAACAACCTCCAACAAGGAGTCAAATTTGTGGAATTTTCAGATGCTGTGAATTAGTTCATTAGAAAGAAAGACTTAAATGACAAATCAATGCTGAAGTAGAAGAGTTCATTTTGCTACAACCACAGATCGTTATAAATCATGAAGAAAAAAGTGATGTGGCCATACGTTTGACATAACTTGTCATCAACAACAAGATTATATAGATCATGTGTACATGTAAGATCTAAAAATATGACTGGGCTGAACCTAGGTCATATGTAAGTTTTTTTATTCAATATTAATTTTTGACTAACTCACCCAAGGTTCATTCAGACAGAGTTTTATTGAAATTGGCCCAATGGTTCAGGAGGAGATGTTGTTCAAAGATTTGGGGGTCAAATAAGCCCCGCCCTACCACGCCCATATATTGGGGTCAATCCATATTTCTTGAACAACTTTAGAAGAGGGTCACCCAAGGAACATTTCGGCCAAGTTTCGTCAAAATCCATCTTTTGCTTTAGGAGCAGAAGATGTTTCAAGAAAAGTTTACGCACGCACGCACGGACGAACGACGGACACCCCGCCATGACAATAACTCGCTGGTCTTCGCCAAGTGGAGCTAAACAAGAGGACCATTGGCCCTTAAACGCTCACCTGATGCATGGCTAAACAAAAGTCAAAGATATCAAGAAGTTAACATTTCAGACAAATATGTTGCCTCTAAAGTACTAAAAAAGGTGTTTGACCCTCTATCAAACTCGTATAAGATTTGACATACTGACCAAAATACATAATTTTCAATCAAAGAGTGCACAGAAGAATTTTAATAAATTTGACCCCTTGACCTCATTTTGGACCCAACTTGACCAAATTTCAGAATAAACCTAGGTTTCATTCAAACATTCTGCCAAAGTTTCAAGATATTTGAGTAAACAAGGTTTTTCTAAGATTTGACCCCTTGACCCCATTTTTGACCCCACTTGACCTAATTTCAAACTTTTGTGAGATTCGATGGAGACAAACATTCTGACCAAGTTTCAAGACATTTGGGCCAAAAATGTGGCCTCTAGAGTGCACAGAAGGTTTTTCTAAGATTTGACCCCTTGGCCCCATTTCTGACCCCAGTTGACCCAATTCCGAACTTGATCGAGATTTGATGAAGACAAACATTCTGACCAAGTTTTAAGACATTTGGGCCAAAAATATGGCCTCTAGAGTGCACACAAGGTTTTTCTAAGATTTGACCCCTTGACCCCATTTTTGACCCCACTTGACTTAATTTCAAACTTGACTGAAATTTGATGGATACAGACATTGCGACCAAGTTTCAAGACTTTTGGGCCAAAAATGTGGCCTCTAGAGTGCACAGAAGGTTTTTCTAAGATTTGACCCCTTGACCCCATTTATGACCCCACTTGACCAATTTTCGAACTTAATCGAAATTTGATGGAGACAAACATTCTGACAAAGTTTCAAGACAATTGGACCAAAAATGAGGTTTCTAGAGTGCACACAAGGTTTTTCTAAGATTTGACCCCTTGACCCCATTTTGACCCCACTTGACCCAAATCCGAACTTGATCGAGATTTGATGAAGACAAACATACTGACCAAGTTTTAAGACATTTGGGCCAAAAATGTGGCCTCTAGAGTGCACAGAAGGTTTTTCTAAGATTTGACCCCTTGACCCCATTTATGACCCCACTTTACCCAATTACATACTTAATGGAGATTTGATGTTGACAATCATTCTGACCAAGTTTTAAGACATTTGGGCCAAAAATATGGCCTCTAGAGTGCACACAAGGTTTTTCTAAGATTTGACCCCTTGATCCCATTTTTGACCCCACTTGACCTAATTTCAAAGTTGACTGAAATTTGATGGAGACAAACATTGCGACCAAGTTTCAAGACATTTGGGCCAAAAATGTGGCTTCTAGAGTGCACACAGGTTTTTCTAGGATTTGATCCCTTGACCCCAATTTTGACCCCACTGTACCCATTTACATACTTAACGGATATTTGATGTTGACAAACATTCTGACCAAGTTTTAAGACATTTGGGCCAAAAATATGGCCTCTAGAGTGCACACAAGGTTTTTCTAAGATTTGACCCCTTGACCCCATTTTTGACCCCACTTGACCTAATTTCAAACTTGACTGAAATTTGATGGAGACAAACATTGCGACCAAGTTTCAAGACATTTGGGCCAAAAATGTGGCCTCTAGAGTGCACAGAAGGTTTTTCTAAGATTTGACCACTTGACCCCATTTATGACCCCACTTGACCAATTTTCGAACTTGATCGAGATTTGATGGAGACAAACATTCTGACCAAGTTTCAAGACAATTGGACCAAAAATGAGGTTTCTAGAGTGCACACAAGGTTTTTCTAAGATTTGACCCCTTTACCCCATTTTGACCCCACTTGACCCAAATCCGAACTTGATCGAGATTTGATGAAGACAAGACATTTTGGCCAAAAATGTGGCCTCTAGAGTGCACACAAGGTTTTTTTAAGATTTGACCCCTTGACCCCATTTTTGACCCCACTTGACCTAATTTCAAACTTTTGTGAGATTCGATGGAGACAAACATTCTGACCAAGTTTCAAGACATTTGGGCCAAAAATGTGGCCTCTAGAGTGCACAGAAGGTTTTTCTAAGATTTGACCCCTTGGCCCCATTTCTGACCCCAGTTGACCCAATTCCGAACTTGATCGAGATTTGATGAAGACAAACATTCTGACCAAGTTTTAAGACATTTGGGCCAAAAATATGGCCTCTAGAGTGCACACAAGGTTTTTCTAAGATTTGACCCCTTGACCCCATTTTTGACCCCACTTGACTTAATTTCAAACTTGACTGAAATTTGATGGAGACAAACATTGCGACCAAGTTTCAAGACATTTGGGCCAAAACTGTGGCCTCTAGAGTGCACAGAAGGTTTTTCTAAGATTTGACCCCTTGACCCCATTTATGACCCCACTTGACCAATTTTCGAACTTAATCGAAATTTGATGGAGACAAACATTCTGACAAAGTTTCAAGACAATTGGACCAAAAATGAGGTTTCTAGAGTGCACACAAGGTTTTTCTAAGATTTGACCCCTTGACCCCATTTTGACCCCACTTGACCCAAATCCGAACTTGATCGAGATTTGATGAAGACAAACATACTGACCAAGTTTTAAGACATTTGGGCCAAAAATGTGGCCTCTAGAGTGCACAGAAGGTTTTTCTAAGATTTGACCCCTTGACCCCATTTATGACCCCACTTTACCCAATTACATACTTAATGGAGATTTGATGTTGACAAACATTCTGACCAAGTTTTAAGACATTTGGGCCAAAAATATGGCCTCTAGAGTGCACACAAGGTTTTTCTAAGATTTGACCCCTTGATCCCATTTTTGACCCCACTTGACCTAATTTCAAAGTTGACTGAAATTTGATGGAGACAAACATTGCGACCAAGTTTCAAGACATTTGGGCCAAAAATGTGGCTTCTAGAGTGCACACAGGTTTTTCTAGGATTTGACCCCTTGACCCCAATTTTGACCCCACTTTACCCATTTACATACTTAACGGATATTTGATGTTGACAAACATTCTGACCAAGTTTTAAGACATTTGGGCCAAAAATATGGCCTCTAGAGTGCACACAAGGTTTTTCTAAGATTTGACCCCTTGACCCCATTTTTGACCCCACTTGACCTAATTTCAAACTTGACTGAAATTTGATGGAGACAAACATTGCGACCAAGTTTCAAGACATTTGGGCCAAAAATGTGGCCTCTAGAGTGCACAGAAGGTTTTTCTAAGATTTGACCACTTGACCCCATTTATGACCCCACTTGACCAATTTTCGAACTTGATCGAGATTTGATGGAGACAAACATTCTGACCAAGTTTCAAGACAATTGGACCAAAAATGAGGTTTCTAGAGTGCACACAAGGTTTTTCTAAGATTTGACCCCTTGACCCCATTTTGACCCCACTTGACCCAAATCAGAACTTGATCGAGATTTGATGAAGACTAGAAAGCCATGAATGGCTTGAGTCGCTCCACAGGCTTGAAATTCTTGAAATAGCAAATCTAATGTTTGACTAGATTTTAAGATATTTCGGGTTCTACTGATGTTGAAATGATTTTCAAAAATGCCATTTTATAACATATAGAGAAATGATCTCCGCCTATAAAATACATATTTTTCATCTGATCACAATAATTTTTGGCAGACTGATAAAGCTTCACTCAAGAATCATTCCAGTGAAATTTGGTTGATATCCATCCATTACATTCTGAGAAAATGATTTTCTAAGTTTCCACTATATAACATATAGAGAAATGACCTCCGCCCATAAAATGCACATTTTTCATCCGATCACAATAATTTTTGGTAGACTGATAAAAGGTCACCCAAGGATCATTCCAGTGAAATTTGGTCTATATCTATTGTTTACATTCTGAGAAAATGATTTTCAAAGTTTCCATTATATAACATATAGAGAAATGACCTCCGCCCATAAAATGTATATTTTTCATCCGATCACAATAATTTTTGATACACTGATAAAGGGTCACTTAAGGATCATTCATGTAAAATTTAATTGGTATCTATCCATTAGAATCTGAGAAAAGTCACTTTTTACCATATTTGGAAATTAGCCACGCCCATTAAATCCATGTTTTTCATTGGATCAAAATTTCTTGAACAACTTTGAAAGAAGGTTTCCCAAGGATCATTCATGTGAAGTTTGGTTGAATTTCATCCAGTAGTTTCTGAGGAGAAGATTTTTTAAGGAAAAAGTTTACGACCGGACGGACGCACGCACGCACGCACGGACGGACGGACGCACGACGGACACAACGCCATGACAATAGCCCCAGTGGCTTTCAGCCAGTGGAGCTAACAAACATTCTGACCAAGTTTTAAGACATTTTGGCCAAAAATGTGGCCTCTAGAGTGCACACAAGGTTTTTCTAAGATTTGACCTCTTGACCCCATTTTTGACCCCACTTGACCTAATTTCGAACTTGACTGAGATTGATGGAGACAAACATTCTGACCAAGTTTCAAGACATTTGGTCCAAAAATGTGGCTTCTAGAGTGCACACAAGTTTTTTCTAAGATTTGACCCCTTGACCCCACTTGACCCAATTTAGAACTTGATCAAGATTAGATGATGACAAACATTCTGACAAAGTTTCAAGACAATTGGACCAAAAATGTGGTTTCTAGAGTGCTCACATGATTTTTCTAAGATTTGACCCCTTGACCCCATTTCTGACCCCGGACACTTGACCCAATTCCGAACTTCATCGAGATTTGATGAAGACAAACATTCTGACCAAGTTTCAAAGCATTTGGACCAAAAATGTGGCCTCTAGAGTGCACACAAGGTTTTTCTAAGATTTGACCCCTTGACCCCATTTTTGACCCAACTTGACCCGATTTCGAACTTGACAAAGAGTTGATGGAGACGAACATTGTGACCAAGTTTCAAGACATTTTGGCAAAAACTGTGGCCTCTAGAGTGCACACAAGATGTTGACGGACGACCGGACATCTGGACGACCGAACGACGGACCCCGGACACTTGACCCAATTCCGAACTTGATCGAGATTTGATGAAGACAAACATTCTGACCAAGTTTCAAAGCATTTGGACCAAAATTGTGGCCTCTAGAGTGCACACAAGGTTTTTCTAAGATTTGACCCCTTGACCCCATTTTTGACCCAACTTGACCCGATTTCGAACTTGACAAAGAGTTGATGGAGACGAACATTGTGACCAAGTTTCAAGACATTTTGGCAAAAACTGTGGCCTCTAGAGTGCACACAAGATGTTGACGGACGACCGGACGACGGACGCCGGACACAGCGCGATCACAATAGCTCACCTTGAGCACTTCGTGCTCAGGTGAGCTAAAAAAGAGTCTGGCTCATTTTGTAAACACATGGCTCTGTGTGATGTCTATAAACATGGATTTAAACACATGCGAGTTAGATTTTTCATTGTGCAATCGCGTTCCTCTGTAAACTTGTCAATTCTCGACAAACTCAATTAATCCATATTGCTAATTAATAAAGACTTTATAATGATAATAAAGGCCTTATTTTATGAAGCAACACAGTTGGGTTTACCCAGTTTTCCCTATGGGCCACTACAGTCGTCGTCTATAAGCTATACAATGATTTTAGGCTACAGTTACAAGATTTGTACAATTAATGGACTTACAGGCGCATATTTTCCAATGTTTCAGACTATTGCAAAGGCATTGTGTCAAAACAGTTAAACAACGACCCAGGCCAATTTAGATTGCGCTTCATTAACATTGTCCCCGGGCATTATTTACCAAAACTTTAAATAAGTCCAATATTCCCCCCTGAAAATTCGAGTCTGCGGACCCCGCGTTTTGATGGAGTTAGCATTCTAATGGATATCGTTATAATGAAGTTACAGTGTACTTCAGCATTTTTGAATCTTCAGCATTCAATGGGCAATTTGTATGTGAAGATTAAAATTTATATCTTTCATTATAGTCTTTCTGACCTACTTTTGAATTATAAAGCAGTGGCACTTTTGGATTAATTCTAAGGTGAGGGACACAAGCCTTTTGACCTTATTATTTTGTCTGTAGACTTATAATGTTGACCATTAACACAATTAGTAATTGACACATCAATAAAACCATTTCAACAAGACCAGGTCACGACTGGCAATAAAATAGCTGACCGGAAGGGAAAAAATGACTATTCAAAATTGCATGCCTGCATTTACTGTGGCAAACTAAATCTAAAAATAAGCCGACATCTTTGCAAAAAGCACAAGAAAATCAGAAATTGCTAAATTGAGACAATTATTGGGTTAAAGAAAATTATTAAGTATAAAAGGTTGTTATAAAAATCAACATTAAAACTTGATATTATGTCAACATTTAACCTTTTTCTGTTTAATCCCTGTTTTTACTTGATAAACAATTCCAAACTCAGAGCCAAAGAGTTGTGCTGCAAACACAGGGCCTAGCCAATCCCTGAGGTCACTCAATTGTTCATAGGTGAAAAAATACAAAGAAAATCCTCAATTGATCAAACTCGTGGAAAGACTTAATAAATTCTTAAGTTGACTGAACATCATTAATATAACACAATATTTCATATGACAAAAGTAGATGCCCCAGTCTAAAACGACCAGCCGATTGCCTAGACCGAGCCCATCCAGGCTCCCGTTTCAACCGAAGCCGAGGCCAAAGCAGCGTGTTTAAAAGCTGGAGATCCTTGGGCTTCCCTCAACTACCAGGACCCTCTTTTCCGGCCTTACGAGTCTCCACCCACGGCAAACAGGCGGGCCCATTTGTTAATGGTCTAACCATTGACTACATGGACGGCAGCCGACTATTTCTACCCCGCCGCTGAGCTGGGGTCCGGATTTTAACAAAATTTCACTAGAATGATCCTTAGGTGACCCATTATCAGACTGCACCAAATTACTGTAATTATCATTAAATGAAAAATATTTGTGTAAGAGATAGAGGTCAATTTTCGATGATTTTCACTGCTCATGAGTTTTTTATGCAGAATATATAAACTTTATTGCCTCCATTTTCTGGAGATTTCACATAACATACAATACAGAGTAAACAAATCAACTGAAAACAGCATGTTTAAGAATGACAAATGAAAATAAATATTCACATGCATATCTGAATTTATATTCAGAGGCTTATATGAAGTACCCAATTTCAACCGCCTTAACAAATTCACATACACACGCAGACACAGGCAAACACATATACACATACAAACATACACATATACTCTTACATACATCCACGCGGACGCCTTAGTGCATCATAAAACATGTCAGAACATAGCATTATTTCCTGAAGATTAATTCATTCCTTTGAGCAAAATTCCGCTACGGGCCGTTAAGTTTCCCTGATTTACATGCATTATTATAATACAAGCATACAGTTAAACGAAACGAAACTCAAACTGCAGCTGAAAGGGAATTAGATACTGGCCTGTGAGTATACCGTCTGCAGTTAACCAAAGACCTGCAACTGCAGCTAGCTGCAGTTACGAGACTCTGGTCACTTAGCGACTGTATTAACTAAATATACATTTAAGAAACTCTGCACATTTTATCAAGAACATTGGATATTGCTCTAAATCAATTTAAGCTTCTAAGCGACCGTCAATTCTTCCTAGCAGGTACGAAATAATTTCAAGCCTTGAAAGATGAAAAATAAAATCTCCTAGACCCGAATTTATTCCATTTAAGTCTGAGCAAAGACGAGAGAAGAGGCCATAGTTGTCAATTTCATAGCAATCGGACATAAGGTTTTCTATTTCTATATAGTAGACACCCTGACAGTGAACACCGCAGCAGGAGTTGGAAGACATCCTCCTAAGTCTATATTCAATTACATAAAATCGCCTTTACAATAAGGGTGTTACTTCACAATAATTGTTTGTCACCAAAACAAAAGTCTTTCTAAAGATAATAAGAAGTAAAATGTAAAATCCAATATTTTTATTCTGGCCAATGCCTTAGAGTGCAGTCAACCCAGCTTTTTCTTCCCCACTCTGAATCTCAGTAGGGCACTTTACACCTCTTTGTGCACCCTTCGTTCAACTAAACTGACCAATTCTAAGGGAGTATCTCAGGCTCCCTATTTCACCTAATGGTTCTACACATTTGAATTCTAACAAAGCTTATGTTCCTTCTAACCTACAATCTTTACACCTTAAATTATATGAGTCTAAAAAAATTCATCATTTAGGTGATACCAAACGGGTGGTCAAATATTCACTTTATATGTTGAAATGTCCTCTGCCAATATAGAGCATGCTGTTCATCTAATCAAATATTTTTTGCAGCCTGATACAACTTCAAAATTTGGTTGATATTTGTTAGTTAGATTCTGAGAAAAATGATTTTCACTGTTTCCACTGTATAACATAAAGAGAAATGACCTCCGCCGATAAAATACATATTTTTCATCCTATCACAATAATGTTTGGTAAACTGAGAAAAAGTCACCCAAGTATCATTTCAATAAAACTTGGTTGATATCTATTGCTTACATTCTGAGAAAATGATTTTTTTCAGAGTTTCCACTATATAACATGTAGAGAAATGACCTCTGCCCATAAAATACATTTTTTTCATCTGATCACAATAATTTTTGGTACACTGATAAAGGGTCACCAAAGGATTATTCATGTAAAATTTAATTGGTATCCATCAATTAGAACCTGAGTAATGTCACTTTTTACCATATTTTGAAATTAGCCACGCCCATTTAATCCATATTTTTCATTGGATCAAAATTTCTTGAACAACTTTGAAATAGGATCACCTAAGGATCATTCCTGTGAAGTTGGGTTGAAATTGATCAAGTAGTTTCTGAGGAGAAGATTTTTAAAGAAAAGTTTACGACCGCACGGACGGACGGACACAACGCCATGACAATAGCCCCAGTGGATTTCAGCCAGTGAAGCTAAAAATGAGCATTGCATCAAGCCATTTCAACAGAAAAATGAATATTGCATCAAGACATTTCAAAATATAATGTTCATATATGGCAAGGTAATAGATCTTCATGATGAACATTTGTGTTGGGGTCATCTGTCGGTGTCAAACCTATTAAAGATTATCTTTTCTTAGGGTTTTCATGTTGCATAAGCACATATTTTTGGGGGGAGGAAAAGGGTAATAAGGTAAAGAACTTAAAAGCTATCAAATTATATTTCAGGCAGATGCACCCAGAACCGTTGATTTGCGTGGGGAATCTGTCCCCAAGTAAGACCATTTCTATTCAAGATAATAGTGGTACGTCCAAGATTACAGGTCAACATGTTACTATAACAGATGTGGTTGTGTATTTGTCCCAAAATCAAACATAATTGTCAACAACAAGCAGGACAAAAGTTCGGGTAACGAAAAGCTTTAACTCAATGATTAGATTTAAAAAAAATGTGTATTTCTACAATCACACAGCTTTGTACTTACTAAAAAAGTTCATTTTGAAACACTATGATTTGATAAATATTTTTGCTTCTTACTTACTTACTTAAACTTTAAATTAGTATAACAGTAGTTAAATGTGTTTTTACCACCACTGGGGCAATTGGGGCCAATGGTTACTGAGGAGAAGATGTTGAAAGATTTCATGCTCAAAATCTGCCCCGGTCCAAAGGTTACTGAGAAGTTTAAGGAATTGTTGACGACCTCCGACGCACGACGGACCAAGGGTGATCACAAAAGCTCACCTTGAGCACAGTGCTCAGGTGAGCTAAAATACACACACTCGCACATACATTATATATGTATGAAATTTCAACTAAGATTAATGTTTTCAGGCCAAAATCTACAGGGATGTGGATCAGACAAGAAAAGTCGTAAGGACATCCCTACTGCAGATAACACGATTGTAGCAGGGATTAAACAATGATATAATAAAATTATCCCAGTTTTATTTGTTTAACAAGAGGACCACGATGGTCCTTGACTGCTCACCTGAGTCTCTTTGGCCCCTGGGACATCACATTAAGGATGTTGAGGATGTAAGGCTGTCTTTTGTCCATGGATACAGGAGATTATGGATCAGCTGGATCCCAGTCATCGCAACATTTTTCCAGCGGTTTTAACAAATTGTGATGCCCTGGACAAAGATGTGTTACCCTGATGAAGCCAAGCACATTTGGAAACAGCTTCAGCTACATACAACAGGCCCTGCATGAACTTCTTAGCGAGGATTTGCGGAAAGGTGCCTGATGTATTTGGCTGACTATGAGCTGCACAAGAAAAGCACCAGCCTCACTGGAATGAATGAATGCTGTTTTATGGCCCGTCGACAACTAAGGTCATGTTGGGCGCAAACACTTTTGTAGTAAACTACAATAAACCGACGTGAGCACGAAAGCACATGGACTCCCCTCAGATCACGAGAACGGCCCATGTGCGAGTACACCCGACCGGAATGAGTGAATGATTGGTGTTTTAAGGTCCGTCGATAACTAACGTCATGTTGGGCGCAAAACTCTAAAAATTACTTACTTTTGAGCACCTAACAAAGGATTCTTGGTATTTCTGTCACCAGTTCAACCGTCAAATCCTTTCCTAGCCTCCAGCTGCTATCTCACACAGGTTTAAGATATCAACCCATTGGTGAGATACAAATAGTCTAAACGAATAATTGCCGCCGTCGGGAATCGAACCAAGGACCTCTAGTTTAAAGTCCCACGCGCTACCACCTGCGCTATGACGGCGGCTAAATAATTTCTTTCTTTGAAATGAAATTGAACAGCTAGCGAGGAAATGCGGGTCATTGAATTAAACGTGTAGTTAATTCATAAAATTCATGTTAACATTGTCTGCTTCCATTTATTTTTCAATATCAGTTAAAGAAACAATTTCATGAAAATTAAAATCATCTTCTAAATGACTTTGTAGCCGTCTAAAAAGAGTCACGTTTCAATTGTAATTATACATAATGGACATTTTCCAGCCTCGAATACATCACATATTTTTAGCTCCACTGGCCAGTGGGCTATTGTCATGGCGTGGTGTCCGTCCGTCCTTAAACTTTTACTTTAAAAATTTTCTCCTCCTAAAGTACTGGATGGATTTCAATCAAATTTCACAGGAATGTTCCTTGGGTGACCCTCTATCAGATTCCTTCAAAGAATTCTAATCAGTTGAAAATCATGGCTGAAGTGGGCGTGGCTAATTTCCATATATGGTAATAGATGAGTTTTCTCAGATTCTAATCGATGAATACCAATGAAATTTTACATGAATGATCCGTAAGTGACCCTTTATCAGTCTACCAAAAATTATTGTGATCGGATGGAAAAAATGTATTTTATGGGCGGAGGTCATTTCTCTATATGTTATGTAGTGAAAGGGCATATTTAGATGTTTCATACAGGGTACCAGTCTAATTGTATGTTGCATCATGGGTTACCTATCGTTGCTGGTGCCCAGCCGGTGTGGGGCAAGCCATGAGGTTTACTGACACTCTGACAGTAGCTTTCAAAGAGTGAGGACCTTCAAGTCTAACACTGACGAAAACTCCATGTGGATTGTGAACAAAGTGAGTTACACTTTATTGGTGTCAGAAAGGTAACAAGAACCCATGCAATGAATTAATGCAAACAATTTTGGTTTATTTTCATGAATGGCAGCTCTGCACAAAAAAAAAAAAATTGCAAAAAAAAATGTCTGACAGCTGCCATGTGGTGTCTTATGAAATTTCCAAATTTTCTTGATTCCTTTGTCTGAAAATTCACCACATTCTTTTTTATCTGCAGTCATTCACCTGAATTAAGTTTGCATTTGGAAACAAAAATAAATTTGGCCAAAACTACTTGTCCATTTTCGACATTGCATTGACAGTCCACGAAGTTTCACATGTGACTGACTTGACGCACATGGCATAGGTACACCCGACCTGCTGCAAGCTTACATGAAGCCAACTTTTTAAGAAAGGGGGGCAGGAGTAGTGAGGCTTGTATGAAATAAACTTCGATGGAGTTTGAAACAGCAGTTGACAAATAATTCGCCATCACATGGAAGGAAAAGCAAAATGCCGCGGAGCAGTAACAGGATGCACTGAGCACTGAACTGTTACGACGGACAACCAACTTTTGCGATGAATTACCCAGGAGGAGCTGATCGGGAAACACGGGCCTTTGTGACTGAAGTGCTTCCCCCTCCTCACATTGTCCTGGTAAAATGAAAAGATGAATGTTACAAACTTGGGCTTGCATGCTGTTAGCTGCTACAGCTGGGGCCCTGTAGATAGTGTAAAAGAGAGGGATCCCATTTCTGGTTTACTCAATGGACGAAGAACCATTTCTTCTTTGTGGCCTTTGACAAACGTGTTCTGCTTGACTCTTGGCTGTTTTCTTCTGCAAATTAAAGGAGATTCCTGATTCCTCCACATTGGCTGGCACAAACGAAAGTCTGTAGTTGCGTAAGCTTCTGGAAACAGGCAGAAATTCATTACGGATGTGAACAGCCACCAAGGATTCTCAAGGCTGTATCGGCAGCAGCTACTGTAACCGGAGAGGCTTGGGTTGAGGAGGTGAACACGCAGCTGGTGGTTCTATGAAGATGAGATGTCTGACTGGGACACAAACTGTTTGTTAGTGCACGAGCTGACAGTCTTTGGCGCAGTCAATTAAGAAAATACTACATTGTGTAGAACAGGATAACCTGAAAGAACATTTATGTTTGGACGAAGATAGGAAGAAGTGACCAGGCAACAATCTTACTGATGGCGACCAGTCTTCAAGAAGTATAAGAAACTTTCCTGCTGTTTAACCAATAAGCTACCTGTCAAGTCACCGAAGCCAAGAATGAATGTCAACTTCAACGTCCAGGCAACACCACCGACTCATGCGTCGACATAGCAAGAAGATATTCAACTTAAAATTACACAGAACTACAACCTTCAGCTATGGTATAGCCACTAGAGTAACAGAAGACTTCCAACTTCAGATATCTAGAGGAGTTTACCAAGATGTGAAGAAGAGTCCCAGTTCAGCTAGAGAGAACTGACAGCTACTGATGTTTAACCGGAGGGACACAAAGTCTACTCTGATTGGTTCTACCTATGGTACACTATGGTACAACGAGCAGCAGGACAATCAGGGTATCAAAACCAGACCCTTCGGTGAGTCCTTTTCTAATAAAACCGGGGGGAGTGTAGTGAAAGGGCATATTTAGATGTTTCATACAGGGTACCAGTCTAATTGTATGTTGCATCATGGGTTACCTATCGTTGCTGGTGCCCAGCCGGTGTGGGGCAAGCCATGAGGTTTACTGACACTCTGACAGTAGCTTTCAAAGAGTGAGGACCTTCAAGTCTAACACTGACGAAAACTCCATGTGGATTGTGAACAAAGTGAGTTACACTTTAGTTATATAGTTGAAAATTTGAAAATTAATTTCTCAGAATGAAATTGATGGATATCAACCAAATTTCACTGGAATGATCCTTGAGTTACCTTTTATCAGTCTACCAAAAATTATTGTGATCAGCTGAAAAATGTATATTTTATGGGCGGAGGTCATTTCTCTATATGTTATATAGTGGAAACTTTGAAAATCATTTTCTCAGAATCTAACTAATGGATAACAACCAAATTTCATTTGAATGATTCTTTAATGATTCTTTACAAGTCTGTAAATACATATTGTGATCAGATGAAAAATAACTGTTTTTTGGGCAGCTGTCATTTCTCTATATGTCATGTAGTGAATATTTTGAAAATCATTTTCACATCTTATGAAGAAATATACACAGAAGGTTCAAAAGATGGCGAAAAAGTTGCTTCAGCCACTATTTTAGATGGCGAAAAATATCAATTACGCCTTCCCAATAACTCTTTTTTTTCAGCCGAGCTTAAGGCCATTGATCTCGCACTCGATTATATGATCGCAGAACGTCTCTCTCGCTGTATAATTTTTACTGACTCTATGTCAAGCATACAAGCGATTGAGCACGAAAAAACTGACAATCCCTTATTGTAAGGCTACTTGATAAAATAGCTAAACTTAATGATGTTGATCTCGTTTTCTGTTGGCTTCCAAGCCATATTGGTATTCGTGGTAATGAGGAGGCAGATAAAGCTGCCAAGGATGCATTATCACTTGAAACTTTAACCTTTTAAGTTCCTTTTACTGAGTTTAAACCCCTTATTCATAGTTTTATTCATGATGTCTGGAGGAACTGTTGGACTGACCCAGCTAACCAGAATAATAAATTATCACCGTTCGACAGGACATCCGCGACTGGTTACCTGGTTACAGGTCAAGCCGTCGCGAAAAGCTGATTTTGACTCGCCTACGCGTTGGCCATACTTATCTTACGCACTCCTAGCTTTTAAAAGGAGAAGAGATGCCTATGTGCATTCCATGTAACGCTCCTCTTACTGTCAAACATATTTTTATTGATTGTATAATTTTTCTTAAATAAGAGACAGATATTTTAAAGTTGATAGTATGAGGCAGTTGTTTGACCATGTAAAAAATGAACTTATTTTTTACTTTCTCAATGCGATTCATTTATATAGCAAAATCTGATTTTTATGTTCTATTTATCGTGTTTTCTTCTTAATTTCTTAAAATGGTTCTATTAATTTTTAGCTCACCTGAGCACGAAGTGCTCAAGGTGAGCTTTTGTGGTTAGGTGGATGTCCGTCGTCCGTCGTCCGTCGTGCGTCGTCCGTCGTCAACATTTGCCTTGTATGCACTCTAGAGGCCACATTTTTTGCCCAATCGACTTAAAATTTGGTCAGAATGAATGTCTTGATCAAATCTCGGACGAGTTCGAAATTGGGTCAACTGGGGTCAAAAACTAGGTCACAGGGTCAAATCTTAGAAAAACCTTGTATGCACTCTAGAGGCCACATTTTTTGCACAATCAACCTGAAATTTGGTCAGAATGAATGTCTTGATAAAATCTCAGACAAGTTCGAAATTGGGTCAACTGGGGTCAAAAACTAGGTCACAGGGTCAAATCTTAGAAAAACCGTGTATGCACTCTAGAGGCCACATTTTTTGCCCAATCAACCGAATTTTGGTCAGAATGATTGTCTTGATAAAATCTCGGATGAGTTTGAAATTGGGTCAACTGGGGTCAAAAACTAGGTCACAGGGTCAAATCATAGTAAAACCTTGTATGCACGCTAGAAGCCACATTTTTTGCCCAATCAACTTGAATTTTGGTCAGAATGAATGTCTTGATGTATCTCGGACGAGTTTCAAATTGGGTCAACTGGGGTCAAAAACTAGGTCATAGGGTCAAATCTTAGAAAAACCTTGTATGCACTCTAGAGGCCACAATTTTTGCCCAATCAACCTGAAATTTGGTCAGAATGAATGTTTTGATGAAATCTCAGATGAGTTCAAAATTGGGTCGACTGGGGTCAAAAACTAGGTCACAGGGTCAAATCTTAGAAAAACCTTGTATGCACTCTAGAGGCCACATTGTTTGCCCAATCAACCTGAAATTTAGTCAGAATGAATGTCTTGATAAAATCTCGGACGAGTTTGAAATTGGGTCAACTGGGGTCAAAAACTAGGTCACAGGGTCAAATCTTAGAAAAACCTTGTATGCACTCTAGAGGCCACATTTTTTTTGCCCAATCAACCTGAATTTTGGTCAGAATGAATGTCTTGATAAAATCTCAGATGAGTTTGAAATTGGGTCAACTGGGGTCAAAAACTAGGTCACGGGGTCAAATCATAGTAAAACCTTGTATGCATGGTAGAAGCCACATTTTTTGCCAAATCAACCTGAATTTTGGTCAGAATGATTGTCTTGATAAAAATTCGGACGAGTTCCAAATTGGGTCAACTGGGGTCAAAAACTAGGTCACAGGGTCAAATCTTAGAAAAACCTTGTATGCACTCAAGAGGCCACATTCTTTGCCCAATCAACCTGAAATTTAGTCAGAATGATTGTCTTAATGAAATCTTTGAGGAGTTTGAAATTGGGTCAACTGGGGTCAAAAACTAGGTCACAAGTTCAAATCATAGAAAAACCTTGTATGCACTCTAGAGGCCACATTTTTTGCCCAATCAACCTGAATTTTGGTCAGAATGATTGTCTTGGTGAAATCTCAGAGGAGTTCGAAATTGGGTCAACTGGGGTCAAAAACTAGGTCACAGGGTCAAATCATAGTAAAACCTTGTAAGCATGCTAGAAGCCACATTTTTTGCCCAATCAACTTGAATTTTGGTCAGAATGAATGTCTTGATGAAATCTCGGACTAGTTTCAAATTGGGTCAACTGGGGTCAAAAACTAGGTCACAGGGTCAAATCTTAGAAAAACCTTGTATGCACTCTAGAGGCCACAATTTTTGCCCAATCAACCTGAAATTTGGTCAGAATGAATGTCTCGATGAAATCTGGGACGAGTTCAAAATTGGGTCAACTGGGATCGAAAACTAGGTCACAGGTCAAATCTTAGAAAAACCTTGTATGCACTCTAGAGGCCACATTCTTTGCCCAATCAACCTGAAATTTAGTCTGAATGAATGTCTTGATAAAATCTCGGACAAGTTCGAAATTGGGTCAACTGGGGTCAAAAACTAGGTCACAGGGTCAAATCTTAGAAAAACCTTGTATGCTCTCTAGAGGCCACATTTTTTTTGCCCAATCAACCTGAATTTTGGTCAGAATAAATGTCTTGATAAAATCTCGGATGAGTTTGAAATTGGGTCAACTGGGGTCAAAAACTAGGTCACGGGGTCAAATCATAGTAAAACCTTGTATGCATGGTAGAAGCCACATTTTTTGCCAAATCAACCTGAATTTTGGTCAGAATGATTGTCTTGATAGAAATTCGGACGAGTTTCAAATTGGGTCAACTGGGGTCAAAAACTAGGTCACAGGGTCAAATCTTAGAAAAACCTTGTATGCACTCTAGAGGCCACATTGTTTGCCCAATCAACCTGAAATTTAGTCAGAATGATTGTCTTGATGAAATCTGGAGGAGTTTGAAATTGGGTCAACTGGGGTCAAACACTAGGTCACAGGGTCAAATCATAGAAATACCTTGTATGCACTCTAGAGGCCACATTTTTTGCCCAATCAACCTGAATTTTGGTCAGAATTATTGTCTTGATAAAATCTCGGATGTGTTTGAAATTGGGTCAACTGGGGTCAAAAACTAGGTCACAGGGTCAAATCAGTAAAACCTTGTATGCACGCTAGAAGCCACATTTTTTGCCCAATCAACTTTAATTTTGGTCAGAATGAATGTCTTGATGAAATCTCGGAGGAGTTTGAAATTGGGTCAACTGGGGTCAAAAACTAGGTCACGGGGTCAAATAATGGAAAATCCTTGTAAGTCAATTGTACGTCAACCTGATCATTTTAAAAAAGGTATTATCAAGTTGTACAGAGGCAGAGCAATATTGAAAAAAATTAGACAGTTCATTCAGGTGAGCGATTAAGGGCCACTATGGCCCTCTTGTTACTGTTTTCAATGACTCGTTTGGCCATTATTTCTTTTACATTTGAAATTATTTTTGGATTCTTATATGTTTACATTTTGATTGTTTTAAAATATTGTTTACTTATGTTTTCATGCAATGAATGCTCACTTTTGTGAATTTTCCGGTCGGGTGGACTCGCACATTGGCCGTTCTCCTGATCTGGGGAGAGTCCATGTGCTTTCGTGCTCACGTCGGATTATTTAAGTTTTATACATGAGTGTTTGCGCCCAACATGACCTTAGTAGTCGACGGGCCGTAAAACAATATTCATTCGTTCATTGTTTTCTTTTTTCTCCGCCCTCATCGATGAAGTTTTCAGATGAATTTGGTAATGCCGACGTAAGTCATGCACTGTAGAGCAACGCTTACCACATTTAGAACCTGTATGATCAGTCTTAAAACACTCCTCAAGTTTAACTTCGTTTTGACGGTACTTCAAAGTCAAGTTTCATCCTTGGCCTACCGGTTTAGGAATGAATTAAAGAATGTTGCTTTATGGCCCGTCGACAACTAAGGTCATGTTGGGCGCAAACACTTCTGTATTAAACTGGAATAATCCGACGTGAGCACGAAAACACATGGACTCCCATCAGATAAGGAGAACGGCCAATGTGCGAGTCCTCACCGGTTTGGGTGAAGATGTTTTAAGAAAATTTGGACGACGCATGTATGACGTGGAACAATGACAATAGCTCATCCTGAGCACTTCGTTTTGCTCAGGTGAGCTAAAATCCCCGTCGTGCCACGCCCGTATTTTTGGGTCAGTCAAAACTTAACGAGCAAATTTTGAGAAGGGTCACCCAAGGAACATTTCTGCCGAGTTAAATTGAAATTGGCCCAATGGTTACTTGGGAGAAGATATTTAAAGATTTCAGGATCAAAAACTGCCCCGACGTTGAAAGATTTTCAGGGTCAAAAACGGCCCGACACTGCCACGCCCATATTTGGCGGTCAATCAAAATTTCAAGATCAAGTTTTGAAAAGGGTCATCCAAGGAACATTTCTGTCGAGTTTGGTCAAAATCGGCCCTATGGTTACCGAGGAGAAGATGTTTAAAGAGTCTATTAATAGATTAAAAAGTATCTTTTTTTCAGTTTATATTTTTCCTAAAAAAACTTGGTGTGGAAATCAGTAATGGTAGGCTAAGAACAACATTAAAAAAGACCTAAAATTCTAATGTATAGTTAAGCCTTTCCCAAAGATATCCTCTTTTTTCCCCCTGAATAATAATTCTTTGGACAACATTGTGGCCAAAAACATTGTGGCCAATGAAGCAATTGCTTTCACCAAGTATTTTCTTCCTCATCCACGTGCGCTCTAAATTAAAGGTAGGTATCGATGCTTTTTTTCATGTCATGGATTTTGATCATTTTTAGCTCCACTGGCCGCAGGCCAGCGAGCTATTGTCATGGCGGAGTGTCCGTCGTCCGTCCGTGCGTAAACTTTTTCTTTAATCATCTTCTCCTCCCAAACCAATGGGCGGATTTTTACAACTTGGTAGAAAGGTGGGGCGCCAAAAATAAGTTCAATTTTTACATGGTCAAACAACTGCCTCATACTATCAACTTTAAAATATCTGTCTCTAATCAAAGAAAAATCAATACAATCAATAAAAATATGTTTAACAGTAAGAGGAGTTACATGGAATGCACATTGGTATCTCTTCTCCTTTTAAAAGATAGGAGTGCGTAAGATAAGTATGGCCAATTGTATGAAAAGAAACATAAGTAAACAACATTTTAAAACAATCTCAATGTAAACATATAAGAAAGGGATGTGGTGGTAGTACTGGTGTATACCAGGAATCCATCGTTAGGTGCTCCAGTCGTCGCAATATTACTGACAGATTGTTGAAAGCGACGTAAAACCCGAATTCAAATCAAATCAAACCGATTTTGAGCCCGAAATCTTTGAACGACATCTCCTGAACCACTTGGCCGATTTCAACGAAACTATACCAGAATATTCCTTGAGTGACTCTTATAAAAAATTTGCTATTTTTGATTGGCCCATAAATTTGGGTGTGACAGGGCGGGGTTAATTTTGAGGCCAAAATCTTTGAACGATATCTCCTCCTGAACCACTCAGCCAATTTCAATGAAACTTTACCCGAATGTTTCATAGGTGACTATTTACTTAAATTGTTCAAGAAATTTTTATTGGTCCATAGATATGGGTGTGGCAGGCGGGCCTTTTTTGAGCCCGAAATCTTTGAACAATATCTCCTTATGTTTAAATAAGATGGGTAAAGGGTTGCAATTTCATTGTGATTGATTATTTTGGTGCAATATGGACCAGAACCAGTTAATCATTATTAAATAGGTCTTAGGAGATATCGGAGTGTTAATGTATTCATTTAAAATAAGCTTTATTTAATAAAAGTCTTAAGATTTTCAAGCCAGTGGAGCGATACAGGCCCTCTTGGGCCTCTTGTTTCCTTTTCCTTTAAACATGCTGTTTTTGCCGAGGGCACGTAAATGTTTAACTGTTCTAAAAAGCTGCCAAATTTAGATAACGGGAGATTGTTATTAAGTAGTCTTTCGTTTTGTTCTCCATAAATGGTACCATGAGTTTCATGTTAAATTTATACTGTCAAGAAAATGGATCTTTTCTGCCCAATAAAGCCCTAAAACCATTAGCGGGCTTCGAAAAGTCTCGCACTTGTCTCCCGCAAATTTACTAGACACCTCAAGTATTTGCTTGGAAAGCAAATCGATGTGTTGAGCGCACACCACTAGGTTTTCTTTCTTTTGGTTTGTACCAAAGCAATATCAACGATATTTCTCAGAATAGAGAAAATGCACAAAACCGCATTCATTTATTCATCCTTTGACATTTTGCTTTCACGATTGCTCATCCGTATTATATCTAGAGTATATCTAGTAGTATATAGACTACTTGACAGAGAGGGTCTGTTAGCCAACAAATGGTGTTCAGCCCCGCGCCACGTTGAGGCCAAACTCTATACGGGGGAAAATCAGATATTTACAATAGATTTCATTCGTCAATAAATAGAATTTATAATATTTACATGATTTGAACTATGATATCTACAATGAATGATAGATGAATCGACGAAATATTCACAATGATGATTAAAGAGAAAAATAATTAATTAAGATGAAAAACTATTTACAAATAAATTACAATGATATATACACCGATATTTATGAATGATGAGGAGTAATGATGGATATATGAATAGATGGATGAATGTAAAATCAGATAGATATTTATAATTGATTTCATTGATTTTCATAAATAGAATTTATAATTCATGTATTTACATGATTTGAACTATGATATTTACAAAAAAAATGATAGATGAATCGATGATAATCGAAACGATATTTACAATAAATTAATTTCATTTCAATGAATTAGTATGATTTTACTTTTTACATTTATACAAAAAAAGTAATAGGGTATTTACAATGATAATTAAATATGATAAGGAATCTTTTTTTTAAAGAGTTATCTTTTAGTATTTATAGGACTGTATTTTTTGTGTTTTTAGCTCACCTGAGCACGAAGTGCTCAAGGTGAGCTATTGTGGTTAGGTGGATGTCCGTCGTCAACATTTGCCTTGTATGCACTCTAGAGGCCACATTTTTTGCCCGATCAACCTGAATTTTGGTCAGAATGATTGTCTTGATGAAATCTCGGACGAGTTCGAAATTGGGTCAACTGGGGTCAAAAACTAGGTCACAGGGTCAAATCTTAGAAAAATCTTGTATGCACTCTAGAGGCCACATTTTTGCCCAATCAACCTGAATTTTGGTCAGAATGATTGTCTTGATGAAATCTCCGACGAGTTCGAAATTGGGTCAACCGGGTTCGAAAACTAGGTCACAGGGTCATATCTTAGAAAAACCTTGTATGCACCCTAGAGGCCACATTTTTTTCCCTATCAACCTGAATTTTGGTCAGAATAATTGTCTTTATGAAATCTCGGACGAGTTCGAAATTGGGTCAACTGGGGTCAAAAACCAGGTCACAGGGTCAAATCTTAGAAAAACCTTGTATGCACTCTAGAGGCCACATTTTTTGCCCGATTTACCTGAATTTCGGTAAGAATGATTGTCTTGATGAAATCTCAGACGAGTTTGAAATTGGGTCAACTGGGGTCAAAAACTTGGTCACAGGGTCAAATCTTAGAAAATCCTTGTTTGAACTCTAGAGGCCACATATTTTGCTGGATCAACCTGAAATTTGTTCAGAATGAATGTCTCGATGAAATCTCGGACGAGTTCGAAATTGGGTCAACTTGGGTCAACAACTAGGTCACAGGGTCAAATCTTAGAAAAACCTTGTATGCACTCTAGAGGCCACATTTTTTGCCCAATCAACCTGAATTTTCGTCAGAATGATTGTCTTGATGAAATCTCCGACGAGTTCGAAATTGGGTCAACCGGGTTCAAAAACTAGGTCACAGGGTCAAATCTTAGAAAAACCTTGTATGCACCCTAAAGGCCTCATTTTTTGCCGGATCAACCTGAATTTTGGTCAGACTAAATGTCTTGATGAAATCTCGGACGAGTTCGAAATTGGGTCAACCGGTGTCAAAAAATAGATCAAAGGTTCATATCATAGAAAAACCTTGTATGCACTCTAGAGGCCACAATTTTTGCTGGATCAACCTGAAATTTGATCAGAATGATTGTCTTGATGAAATCTAGGAGGAGTTCGAAATTGGGTCAACTGGGATCAAAAACTATGTCTTGTGGTCAAATCTTAGAAAAACCTTGTATGCACTCTAGAGGCCACTTTTTTCGTTCAATCAACATGAGATTTCGTCAGAATTATTGAATTGATGCAATTTTTGATGAGTATGAAATTGGGTCAACTTGGGTCAAAAACTAGGTCACAGGGTCAAATCGTAGAAAAACCTTGTATGCGCTCTAGAGAACTTTAATTTTTACTTAATTTTTTTTGTTGAGCTTGCTTGTAGAGAACAAGATGGTCTACCCTGCATATATATTTTTTCTTGCCTTTCCTTAAATGGATCCAAGCATTTGTATTGAAAAAAAATAGTGTATTAAGTGTCATATCTTCGATGTTAAATGCAAAAACCCTCCATCTCAATTTCACACGATTTTAAAAAGGGAGAGAAAAATATTTGATAACTTTATTGAAAAATAGGTCTTACTCCCCCCCCCCCCCCCCCCCCCCCCCCCCAAAAAAAAAAAAAAAAAAAAAAACTGCAAGAATTTTCGAAATTGGACAAATAAGGTTTTCACCTCAAAATAAATTTAAACTAGAAAGCCATGAATGGCTTGAGTCGCTCCACAGGCTTGAAATTCATGTAATCAAAGTTTTGACTAGATTTTGTAGATATTTTGGGTTCTATTTATGTTGAAATGATTTTCAAAGTTTCCACTATTATAACATATAGAGAAATGACCTCCGCCAATAAAAGACATAATTTTCATCCGATCACAATAATTTTTGGCTGCATGATAATGAATCACCCAAGGATCATACTTATGAAGTTTGATGGATATCCATCGATTACATTCTGAGAAAATGATTTTCAAAGTTTCCACTATATAACAAATAGAGAAATGACCTCCGCCCATAAAATACACATTTTTCATTAGATCACAGTAATTTTTGGTAGATTGATAAAGGGTCACCCAAGGATCATTCATGTAAAATTTGGTTGATATCTATCAGTTAGTTTTTGAGAAAATGATTTTCAAAGTTTCCACTATATAACATATAGAGAAATGACCTCCGCCCATAAAATACATATTTTTCATTTGATCACAATAATTTTTGGTAGACTGATAAATGGTCACCCAAGGATCAATCATGTAAAATTTGGTTGATATCTATCAGTTAGTTTCTGAGAAAATGATTTTCAAAGTTTCCACTATATAACATATAGAGAAATGACCTCCGCCCATAAAATGCATATTTTTCATCTGATCAAAATTATTTTTGGTAGACTGATAAGGGGTCACCCAAGGATCAGTCATGTAAAATTTTATTGGTATCCATCAATTAGAACCTGAGAAAACTCACTTTTTACCATATTTGGAAATTAGCCACGCCCATTAAATCCATGTTTTTCATTGGATCAAAATTTCTTGAACAACTTTGAAAGAGGGTCACCAAAGGATCATTCCTGTGAAGTTTTGTTGAAATCCATCCAGTAGTTTCTGAGGAGAAGATTTTTAAAGAAAAAGTTTACGACCGGACGCACGGACGGACGGACGCACGACGGACATAACGCCATGACAATAGCCCCAGTGGCTTTCAGCCAGTGGAGCTAAAAAATGACTTGAGAGGTTTTTGCATTTAATTCGAAAAGATATATATTTGTTCAAGTTTTCTCTAAATGTTTCCTTAGATCATATTTTATTAAAAAATGCATTTTGATTAGATCTTGTTCTTTTTTTAGCAAAATACATACATTATTCATACAGCAACATGATGCTTACCCATGTGCTAGTTGAATCCGTTGGTATTCTTCAAATGCTGCTCTTGCATTTGTCAGACACTCCTTCAGCTGATCTATGATCGTTGTGACATGCATCAGCTGATATTCATCTCCTCCTTCTTGGCGGCGAATGTTTTCTTTAACCGACATTAAACCTGCATTGCATGAAATCACAGTTTGCGAAATGTCACTCCTCGCAATTATCACCCATATTGCTTCAGGATTAGAACCTTCAGCTTGCATATTAAAACAAAAACTATGCAAGGCTGTTTCTAGTCCTCTGCATATGACCATAAGCAGATCTAAAGTGTTTTCAAGCATTGGTTTATCGCTAACCTGAACCACTGCATTCAGGTTTTCAAGCATTAAACAATATACTTGACAAATTAGATTGATTTGAATCACATTTATTTTTAAAATGGGTGAAGTTTCCCTGAACTCATTTTCTTCATCTGTTAGTACAATATCATTTCCTTTAACTTCAAACGCAACAATATGTCCTCTCACTCTCTGTTCTGGTATGTCAACTTTCTGTGAAGGGAAAGAAAAACATAACCATAATTTTGTGTCAATCATTTTAAAATTTGTAGAATTATCAATAAAACAATGTATGATCTGTTATCTAGGAAAACCCCACTACACGATGTCAGTTGAAAATTTCAGCTGTGTTACCCAGATAATAAAAAAAATGGATTTTTCTAGACCAATTCAAATAATAAGAAAGCATTGAAAATGAAAAGAGAATGCAAATTATTTCTAAATAAAAATCTACACTTACACAAAATATGGCTTATTTTCCATTATTTGGGTATGTAAACATTGATCTTGAAAACTTGACTTGTACAATCAAAATAGGCTAGCAATAATGCCAATAATATTTGTCGAATGATGTAAGCTTTGATTTAAGAGTATTATCCTTGTAAGCAATTCAAATTTGGATATGTTTAAATATAGAAACGACATGTATATTGATAAAAATAAATGAAATTTTCTCACAAAAAACTTGAAATCACCCATGAAAATGCCTCATGAATAATTCATGAAAACAAGAAAACTTTCACAAATTGTCCCAGGGTGGATAAATGTAGTCTACAGAATGGACCAACACAGTGTCACTGTGGATGTTCCTGGAATTCAATTATATGGAATATTCTGAAAGTGATGCAATTTTTAAATAAGATAATTTCTGTGAATTTTGGGTATTTAGGATGGCTTTCTTTGAGATCTTTTTAATTGCTGGCCAACAGACAGGCAGGCAGAAACTGGACATTGAATGATAGCTAAAGCTTACCTTGAACACTTGGTATGGCAAATCATCATGGTCTTCTGTTTATGAGGAAAAGTTATCAGACTTCAAATAGGTATACATTGGTTGCAGTGAAAATTTCATTTTTTCTCAACTTAATTGACTTGTTTTATGTTAAACTAAGGGTATATAAAATATCTAACCTTTATGTTGGTCTTTGAAGTTGTAGATAAACACCTTTCATCACTAAATTGCTGTATCACAACATTGGTTATCTCCACATAGGATCCTATTTCTTTAGATTTAATAGCCATATCCCTCCACAGGGAAATGCGGCAGGTGCCTGTTTCATCTTTTAGCTGGATGGATCTTACAGGGGTTTCCTGTCCTTTAACATTAACCATTTTTTCCATATCAACCTGAAATAAAATGTGAACATATAACACTAAGGCCTCCTTCCCCCAAAAAGATTTTTTTTAAAGTTTGACCTTTATAATAGGCCTTAAAGATGACCAAGATATTAAATGACATGTAACACTCATAAGAAAAATACAAATAGTGTTGGAGTTACAGGAAGATGGTAAGTTTGCACGATAAGCTATAACAGACAAACAGACAGAGATACAAACAGACAGACACTGATAAAACAATATGCTCTGGATCTATTGTTTTTTGGGCATAATAATTATTGAAACTGCTTAAAAGTATCAACCAACTTAGTTCTAGAGAAATTTGAAAAGCAGTCTTTTAACTAGCAAACCATGAATGGCTCGAGTTGCTCCACAGGCTTGAAATTCTTGTAATAGCAAATCAATATTTTGACTAGATTTTCAGATATTTTGTGTTCTATTGATGTCAAAAATGATTTTCAGAGTTTCAACTATATGACACATAGAGAAATGACCCCCACTTATAAAAGACATATTTTTCATCCAATCACAATAATTTTTGGCTGCATGACAATGGGTACTTGAAGGATCATTACAATCAAATTTTGTGGATATCCATCAATTATATTCTGTGCAAAAGATTTTGAAAGTTTCAAACAATATAACATATTGTTTATATAACCTCCGCCCATAAAATACATATTTTCCATCTTGATCAAAATAACTTTTTGTAGACTGATAAAGGGTTACCCAAGGATCATACAAATGAAGTTTGATTGATATCAATCAGTTACATTCTGAGAAAAATGGTTTTGAAAGTTTCCACAATTTAAGGCATAGAGAAATGACCTCCACTAATAAAATACGTATTTTTCATCCGATCACAATAATTTTTGTAGACTGTAAAATTTGGTTGATATTAATCAATTAGAATCTGAGAAAACTCAATTTTTACCATATTTGGAAACTAGCCACGCCCATTAAATATATGTTTTTATTGGATCAAAGTTTTTAGCTCCACTGGCTGAAAGCCACTGGGGCTATTGTCATGGCGTTGTGTCCGTCGTGCGTCCGTCCGTCCGTCCGTCCGTCCGTCCGTGCGGTCGTAAACTTTTTCTTTAAAAATCTTCTCCTCAGAAACTACTGGATGAATTTCAACCAAACTTCACAGGAATGATCCTTGGGTGACCCTCTTTCAAAGTTGTTCAAGAAATTTTGATCCAATCAAAAACATGGATTTAATGGGCGTGGCTAATTTCCAAATATGGTAAAAAGTGAGTTTTCTCAGATTCTAATTAATGGATACCAATGAAATTTTACATGAATAATCCTTGGGTGACCCTTTATCAGTCTACCAAAAATTATTGTGATCGGATGATAAATATGCATTTTATGAGCGGAGGTCATTTCTCTATATGTTATATTGTGGAAACTTTGAAAATCATTTTCTCAGAATGTAATTGATGGATATCAACCAAATTTCACTGGAATTATCCTTTGGTGACCCTTTATCAGTGTACCAAAAATTGTTATGATCGGATGATAAATATACATTTTATGGGCGGAGGTCATTTCTCTATATGTTATATAGTGGAAACTTTGAAAATCATTTTCTCAAAATGTAATAGATGGATATCAACCAAATTTCACTTGAATGATCCTTGAGTGACCCTTTATCAGTCTACCAAAAATTATTGTGATCAGATGAAAAATATGTATTTTATGGGCAGAGGTCATTTTTCTATATGTTATATGGTGGCATTTTTGAAAATCATTTCAACATCAGTAGAACCCAAAATATCTTAAAATCTAGTCAAATCTTAGATTTGCTTTTTCAAGAATTTCAAGCCTGTGGAGCGACTCAAGCCATTCATGGCTTTCTAGTTTAAATAACTTTAAAAGAGGGTCACCAAAGGATAATTCCTGTGAAGTTTGGTTGAAATCCATCCAGTAGTTTCTGAGAAGAGTTTTTAAAGAAAAAGTTAACGACCGGACAGACGCATGATGGACACAGCGCCATGACAATAGCCCTAGCAGCTTTTAGCCAGTGGAGCTAACAATTAAAGAAACAAGAGGACCAAGATGGTCCTAGATCGCTCACCTGAGTCTCTATGACCCCTGGGACATCACATTCATTAGATAGGCAGATGTCAAAAAGTAGATAATTGCCTAAGATCAATACCATGGAACGTTTTCAGCGAAGAGCAAGACAGATATGCCTTTTTGCTCTTTGATTCTATGTAAAAAGGGATGCACCCGGGTGGACCCCAAAACTGACCCCAGGGTCTTGATATGAACAAACTTGGAAGAGGTCCATAAGATGATGCTACATTCTAAATATGAAAGCTGTCTGCCTTCTGGTTTCAGAGAAGATTTTTGAAGGTTTTCCCATTTTCACCCATCATGCTTAGATGAGCTGAAAGGGAGGCACACGGGTGGAGCCCAAATATGACCCAAGGGTCTTGATATGAACAAACTTGGTAGGGGCCCACTAGGTGATGCTATATACCGAAAATGAAAGCAGTGTGCCCTCTGGTTTCGATTAAAGAAGATTTTAAAAGATTTTTGCTCTTTGATTCTATGTAAAAAGGGTTGCGCCCGGGCAAAGCCCAAACATGACCCAAGGGTCTTGATATGAACAAACTTGGTAGAGGTCCACTAGATGATGCTACATACAAAATATGAAAGCTGTCTGCCTTCTGGTTTCAGAGAAGAAAATTTTTGAAGATTTTTTTTTTCACCCTTCGTGCTCTTAAGAGATAAAGGGATGCACCCGTGCAAAGCCCAAATATGACCCAAGGGTCTTGTTATGAACAAACTTGGTAGAGGCCCACTAGGTGATGCTACACACCAAATATTTAAGCTGTGTGCTATCTGGTTACAGAGAAGAAGATTTTTAAAGATTTTCGCTCTTTGGTTCTATGTAAAAAGGGTTGGGCCCGGGCAAAGCCCAAATATGACCCCAGGGTCTTGATATGAACAAACTTGGTAGAGGTCCACTAGATGATGCTACATACCAAATATGAAAGCTGTCTGCCTTCTGGTTTCAGAGAAGAAGATTTTTAAAGATTTTCATATTTTCACCCTTTTTGTTAAGGGTAAAGGGAAAGTTAAGGGTGGATTTCATTTATTTGAACAACTTTGGTAGAGCTTGACCCAAGGAACATCCCTGCCAAGTTTCATCAAGATTGGCCCACCGGTTTAGGAGGAGAAGATGTTTAAAGAAATTGTGGACGACGCACGACTGACGACGGACATTCTACGATCCCAATTGCTCACCTTGAGCACTTCGTGCTCAGGTGAGCTAAAAATGTTGTAAGCACATCTTATTTCATGTTGGAAAAATTTGAACAAAATATCTTTGAATAAGAGTTCAGTGATATGCCAAGGTTGCGTTTTTGCACCATTGTCCCCCGAAAAATTACAGATATCCCCAGTTACTTCATTTTTTAATTCCATAGCCCAGTGTTTATGTTGTAAGTGTGACTAAAACATTTTGTAAAATGTTCCCATTTTTTAAGATTTCTATAACCTGTTAATATCACTGAGAGTTCATATTTTTTTACTTATGGTTCACAAGAAAATACATAGCTTTTAAAAAGAAGGAATCTTTAATCTAGCCATGACAAAAATTGGTGATTGATTAAATTTGAAGCATCTCAACTTAGCCACCGATGTAACATGATGAGTGCCAGCACTGTAGTTGTACATTACTCACGGGAAAATATCACGTGTCTTCAAACGTGACTTGGCCATGTTCCAAGGGGCGTGTCCTGAGAGTGTTGTATAACCAGTGACTGGGTATAAAAGAGGCTGCTTTCCGCCGCCAGGGAGGAGACCAGAGACGAGAGAGAGCGCGCGAGACAGGTTACTCGGTCGGAGTGTATATATGTAAATAAATCCAATAATGTAGCTGATAAACGGACTTTGTTGTTGTTTACTATTTGCCTACCTCCTTCGCTCTCGCCGCCGCTGTACTACATGACGCTTTTGTGGTGCCGTGACCAGGATCTGGGTTGAATTGAACTGAACTGTTCCTGCTATAGTTTTGCTGTGCTGAAGTTGTGATTGGTGGAATTCGATAACTGTAAGTTGTCAATTTTGCACATTCTTTTACGTAGGCATGGCAGAATTATTAGATATTGCAAGATCTGTTGAGGGACAGATTAAGAATTTAACAACGGCAGTCGGGGCCCAGGGGGTGGCAAAGATAGTAAATGTTTTCGATGGCTCTGATCCGAAACAATTTAAGGACTGGATCAAGAGCATAGAAAAATATGCCACGCTCATAGGGGTTACAGAAGACTATGTCAAATATGTCGCTTATCAGGCATGCAGTGGTCCTGTTAGCGATTTTCTTAAGAGGTATTTTGAACAAAATAATGGACACGACTGGGAACAGGCAAAGACAGAGTTACGATTAAGGTTTGGGGAGGTTGTTGACCAACAACACGCGTTATTATTACTTAGGCGTGTAAAACAAAAATCTGGTGAATCAATCCAGGTTTATGCCGAGAGGTTGTTAGCTCTCGCTGAAGACGCATTTGACGGACCCGACCAAATGCAACGACATCTTGTAGGTTATTTTATCGACGGACTGGCGCAAGACTTTATGAAAATGAAAGTCATGCGAGACAATCCCCCGACATTTAATGAGGCCGTGAGAATAGCCACCGGAGAAAAAAATCTTCGAAAAAGGTTCACCCTAAGGTTAGGCTCACAAAATGCGCAACATAGCCGAGACGAGACGCCAATGGAAATGGGACATTCTCGACTTAAGTTGAAATGTCATTTCTGCAAAAAACTAGGTCACGTAATTAAGGACTGCCGACTGCGTAAAGCCAGTATTAACGTTGCGACTGAAAACACTAGAAGTCAAAGAAATCTAGAACATGTTAGGTGTTACGCTTGCGGAAAGTTAGGACATATTGCAAGAAATTGTCCTGATAAAGACAAAGCGAGCCAAAGTCATTCTTTAAACGCCAACGCTTCCCACATGTAGAAGCCGATGTGGGAAGGAAATCAGAAAACAAACTGAAAGCAAATTTTTCTAAAAGAAGAAATCACAAAAACAGAAAATGTATTCAGATTAATTCAGTAAACAAAGGACCTAATTCTCTTCTCATCAAATTACAAAAACAAAAATATAGAGCTCTTTTGGATTCGGGCGCTGAGGTATCTTTGATTCTTAGTCGTGTTTATAATGCATTAAAAATCAAAGCACTGAAAGTACTGATGGTGAACGAATCTGTTGGCATTCTAAAGTGATATATTGAATTCGTTGAGAAAAGAGAAATTATAAATATAAAAAATAATCAAGGGAAAGTGTCTCGTCAAAATTCTAAATTCAAAGATAGAGAAAGAGAGGAAAAGAAAGGTAGAGAGAGTGACAGACAGAGACAGACCGATAGACAGAGAGCGCTAAGCCTAGAGAAAAGAAAACAGGAAACTATAGTGTCTAGACTAATGATTCTTTTCTTAACTCAAAAAATAGCAGTCAGAAAGGTAATTCAATTTCCACATGCGGAACCCATATTTTAGCAGATTAAACAGCAGTCTTTCTGCATTTTGACTTTCAAGCGTTATCCGCTATGGCTCTGGTACGACCTGAATGCCCCCCATCCTCCCAATTAAAAGACCGCTGTTTCGTAATTGTAATTACAGGGTTTTGGTCTCTTTCGGTAATATTCAGTCTCGTGAAAGAATAATCATCTGATACCATTGCATAAAAATGAATTTAAAAAAAAAAAACAAAAAAAAAAACCCAAAACAATTCGATGAAATCTATGTAGGAAGGTATTTTGTACAGCTAATGAATTGTCCAAATATAGTCGTTGTTTAAATTCTATTGCTCCTACCAAACGGCAGATAATCGTAAACCTAAGAGGGTAGAAGATGGCAGCTACGTACGGATGTATGCTCATTATAGTTCTGGTGCGAGAAATACCAATTTCCATATTAAGGTAAAGATGCTCCAGTCCACAGGCGATTGATTCACAATCCAAGTTTCGTTTTCTGTAATATTTTACATACTTCCGGTAAAACATAGATGAATGATTGTATTGATGAAATTCTAGAGCCATCCGAGGGATAGAAGCGCTACTATACAGTTGTAGTAACGATGTCAAGTACTTTGAAAAAAAAATCCATTCGATGTTAAAATTTGAAATTAGGTCTATCGTGTTGGGATATTTGTTCATTTGATTCTTTTATTTATTTATCTATTCACGACATTCATATATTAACAGTAAGTCGTACCGAGATTGCTATATCCCCTGTTTTCCGGCCTTGTTTGAAACGAAAAAAAAAAAAACAAACAAAACAAATAAAAAAAAACACACACAAAAAAAACAGGAAATTGGATTTGGGTAATATGATACAAAAAAACCCGTAACCGAAGATATTTACATTACACAAGTATGCAACAACAAGCTTTAAGATAAAAACGGGATTTAAGCAAGAGGTGTAAATTTGGTAGTTGAGAACATAAGTCGTCTGGTAATGGTTTAAATTTTATTTCATATCAAGGTTGGTCACGGTCAAGTGGTGCGTGTTTATGTTTCAATGAGAATTTAGACGCGCCCTCTCTAATAAACGCGCTCCCCCATAAATACGATTCCCAGGCCCTTGACTATATCATCAACAGCATCCAACCATCCATGGTCCGTGGTGAAAAATCCGGTCTCGAATTTAAATTCAAAGGCTGCTACTCCACGACGTAATGTTCATTAGATTGTGGGTTAACTATCTTACATTCCTATCAGGATAATGCTGGTTGCGTCATTAAAAGATCGTTCAACATCAGAAAACTAGCGCGTGGAATTTAACACAAAATTAAAACTATTTCTCGTTATTCTTCATAAGTCACATGCGAACAAAATCCCCTTTCGTTGTTACGAAAATATTTCTGAAATCATTTCACCTTCTGCAAATATACAAAATATCCGAGTCAAATGATTAAATCCTAGTCACAATTCAAACTGTTAAAATAGGAAAAACCCCGTAAAATCTCGTGTGTGACTTATTTCAAAAGCGACGTCACCGCTTGCAAGAATCTGGGGACTTCAAAGGGTGCCGACACGCGGTGACCCAGCTAGCTCCAGACGTTTTGTGTTTTCACTACGAAACACTTTCATTTCATGTACCGGGTGCATTTACGCATTACGAAATTTTAGGATTAAATACAGGATTATTTATTTCATACGTGAATAGGTAATGATTTATTAGACCGCTTTGTCCATCGGTAGCGGAACATTGAATATTGCATCGTCTGGAACTTCCTACCTTGTACAAATAATAACAATAATAATAATCTCGGCTTCTGCTAACACAATAACTTGCTTTTGAAAGCTGCAATTAATGGTCGAGGGTGACCGTATTTTGATAGATGACTTAAAATGACAGAATTACAATTCATTAGCTAACGTTTTATTTTATTTTTTAAATCTATAGCCTTAATAGATAAACAGAAAAGCGTATTGGGTAGCGTACGTATTTCAATCGATAATTACGAACATGTTACAAGTTTGCTTCTCTTAGGTACCAAAATACGTATTTTTTTAATTAAGTAAAAGAGTCTGAAATAATAGCGCCCCCACGACGTTTTGCATCGCGCTCGGGCGCGTTTAATAGGAGAAATACGACAGGAACATTCCATTCGTTTGTAAACTTGACCTTTCGTAACTTATAACCAAAGACTTCATTCATAAGAAGGCAGGTAAAATCGTAGTAGGTCATCAGGTGGGGAATGGCCAATCAGGGGTGTGTAGAAGTTCAAGAGTTCACGACCTCAATAAACACACATTTCCGGCAAATTACTACAAGTTGCAATAGCGAAGGTTTAAATAAAAAACATAGCATCTGTCTATACAGTGTACAGACACAACCTTTGTTTTTGCTCTCAACTCTTGACAATCTTACGCCGATCAAAAATTCGCTCGTATAGACATTCCAAGATATTTTTGTGTTTTTAAAGGGTAATTTTCATTATCTTCACTTGATAAGGAATGCTAGAATCATGCATTTCACGATACAAACAGTGATTTTGTAGAGAGAACTATCTAGAGATACTAAATTGAATCTAAAGAGGTACTGCTTTTTTCAAAACCTATTAAGATCCTACAGGATTTTCCATACACGGTATATAACACTGGTGAACGAAACTTTCGTTCACCAATAAAACCTAGGTTACAAAAACATAAATTAGACTTAACAACCGCTGGAAATACTCCACTTCACATCGATGGTTTAGCAGAAATTGAGTTTATGTTAGGAGGGTTGAAAATGACCCATAAATTCTATGTAGTTAGAGATCTTAACCGAAATATTATAATAGGACTTGATTGGCTTCAATCACGAGGCGTGCGTGTGTATCATGATTTAGGATGTATCCGAGTCGATGAGTCATACGTTCCACTTGTAGATGATATTCATATTGCTTCCGTTGCTAGGATGAAACATAAAACCAAGCTTCCTCCACAATCTGCCCATATTTGTCAATGTCAGGTGAGAAAGCACGTGGATCTTCCACCAGGTTATGAGTATGAGAGTTCTCCTTTCGAAATAGGTCAAATTGGCAGTGAGCCAGGTTTGTTAATGATGAATTCAATTTCTAGGCTTTCTGATAACAGGAGATTACCCGTTATGCGCGTTAACACCACTAATAAGACCTTATCTTTTAAAGCTGGAACACCTGTAGCTCGTATCAAGCAAATTAATTCAACAGAAATAATGAGTATAGATAAGAATTCTTCGGGCGTGCCAATTAGTGGGAAAAGTCACGGAAATGCTGATAAGAAAATTGACACTAATGAGTTAGATAAGTTAGACGTTCCCCTTGAATTCAAGCCAAAAATAATTAAATTGCTTAATAAAAACGCTGACTTATTCGCAAAAACTGATGCTGATTTGAGTCACACAGATACAGTTAGGATGAAAATAGATACGGGAACTCATGAACCAATTAAACTTAGGCCTTATCGTACTCAACTTAATAACAGAAAAATCATAGATCAGGCAGTTGATGAAATGTTAGAATCTAAAATAATTCAACGAAGTAGATCAGCATGGTCATTTCCAGTAATAATAGTCGATAAGAAAGATGGAACAAAAAGGTTTTGTGTTGATTTTCGACAATTGAATAAAATTACAAAGACAAACTCTTACCCTCTTCCCGTTATAGATGACATATTAGCACTGTTAGGCAAGGCTAAGTACTTTTCTTCTCTCGATTTGAAATCAGGGTATTGGCAAGTCAAGATGGCTGAGTGTGACAAGGAAAAGACAGCATTTACTTGTCACAGAGGTCTTTTCGAGTTCAACGTTATGCCCTTCGGACTTACGAATGCCCCTGCGATCTTCCAAGAGTTAATGAATAGGGTTCTTGAAGGCTTAAGCGATTTTACGACCGCTTATCTAGATGATATTTTGATATATTCAAAAAGTTTAGAAGAACACATTCACCATATTCAACAAGTATTTCAACGTCTGCGTGAACACAGTCTCCGTTTAAAACTAAAGAAATGTAGTTTCCTGAAAAAAGAAACTAATTACTTAGGATTCGTTATCAATGCTAATGGCATTCAGCCAGAAGAGAAAAAAGTAAATATAATTAGATCTCTTTCACCTCCAACTAACGTGCGTGAGGTTAGAAGTTTTATAGGTATGTGTAGTTACTATCGAAGATTTATACCACAATTTTCTAGTGTAGCTGAACCTATTATTTTTCTAACTCGGAAATACGCCAAGTTCAAATGGGACTCAAATTGCCAATTAGCTTTTGATAAATTAAAGGACAAATTGTCAGAATTGCCTTTATTATGTTTCCCCGACGTCAATTTACCGTATAAGTTATACACGGACGCAAGCGACAAATGCATAGGTGCATGTCTTACCCAGACTGTTATAGAACAGGGACAAGAAATTGAACGTCCTATATACTATTTATCACACCGACTCAGTGACACCCAGACTAGATGGGCTGTCATAGAAAAAGAAGCATATGCAATCTATTACAGTTTGCAAAAGCTGGATCATTACCTCCATAATGCAAAATTTACCGTGTTTTGTGATCATAAACCGTTAAGACATCTTTTGGAGGCTCCGGTCCAGAATAAGAAAGTTTCGTTATGGGCCTTAAGCATTGCTGGTTACGACTGTCAGATTGAGTATCTGCCAGGCACGATGAATTCAGTAGCTGACCTACTTTCGCGTGTACCTCTAAGCTCGCTTAAGAACCAGATTGATGATTCACTTTTGAATGACCCAGATGTTAGTGGTCAAATGTATCAAATAAATGTTCTGAACTCCAATCAGTTCCAGCCAAAAAGTTTCGCAAGATGTAAACCGCATCTTAATGACGAGGTTGAAAAGCCGCTTTTCTATGAGCCACTTGATATGATTATTGAACAAGATAAAGATGAACATTTGAAACAAATTAAACAGGGATTACAAAACGATACATTATCCCCTTCTCTTGCTAAAAAACATCTCGTTCTTGATGGAATTTTGTATTACATCTCATTTTCTGATTCCGATCCAACTCTTCGTCTTTATATTCCCCAGCATCTTCAAACTGATGTTTTGTCTGAATATCATAGATCTTTGGGACATATGGGGATTGATAAAACGTATGATGCAATTAGAGCAAAATATTTCTGGATTAATCTATTCAAAGATGTTGTTCAATATGTTACGTCCTGTTTAGTTTGTCAAACAAGGAGTAATAAAAAGAATAAACCAGCTGTTCAAGAAACTGACACACCTCCTTTTGCGTGGGCAAAATGTGCTGTCGACGTAAGTGGACCATACCCTACTACATTGTCTGGAAACAAGTACATAATCAGTTTTATTGACCTATTTTCTGGTTATCCCGAGGCGTTTGCGTGTCCAGATAAAAGTGCGCAAACGATGGCTCACCTCATTATAGATGAAATTGTACCTCGTTATTCCTGCCCTCTTGAAATATTGTCTGATAACGGTTCTGAAATTGTTAATCAGGTTATTAAAGAGACCTTGGCTGAATTGAATATACACCATGTAACAACGTCCTTTTACCATCCTCAAAGTAATGGTCTGATAGAACGATATCACAGGACATTAGTTGATGTTATGTCTAAGAAAATGCAAATTGAAAATGCCCAGTGGGATGCATTTTTACCTCATGTACTTTCAGCTATTCGGTTCGGTGTCAATGAATCGACAAAATGTTCGCCTTTCTACCTTTTGTTTAATAGAGAATGCATTTTGCCAATCGATACGATTTTAAGACCGCGTCGAAAATACCAAGGAGAAGACCCTCATAAAATTTCTTTAGAACAACAACATAAAGCATTTCTCTTAGTTCACCGAAATAGGAAAAAAGCCAAACAAAAACGAAATGAGTACAAAAACCGAAAAGTTGATGACGTCAAACTTCAGGTTGGTGACCCTGTTTATCTCAAAAACCACACTCGTAAAAATAAATTGGACATTAAATGGCGTCCTTATTATCGGATAATTGAACGAACTTCACCTGTTACTTTCATTATCAAACATCAATTAGATGGTAGCACGACCAAAGCTCATGCTGAACACCTGCGATTAGCTAATTTAGAGGAATGGCACGTACCTGTAGATAAGTCAGGCCGCCAATTAAGACCAAGTAATTACGTTGTTCCGCCTATTTCGTCTGAAAGCGATAGTTCAGATAGCGAATCATCAACTGACACGATAATTTACGATAAGAGTAAATTAGTGCGTAGGCTGAAACGTCAGCGTTCACAAAGTTCTGATGAATCAGATATACCCCTAGCCGAATTGAGGCAGAGAATAAGGTCACGAAACAAACGTGATTCTGAATCCAATAAGGATGATAATGAGAAAATGATAAGAAGTAATAGCCTTTCAGTTTGTAATCTGTACGAGATAAGGCTTCCTTCAGTTATAGTTAACTGAGGCATGTTAAAAGGTACCTTCGCTTTGTTAAACTGGTGTTGTTTAACTTTGTTGTGTAAGTAAGTAATGCGTTAATTGTTCTTGTTTTCATTATAGGAAAGAACAATGGTTAACTTCACGTTTACATTAAGCATTTTGGCAGTAATGTTATACGTTCATGTCAGACAGCGTTCGTCGGCCGCGTTCGTTGCTGAAGCGATAGTCATTCGGGACAATGTTATATATTATGAGACAAATGAAGTTAGCACCACTCGGGCAAAATGGCTAGCAACAATTGTTATTGATTTTGAAAATATCCAGGATCTTCTAGCAAGATTAGCTGAAGATCTTAAACGAGTTAAACATGCATTTAATGTCGTAGAATCAAGTCACTTGAAAGGGACAGAAAATTTCCAACGTACTTTTCAAGGACTAAGGCAAAAAGGTAAGTACTTGCAAGAGGTTGAAAAAGACATAAAGAGTGAATTGTTTCCTCTAATGTCACTAGCGAATAAGACTCGCAATCGTAGGAGTTTAATACCATTTGTAGGAGATGCAATGTCATGGTTATTTGGAGTTGTCAGTGAATCTGACCTACGGAATATTCGCAATCAGGTATCATCTCTGGAATCAAATCAAAAGCAGATAGTTCATATAGTTGAGCAAAGCTTGACAATTATTAACGAGTCAAGAACACTCATTCGCGAAAACCGAAGAACAATGTCTATAATAATCAAAAGTCTCTACGCGATGGATATAAAAATAAATTCGATGGCTCAAGAACTTACCAAGCAAATCAGTGAAAACCGCCGATTTCTCGAGGTATATAGATACCTAAATCTTCTAATTAGTGAAATAACTATTCTCACGCAAAACGCGAAAATATATCTCACGCAGTTAAGAGCTGATTTAGATTATTTGGCTCTGGGAAAACTTCCTGTAACGATAATTAGTCCACCGAGATTACAAAGCTTGTGAGTTGAAATTCAAAAGGCGTTGCCTGATTTAATGTCACTAATTAACGACCCAAAAACTGAGATATGGGAGTTTTATAAGTACCTGCGAACAGAAACAGCCTTCGTTAATGGCAAAATAATCATTATTTTATCAATTCCAGTAATTAGACTTGATAACAGCTATGAAGTTTTTGAGGCTATCTCAATCCCAGTACCTCCACCTGTTGGTGTCAATCACCGAGGGAGAACAAAACATACTGATTTATTGGCTAATTACCGATTAGAAAGTAATGCGTTCTTGATAGATAAAGCACGAACATGATATCGTTTACTTTCCGATACAGAAGTTCAGACTTGTAGTCATCATAAGACCAAATTTTGTACTTTAATTAGTCCAGAATTCCCAGTTAATGTAGACCATACCTGTTTAATTAATTTGTTTGTGGACGCAAGGAAAACAGATTACTGTACACCACAAGTATCTCAAGAGAGATTGCTTATAGCTAAATACTTACTTGATACCACATGGTTGATTATTTCGCGGACGAACTTAAGTTTTGCATTGGTATGTAATGGCCTGCATACTGAGGTTCATACTGGGTCGCCCGTTGACGTAATTAAGGTAGACAGTGGTTGTATCGCTTCGAATAAATTCTTTACTTTATCACAACCCTATGTTGTGGGTAAGATTAACATGACTCAGGAACAATACACACAGTTGAAAATCGCAAATTTTACTGATGACGTGGTTTGGAAACCTTTAAAAGAACAATTTCCCAATGTTTCGAAAATTGACATACCAGAACAAATGACGACTATTAATGACATGCCCCTGGACTCGTTACTACGACAATTGCATAATGTACACTATGTAGACGGACATGCAAGGTTAAATTTTTGGTATATTGCTAGTCTTGTGCTAACCCTGGTGGCTGCCTCTGTTGTTGTAATTCGCTATTGTATTATGCCTAGAATTAGAAAATTTCTGCCATATTGCTTATGTAAAAGGTGTGTGAAGCGACAACGACAGGCCGAGGATTCGACAGAAGTTGAACTCCAAACTATGGGGATCGATGGGAAGGAACCATCAACCGCGGCAGTGTCGAATACCGACCGAAGGATACCAACACTGTATCCATACCTGTTAACCGCCGATGAAAGAGTTAATTAGTTTACCAAAAACTGTAGATAGAGGAATGATAAAACAATCTTAGTAATTTCATGGAAACCGCCAAACCAATAATTGGACGAAAACAAGTTGATAAGAACCCTAATGAAGAACGATAAAAAATAATTGCCTTGATAAACTTACCTATATTACTTAGAAACTTTGAAAGCAACTCACTTATACTTGTACCTCCGACTTGAACAGTACTAGAAATAAATAATACAAATAAATACCATGGATAATAAAAGTGAGAAGATGTTTCACACAGTATCCGAACTAGTGGAGCGGGTGATACGAAACAACATCTATACCAACATCCCCGATCGATACATCGGACATTTGTCGGTGGAAATAACTGACGCCGTTCTTAAATTAATTAAATCTAAACAGAATGACGATCAGCGTTTGGACGACGAGGACACTGATGACTGCGTGGTGGTTGGATACACGAAAGGGTATGCAGATTTAGACATGCCATCACCCAGAACACCAGACAGTCTCGCAACTTTGAGACAAGATGAACGTGCATCGTCAAACGAAGAGAATGACGAATGTTGGGACGATCAGTGTGAGCCGTGCCAACAAGACTACGACGAGTGTTGGGACGATCAGTGTGTGAACCAGCAGGACACTAGCACGCATTAGTGACTTTGACTTTCGCGTTATGTTATTTTTTTTTATAAAGTGAATAAAGTCAGGACATAAGTAATTCAAGGTAGGGTTAGATTAATATTTCGTTGCTAGGTTTTTAAATAGTTCAATTGCAATTGGTCAGGTTTTAAACTAAGGGTTTTACATTGCTATTGTTAAGATTTTAGTTTGCAAGTTGCAAGTTAGGCTTCCAATTAGTTCCATTTCAATTAATGTTAATTATGTTATTCCATGTATGGGCATCACTCCTCTGTTGATATAGTATAGTCACGATTCTAGTTCATTAGCAAGTGATGTGGATTACACCCGGACAGCCATACAACTATTTAAATGAAATGATTGTTTTATTGATGTGTTTTATCAGTTTTGTTATTAATTTGTTAATTTGTAAAAATGGTTTACAAATTTCAAAAAGAAAGGGGCGGATGTAACATGATGAGTGCCAGCACTGTAGTTGTATATTACTCACGGGAAAATATCACGTGTCTTGAAACGTGACTTGGCCATGTTCCAAGGGGCGTGTCCTGAGAGTGTTGTATAACCAGTGACTGGGTATAAAAGAGGCTGCTTTCCGCCGCCAGGGAGGAGACCAGAGACGAGAGAGAGAGCGCGAGACAGGTTACTCGGTCGGAGTGTATATATGTAAATAAATCCAATAATGTAGCTGATAAACGGACTTTGTTGTTGTTTACTATTTGCCTACCTCCTTCGCTCTCGCCGCCGCTGTACTACACCAATTGGCCAAAATAGAACCACCACCAAATTACTCCTTTTACTGATACTTACCGATGTCACTTGACCCTTGTAAGTCCATGTAAATTGGTTTGTGATAGAAGGAAAATAGCCCCTACTCTGGTGCAGTTTATGCTGAAGTTTGTGGAAGAGGGGAAGTCACTTCATACAGAAATGCCCAAGGGCAAAAAAAAACATCACTCACGATTGCACTGGCGGATCATACCCGGGCTGTAAAAGCAATAATATATGATCCAACTGTATTTGACACTTTGAAAATTGGAAATCAAGTGCTGTTGCTGAATTGCATCATAAAAAAGGACAATTCAATTGTAGTAACCCAACGTACTAAAGTAAGAAGATCCAGTTTGGGACAGGCTGTCCCAGATCATCTTAAGGCTGAAGCACAAAAAATAGCCTCCCCCCTGCAGCAGAGGCAGTATCCATCAAAGACATAAAGACCTCCCCCCTGAAGTCCCTAGTGAGCGTCAAGGGTCAAGTGACATCGGTAAGTATCAGTAACATTAATATTGAAATCCCCCATTATAACATGAGGGGTTTCAAATCAAATCTATCATGAAAATTTGAGAACAATTTTTTATACAGTGAAAAAGATGCCTTATTTGGAGAGCAATAGATAAAGACAATATGAATATTTAGCATACCTTGAAAAACATACCCATGTGTTATTTCAACACTATGCATATTACCCCTCAGAAAGACATTAGGATGATGTTTTGTATAGATAGCCATTCCATGGCATGGTTGTTGTTTGCAACATGAATCGTCATTTCGGTATAAATAATATTCTGGGAGTTCAAATGTTGCAGACTTATCAGAAGTAGTAAGTTTTGATTCACAAAAGGCTAAAATGTTGGCAGAAAGAATATTGAGATCAACTTTAATATCATTGAAATGCTTTTTTAAAGAACGGCAATTATGAAAAATAATGGTCAGGCTAGGAACTCGTTTATGGTAAAAACGAGGCAAACACAAATCTACATTAGCAGAGGTTCTAAGTCTATTCATCTCTTCCATTACACTCTCTGAAACTTTAATACATGTCTCATCAAAAGAACGTAAAAAAAACTGATTCCAGCTTTTGAACACGGCTCAAAGCAACATAGTACAAATGCTCAATTTTTCTCTGTCCCAGGTTTATAACTGCACTATCTAGAGTACAACCTTGACTTTTGTGAACAGTTTTGGCAGCAGCAGGAGTGAGAGGAAACTGGCGTCTAGTGATCTGGAAAGACTGATAGAAATTATAACAAAATTTCCTTGTTATCTCTAAAATTGGAGTCCAGTGAAGACAAATATCAGCCAAGCTGGAGCTGCTGATCACATAAAATATCTCAGGAAAGTATTTTGAAGCTATTTAGATATTATATAGAAGAGAGGGTGATGTTTTGTACAGTAATGCAGACAATGGATTTGTTTAACTCTTTTGAGATTTCATGAGACAAGGATTTCAAACCAAGCTGGAGCTGCCGATCACATGTAATTTTTTGGAATCTTCAATCTAGAACTTCATAATCTTTCTAAATTATTATTGTTGATGTATTAAATAAAGCTAATCTTGGGTTGAAGTCTTAAAAACTTGAAATAGATATTACTCAATACTGTATCATAAAGAAGAAGAATGTAGACATTCAAGGTCTTATTGACAAGAGTCTATTTTGTTTCTGTACTATCATGGTTTTGCCACATTTTTGGGGAATCTCACTTATCATATGTAAACTCACATAATCATCTGATATTGGCCACTAAATTCGTATATTTTGTTTCCTATATCTCTTAAATTATTAGATACAAAAAAGATTTACTAAACCTTTAATGAAGATTATTGGCCAGTCCTTTGTTTGTTAATTATATTTCTAGAACAAATGTTGAGATACAAAGTATAGGCTACCTTAAGCTTTGTTCTAGAATATATTTTCATACTTTTAATCAGATTAGTGTCTAAATTTCAATTTATTATTTAAGTTCAATGAAAATAATTAAATACAGACAATTCAAACATGTTACTTGTGTTTTTCTCTCTTAATTATTGTATGTAACAATATGGCTGAATGTATAGTGCTTGTAATTTGGTACAACATTCCTTGGTCTTTTATGTTTGTTTGCATTCCTTTTCATCTTTATTTTAAGCTGATCTGCATGAAACTTCTGCATTCAAATCCAATTTAATTTGATTAATTCTGGTAATGGGTAAAATGTGCAATTGATTTGTAAAAGTAGCTTAATATTGTTTTGGTTAATAATTGTATCCTCAAAAATTTTAATAATTAAAGTTAGTTGTAATCAATATCTATTTTCATGTGTTATTCTTTCAATTGCCTTTTACCCTTGAATACTGTTATTCAGAGTTTATGAACAAATGATAATTAGTAATGAAATGTGCATCATTGCTTTAGCAAAGTCCCAAAATCTTGAAAGGAAATTCCTCTTCAATGTGTTTCAGACAATAAACTCAGGTGAGCGATTTAGGGCCACTATGGCCCTCTTGTTTATTTTTCAATATCAGTTAAAGAAACAATTTCATGAAAATTAAAATCACCTTCTAAATGACATTGTAGCCGTCTGAAAAGAGTCGCGTTTGAATTGTAATTATACGTAATGGACATTTCGCAGCCTCGAACACAGGGAAATGTTCCGCTGATTTTTTTTTTTTTTTTTTTTTTTTTTTAGAACATATATGATAATATAGACAAGGGGTCGAACTCCATTTTGGAACGAAAATCACCCGGCACGAATCGAGCGTCGATTTCTAAGTCAGTTTTTACCCAATCTGAATGCCCAATACATCATTTCATAGCTAAATGGATAAACTACCAACGAGTACTTAATTTAATTACCAGACAAACTTCGTTTACGAAAGCCAAACTAAAATGTCGTGCGATTCGACGTCAATTTCGCATCTCAGACAAATACCGGCACAAAATATTACAGGGATAAACGTTCATACAGACGCCACAATCATTGGTATTTACTCTAGATTCAGGTCGTTATTATACTTATAATCAATTTAAAAAATGATTTTACTTATTATTATTATTATTATGGCCAGTTATAAGATAAAAAAATAAATACTGAGTCCGAACGGGTCCGTCTCTCTTCTGTAACGAAGGATTTCATTGGCTACCTAAAATCAGTGAAGATGGTTTCCCGCGTCAACATAATATTTTTAAGGAAGCAGGGGTCCACGATTTAAAATAAATATTCAAAATTGTTAGAATGGAAAAAAGTGAAAATAGAAATGAATTTGATAAAATGAAATTAATTTTTTAAAAATTAATTTTTTAAAACTTGCCAATACTTTACATATCGATTTCGTAAAATTCGGTTATAATGGATTATTCATCGAGCAGAGTTATCGTTCGTTTCATAGGGTTGTAACGAATCAAATCGCTCCTTACATTTCACGGTTCGGTGTTACGTTATGGCGAATTAGAAATATTTTCAGAAGCGTCTAGGAAAAAAGCCGTTCTATCGATGCGTTCCGATTTTGTGATGGTTAATTAAATAGCTTTACGTGGTAAATAAATATGTTCTAACTGAATCTGGAGTAAATACCAATGATTGTGGCTCTGTATGAACGTTTATCCCTGTAACATTTTGTTCCGGTATTTGTCTTAGATGCGAAATTGACGTCGAATCGCACGACATTTTAGTTTGGCTTTCGTAAACGAAGATTATTTGGTAATTAAATTTAGTACTCGTTGGTAGTTTATCCATTTAGCGGAAAAAATCAGCGGAACATTTCCCTGTGGCCTCGAATACATCTCACATTTTTTCATTAAGAAATCAACATGAGGAATAAAGAAAAGGGGATACATATGAGATTTAACAGTACATGTATGATAAAAATGTACAATTGAACTAAAATCAGAAGAGGGTTTGCACTCGTCATATTGCTTTTTTAGCTCACCTGAGCACTCAGGGTGAGCTCTTGTGGTGAGGTGTATGTGCGACGTCCGTCGTCAACATTTGCCTTGTATGCCCAATAGAGGCCACATTTTCGCCCGATCAACCTGAAATTCGGTCAGAATGGTTGTCTTGATGAAATCTCTGGTAAGTTCGAAATTGGTCCAACTTCGGTCAAAAACTAGGTCACGGGGTCAAATCTTTGGAAAATTTTGCATGCACTCTTGAGGCAACATTTTTGTCCGATCAACCTGAAATTTGGCCAGATTGATTGTCCTGATGAAATCTTGGACGAGTTTGAAATTGGGTCAACTGCGGACAAAAATAAGGTCACGGTGTCAAATCTAAGAAAAACCTTGTATGCACTCTAGAGGCCACATTCTTTTCAATCAATTTAAAATCTGGTCAGAATGATGGTCTTGATTAAATCTTTGATGAGTTCGAAATTGGGGTCTTAAACTATGTCATGGGGTTAATCGTAGAAAATCTTGTCTGCACTCTAGATGTCACATTTTTGCCCGATCAACCTGAAATTTGGTTAGAATGATTGTCTTGAATAAATATTGGAAAGGTTCCTAATTGTGTCAACTGGGTTCTTAAATTAGGTCATGCAGTCAGATTTTAGTAAACCCTTGTATGCACTCCAGGGGCAACATTTTAAGCCTGTTCAACCTGAAATTTGATCAAATGATAGTGTTGATGAAATCTCGGACGATTTTGAAATAAGGTCAACTGGGTCAAATAGTAGTTCACAGGGTGGAATCTTAGAAACACCTAGTATGCTTTATAGAGGCCATATTTTTGCCCGATAAACCTGAAATTTGGTCATAATGTTTGTCTTGCATACATCTTGGAAAGGTTCCAAATTGGGTCAACTGGGTTCAAAAACTAGGTCACGGGCTAGCTTTTTTTGAATCATACTTGTCGAACAGGACACAATACATGAGATATGATAATACATACTCATCTCCAAAAACTGTATCTTGTGGTGTCCCACAGGGCTCTATTTTAGGGCCTCTCTTGTTTTTAATCTACATAAATGATATGACTTTGCACGTTGATGCTTCAAATTTAGACCTTTATGCAGATGACTCGACGCTATATAAATCCGGGTACGACCCTAATGAAATAAAGTTAAGTTTACAGAAAAGTTTAAATTCTATACATAGTTGGTGTTCGAATAACAATATGCTTGTAAATCCAAATAAAACAAAATGTATGCTTATTGGACCAAAAACAAAAGTTAAAAATTTGAGCATAGATATAAAAATAAATGATACTTGTATCGAAATTGTTGATTCTCATAAAATTTTAGGTGTTCACGTAGACAAACATTTGTCCTGGAATGCACATATTGAAAAACATGTTCTAAAATTGCCAGCAAAATTTCCTTACTTAAAAGAATTTCGACTTATCTTACGTTTGAAATGAAACAGTTATTTTATAATGCTTACATTCTACCTATCTTTGACTATTGCTGTACAATTTGGTGGAAGGGTGCTAAATATAGAACTTCCAAATTGTCTGTACTTCAGAAAAGGACAGCCCGAGTTATACTAGGTGCTTCAACTAGAACATCATCAACAGATCTTTTTGGACCACTTAAATGGTTGACTTTCGATAATAGGTGTAATTATCACACCTGTGTTTTGATATTTAAATGTCTTAATAATCTTACACCTGGATATATGAAGGACATTATTACATTCTGTAAAAACCCTAACTACAATTTACGGTCTTCTGCTCATCATGATATTACCAACTCGAAATTCAATACATTGTACAAGAAAAATGCATTTTCATACTTCAGTATGAACGTGTGGAACGAAATTCCTATTTCTATTCGAGACGCAAATTCTTTATCTAGTTTCAAAAATCAGCTTAAACAACATTTGCTATTACGAAATTCTAAAGTCCATTCACAAAACTTATAAGCATGTAAAAAAAAAAGAGCTGTTTCTGTCCGAGGATTTCCTATTCCCTAACTAATTTCCTGTGATTCATCGTATTGTTATCATATTTTGTTTTGCTATTCATATACTATAGAAGCATTTGTTTTTTCACCATTACCATTTTTAAACTCTTCATTAATATTTTTTTTTCATTGATAACGAAGGCAACTTTGTAAAAAAGATTATTTTCATTTGAAAAATGTCTTAATGTTCTACCTTCATGAAATAAAGATATTATTATTATTATTATAATTAACACAAATCAAAGCAACCAGAACAAAACAACAACCTCTACAAATAACTGCCTACTTTCTCAAGAACAATTTTTGGACCCCTGCAAATTAACAGTGGCCTGTTTACAACAGCAAGGCCTTTGGTGTTAGTTCTTGGAAGTTATTATATGTGATTAGTAACCACCTACGTTACCTTCAATTGACTGTAGGAAACATTCCCATCCAAAGATGGAAATTTCTTCACTCGGCCTGTTGTTGGATCCTTTCTCACTGTAGTTTATACAGAACAAGGCGAGCATCTGATCACCAGAAATCGTCTCTGGCTTGAAGCAGAAGACTGGTTTAAACAGCTCTGCATGTGTGGTGACCATTTCCCAGGCCTTGTTCACATCATTCATTCCACGTGTGAATTGAGAAATTTCGCCAGATATTCTGAAGAACATACAATGTCAATTTGTTTTGCATAATATAGTAAATGTATATACATGTACATGTATCTATTTAAGCAATCAAAAGTCAACATTTGGGTGTGTGGATAGCGCAGTGGTACCGCGCTCACTTGTCACCAATGAGCCTGGGTTTGAATCCTTATGTCACCTTGGGAAGTATGTGATTGGGTAGGGCGGTCGCCATTTAGAGTGACTAGTATAAGCAGCAACCTTGTTCCTAAAAGATGCAAAATAAAAAAATATATATTAAAGTCAACATTTTAAAACAATTACATGTACATGTATATGTTACGGTTAAGTTCAACACAAATTCCGAAGATGGAATCAAATGGGAAATTAGAAATGTGTCTTCGGGGGCCAACGACTTGGGGTATATCCCCGAATGCCCCTAAACCTTGAACTTCCCCATCCTCAATGTTGTGAAACTCTATGCCTCACTGTTGACCTTTGACCTATAGAGTGGCTTTGCCTTGACCATCGGCAAGCAACGTCAAACTTTTTTACATTGTCTGCGCCGAGACTTGAACCCGAACAGTAGCGGTGAAAGGCCAGTTGATCATGCAAGGCATTCTGCCTCGCTAAAGGCTCGACCACCGAGGCCCCAACAGAAAGACAGACGGACATAATACATCGCTCAAAATGGAATCAGTTCATCCTCTCTATGGTATATATGCATAGTCCAAATTTCAAAGCTCTACATTCAATAATTTTAAGTGAATGCATTGACACCTACAATCAGATCTTTCTCTTTATCTCTGTTATCATAATTATGAGCCCATACCTGTAGTATATGTGATGTTTTTGTATAAGCTCCACTAACACTTCTTTTTCCCCTCTGGCCATTCTGTAGACATTTGGTACCCCAAGATCTAACAGCTGATCCCCATACATGGAGAGAAAAGCATCCTCTTTCGCTGCATCGTCTGTATCTCTCAGCTTAAGTAAACACATCATAATATTTTAAGTACTTCTCCCAGCCAGTTTTCAATCTTTATATTATATATAACAGGCAAAATCCCGTCCCTGGCGGGATTCGAACCTGGAACCTTCTGGCTGACAGTCCGACACTGTACCCCATCGCCATTAAAGCTAGCTCAATGGCAAGGAAGTACCAGTGCTAAAAATGTCAAATGAGAAACAACATGGAGCTGCTTACAGAGCTGCTTCCATAATTTATTTGAATTTAAATACTAGTATGTAACAGAGCTACATGTACGTGATAGTCTCTGTGATTTTTGGCCCAAATCACGTCGACATCATTTGGGACAAAAACCACGTCAAAGGTGACTTTTGGTTAATAAAGGTATTATAAAATCAATTTTTAACTACAGATATTCAGCATTTAAAGTTTGAAATCAACAAAAATAATTATACAACTGCCTTCTTCAATGGTTACTGCATGCAAAAACCACTGATAACTCAATTTCGGCCAAAATGTCATTTGGGCCAAAAATCACAGAGACTATCACGTATATGTATATACATGTAGAGCTTTATAGAAATACTATATAGAATCCTATTATTTTAAAAATTCAAACATTCCAAATAACAGAGAAAATTTTATATTTAACATCCGTTACTTTGTGGAATAGACATCTAAGTTAAAAGAAATACTTTAAATAAGAAATATCTAAGTGAAGCTGTAATAGTATATTTAGACCTAGGAGCTGGTAGACTGAAGGAGTAGTTCAGCAACAGTAGGCTCGACTGTTTATTGTGGATGCTGATATACATGTACATGTAGGATCTAGGTGAGGAATAAAACTGTTATTGTTATGGTTTGAACTGCCTCTTCAGTATTTTGTAACCTGTTTGTTGCTTTACAGGTTAATAAATAACAAAGCAACAGGTTTCATCACAGTTAATTGCTTGGCCATAACAATATACATGTACATGTGTTCTTTTTATAAATTACACCAAATGTCAGATTGATTGGCCAAACATTGTGGCCTCTAGAGTGCAAACAAGATTTTTCTTAGATTTGACCCTGTGACCTAGTTTTTGACCCCAGATGACCCAATTTCGAACTTGTCGCGAGATTTCATCAAGACAATCATTATGACCAAAATTCAGGTTGATCGAGCAAAAATGTGGCCCCTAGGGTGCATTCAAGGTTTTCTTAGATTTGACCCTGTGACCTAGTTTTTGATCCCGGTTGACCCAATTTCGAAATTGTCCAAGATTTCATCAAGACAATCATTCTGACCAAAATTCAGGTTGATTGAGTTAAAACTGTGGCTTCTAGAGTGTATACAAGGTTTTTCTTACATTTGACCCTGTGACCTAGTTTTTGACCCCAGTTGACCCAATTTCAATCTCATCCAAGATATCAAGACAATCATTCTGACCAAAATTCAGGTTGATCGAGTTAAAACTGTGGCCTCTAGAGTGTATACAAGGTTTTTCTTAAATTTGACCCGTGACCTAGTTTTTGACCCCAGTTGACCCAATTTCGAACTCATCCGAGATTTCATTAAGGCAATCATTCTGACAAAAATTCAGGTTGATCGGGCAATAAATGTGGCCTCTAGAGTGTATACAAGGTTTTTCTTAGATTTGACCCCGTGACCTAGTTTTTGACCCAAGTTGACCCAATTTGAAACTTGTCCAAGATTTCATCAAGACAATCATTCTGACAAAAATTCAGGTTGATCTGGCAATAAATGTGGCCTCTAGAGTGCATACAATGTTTTTCTTAATTTTGACCCGTGACCTAGTTTTTGACCCCAGTTGACCCAATTTTGAACTCATTCAAGATTTTATTTAGACAATCATTCTGACCAAAATTCAGGTTGATCTGGCTAAAAATGTGGCCTCTAGAGTGCATACAAGGTTTTTCTTAGATTTGACCCCGTGACCTAGTTTTTGACCCCAGTTGACCCAATGTCGAACTTGTCCGAGATTTCATAAAGACAATCATTCTGACCAAAATTCAGGTTGAACGGGCAAAAAATGTGGCCTCTAGAGTGCATACAAGGTTTTTCTTAGATTTGACCCCGTGACCTAGTTTTTGACCCCAGATGACCCAATTTCGAACTCGTCCGAGATTTCATCAAGACAATCATTCTGACCAAAATTCAGGTTGATCGAGCAAAAAATGTGGCCTCTAGAGTGCATACAAGGCAAATGTTGACGACGGACATCGCACGACGCACGACGGACATCCACCTAACCACAATAGCTCACCTTGAGCTCCGTGCTCAAGGTGAGCTAAAAACGGATTCTCAAGTTGTATAGAAGCAACAGCTTTGTTTAGATCAGTCATTCATCATTCTATTTCTCATTCTTCTTTTGAAAATTTAAGACAGTTCATTCAGGTGAGCGATTAAGGGCCACTATGGCCCTCTTGTTTACCCTAAGTCCCCTTTTCCCGTGACGAGGCCTCAAATCCAAAAAACCGTCACAGATGCATCAACACTATTTCATAGGAAGTTCACATGGTAAGTTTCATTTATTTTGGCCCAAGGGTTATGGAGAAATAGGTGGGGACGGACGGACGGATGGAATAACTATCTTACATGCTTACGTAAAGGTAACAAACATTTAACCCCCTTTTTCCATGATATTTTTTTTTCGTTAATTTCAAATTGTTAATAGTCAAAAGCGTCTGATTTGCAACTCAAATATGAAATTTCACTAAATTCTGACAGTTAGACTAGGAGAAATTTGGGAAAAACTGTTTTTTACTCTAAGTCCCCTTTTCCCGTGACGAGGCCTCAAATCCAAAAACTGTCACAGGTGCATCATCGCTATATCATAAGGAGTTCATATGGTAAGTTTCATTTGATTTGGCCCAAGGGTTATGGAGAAATAGGTGGGGACGGACGGAATTACGGACGGACGGACGCACAGACGAAGCGGCGGCTATATGCTCTCCCTTCGGGGAGCATAAAAATACAACCTGGAAAAAAAAGATTGCTTTTTACAAATAATCTTTCCAGATTGTAATTTTTAAATCGGACTGCGAAGCAGTCGATTTATAATTACCGTTTTCCAGAAATCCAGTCTGTTTGACCCACTACATTTTTACCATTATCTTCTGAGCAATGTGTTCAATCCAAATTATGTGTTTTCAAACACCGAAGAAACGGCCTTTTCAGTCACAATCTACAAACTTTGTTTTTATCTTATTTACTTTTCGACAAATAGAGAAGAGGCTAATACAAAATTTGATGTAATTTTGGCTTTTAGTAATTACCAGTTAGTATTTTCAGTGTTTATAACAAGAATTTCGGTTGAGTAAAGGAGTTGAAACGTACAATAGGTTAACTGTATAATGAATTTGTAGCACTTACAATATTACTGCTCTTTTTTTTTTCTAACGGTCATTTATCAGTTGTAGGGCTGACAACCAACCAAATTCTGTTATGATTATCACGCGTTAAAACCCACGCGTAAATTCAGACCACGTGGTAGATGCAAATGGACATCGTCTGCTCGACATGTGTCAATTAAGTTGTTTGTCATTGGTCAATAGTCGTCTGCACTCAAAACGTCGATCGTGACCATTGAAAATGAGGACAATATGTGTATGGCCAGAGCGATTGGTGTGAGTTGGGCCAAGTTGAAGCGGTGTACCCCTGAAGAATGGAAGGAGCTGACGAAACAGAGACAGAGGAAAAGTAATCTCCAACTCATATTTGAACATCAAAAAGTCCCCGAAACCTATTATAAGGACCTATGTAGGAAGAACCTTAAGCAACAAGGACAATTAGCAACAACCTTATGCCAAAAAGAAAACATTTCAATTGAAATTAATTGATAAAGATACACACATTTTATAAAAAAAAAACATTCAAATACCGAATTGGTAAGAAAAATGAGTTGAACCGAATAAAATGTAGAGAAATATTTAAAATTATAACAGTATAATTTAATTAAATATGTAATTATATTTGAAAAGGATACTCTCCAAGTAAGCTCTTTGTTTCATATCGTATGCGTAACAGCATACTGCCTCTTTACCTATGTCGTCTGCGTTTTATACCCCTGTCTGCAATCGCTCTTTATTCTATATCGTATGCGTTACTATATATTCTATATTGTCTGCGTTTTATACCCACCCTACTGATTGTCTCTTGACAACCAAATTGTAAATGGTGCATTTTTTTTCAAGGGAGGTAATCATGCTTACCTGGAAAGTACACAATTCGTTCCCGTACAGTTTTGATACTTCACCGAGACAGCAACACTTTTTTCTAAGGAATATAATTCTTTTGTTTAATGTAGAACTAAACAAGTTTCCCCTGTCAAGGCACTGCCCCCAAACCCCCATTTTAATGCACAAAAGTTTTTTTGTCAAGTTTTTAAAACTTTTACATATTTAGGCCTGAATATAAGAATCATACCGTAAATCCGGCAAAATTCGGACAACGTCCAAATTCGGACACTTTTAAATACCGGCGTTTTTGGATTCATCCATCCGTATCAGCTTGACACGACTTATTGATTCCGGTACCCCACCATCTATATTTGTATATTTTCCGAGAAAAATATTTCTAACGAAACACCGATGACGTATTATATGTGATTGATGACGTACTTCCCCTTTCTTTCTGACGTATTTAAATCCGCCAAGAAGAACCTTAATTCAATACCAGGTACAAACCAGAGTATCCATGATCTTTCCATATAGACGATAAGATAATCTTTATGAATTATCAAGAGTATACATTTACTTCTTCGAAAAAACATATCTTTACCTAGAAAAATAGGTTTTTTACTTGAATAATCAGGAAATATCGAGGTGTCCGAACATCAACGCTCATTTTGACTGAGCAGTTAAACGTCGGACACGATTTTTTTACCACCAATCTTAGCTTTTTCACGCGTAAAAATCATCGTTATTTACAACCTTTTAAAGTTCTAAGTCACTTTTTCTATATAAAACATTGATGTATCTAGGTCACTCCTAATGAATAAGTCCGATTTTAAAACAATCATTATTTCCAAGTGAGAATTCTATATACCTTTTGACTTTTTTGTCTGTCTATCTTTCATTCATTCTTTTTTCTTTTATTTTTTTCTTTCTTTTGTTTCTTTTTTTCTTCATTTCTTTATTAACCTTCTTTTTTGACTTCTAAGACAGTCTCTCTGAATTTCTTTGAAAAAGCTTTCTTTCTCATTTCCACTCTGTCCATTTTATTCAACAAATAATAAGTGACCTTTAATTGTTTGCTCTTGTTTTTTCGTGCTATGATGTGAAGTCTCCCTCCATGTTACTCCCAAGAAAATGAGAGAGAAAGAGAGAGAGAAAGAGAGAGAGAGAGGAGAGAGAGAGGGGGAGAGAAAGAGAGAGAGGAGTGGGAAGAGAGAAGGTGGAGAGAAAGAAATAAATAAAGATGTTGATATAAAATTTGAGAAAGAAACAAGAGCAACGCAGATGCTGGTTAATGAAAAAGTCGAAAAGGGAGATAACTCTTAAAATTCTTCCAGAGTTATCCCCCTTGATAGACTGGGTAGCTCTTGTGATGGTGAACGCACATTCCAAGTTTCATGAAGATATTTTAAAAGATAAAATAAAAAAATAATAGAGATACTACCAAATTTAAAGTTTGTCACGCCAACCCGAACGACGCGAAGGTGATCATATTACCCGGGGTTTTCTCTGAAAACAGCCGAGCTACAAATGCCTGGAAGGGGTAAAGTTGAATCTAGATTTTCTTTTCTCGCTGTATCTTTTTCGCACTTCTGTTTATCTCTTAAGCATGGAAAATAAAACACATTTAGCGAGTATAAGCAAACTTGAGTTTGAGTTCTTGACATGATGTCGGCGAGAACAATCAATGCGCCTAGATCGAATAAAGAAAGAGTAGTTCAGTGTATCATAATACATTGTATTTAAATCAATTCTATGGTTTTCTTTTAAATAAACAATTTATTTTCTAATATCTAACAGGTACAACATACAGCAAAGATGATATTTGATGCATATTTACAGAGAAGGGAAATGGGGTTTTCACCACTTAAACACACCTTCTCTGCTGCCTTTGAATCCGAATTGTTGAAGCTTTTGGACTCTTCCAAGAGTGGTTGTTCGACCAAGAGGCAACTACAGACATTGTTGTTCATCTTCGCAACATGTCGAAACGTGGTCATCGAATTTCAAAACTTTTGTTTGAGTGTATTCAACTGTATAAATTTTAGAGCAGAGATGATGTAAAGAGTGTGGTAATTTTCATTAAGTCGCTGATTGACAATCCGCAATTTACTGCAAACGAAAGAGAAGAACTGTTATCATTGTATGAAAATGCACGAAATGTTTCATTGTGAGGCGATTAAAAGAAACTTTTTGGGTGAAATCAAATTTGTTATTGAATTTGAATTCCTCTAACTTCATACAGTATCTGTTTTTTTGTAAGCATACTTCGGTTTTTAATCGTCTAAATAGTTGCTTCTTAACTATTGTAATCAGCATTCCCAATGTGTTTCGCCGGCGGAATATGTTCTTCTTGTAGACTTTGCTTTAAAAATTCTCGGCGTCTTTCACCATCGTATATTGTGCTTATTTCTTCTTGCTTTCAGCATTCTCAGCTTCTCTCACCAACTCAATTGGTGCTCACATTCTCGACGTCTTTCACCATCACAATAGGTGCTTATTATTTAGCTTTCAGCATTCATATCTTCTTCAACCTTTGCATAGGTGCTTATTTTTTTCTCGCTTTCAGCATTCTCGCCGTTTTTCATTCAAACAATAGCTCATTCCAAATGCATCCATTCTTTTTCTTGCTTCGACCATTCTTGACCACTTTAATCTTCGCTCTTCTTCTTGTTTCCATCAATCTAAGCGTATTTCGATGCAGCAATTGTCGCTCATTTTTCTCTTGCTTTCGGCGTTATTTGCTACTTCTAATGTCGATTCCTTCTTCTTGTTTTCAAAATACTCAGTATTTTTCATCGTGGCTTGTTTTATTCAACTTTTTATGCTATGCCTTCTAAGTGTTTTTGTCCTCGCAGTGGCTGCTTCTCTTTTCTTGCTTCAAACATGTTCAGGGTCTCTCAGCGTCCTGAAAGTTATTGCTTTTTTTCTTTGCTTTCAGCATGTCTTCTATGCTTCGTATTCCCAAAAAAAGGGGAAAGACATTAAGTTACAACAAAGAAAACATTGAAAGGGCACTACAAGCTATACAGTCTGGGGATTCAATCAGAAAGGCATCAGCTGAATATGGTATTCCTAAAAGCACCCTAGGTGATCGTTTGTCTGGACGAATTGATCCATTGAAACCCGTTGTTCATGGCAGACCTCCAGCCATACCTCCAGCTGTTGAGGAAAGAATTGTAGAATCTGTCAAGTCAGCTGCGAGAATGGGTGTTGGACTGAGTAGAAAACAGATTCTGTCCAGGACTTTCATTCTCTGTAAAAGAGCCAAAATACAATCATCATATAAAAATTTCAAAGCTGGTAAGGATTGGTGGGAGGGTCTTAAACGTCGTCACCCAGAGCTATCCCTAAGGAAGCCAGAGAAATTGTCTACGGTTAGGGCGAGAATGCTTAACAAGGCAGTTGTGGACAATTACTTTGATACATTAGAGTCAGTTATTAGAGATCTAGGAGTTACTGGTGACGAAATCTGGAATTGCGACGAGACGGGTCTAAATTTTGAACACTCACCTCCCCGAATAGTTACTGAAAAGGGCGCAACATCGGTAGTGAGTAAAACGAGCCAAAAGTCTAGTAATCTCACAATAATGGCATGTATAAATGGATCGGGGCGTTCAATGCCTTCCCTTGTAATTACAAAAGGGAAGACTGCAAAGTCGCTACATGGGTTCAAAACGGGAGATGCTCCAATAGGCACTGTTTGGAGTTTCCAAGAGAAGGGATGGATTACAGATGACATTGGGGAGCAGTGGTTTGACAATGTTTTCTTAAAGCACTGCGGATCAAATAGGCCCCAATTACTAATTTTTGACGGGCATTCATCCCATGAGTCGTTAGCAATAATTGAAAGGGCTTTAACAGAAAACATTGTTCTTATTTCACTGCCTCCCCATTGCACCCACTTTCTCCAACCTCTAGACAGAGCAGTTTTTGGACCGTTTAAAAAGGCCTACAATGAACACTGTGCTAACTTTATGGCTGAACATCCGTTGCATGTAGTCAACAAGTGGACATTCCCATCCCTCCTTACGCGAGCGTGGGAAACCTCTTTTACGGAATCCAACATAAAGAGCGGGTTTTCATCTTGTGGAATTCACCCATTGAATAGAACAGCCATTCCCCAATCTGCTTATGCACCAAGCGTTTCAACCGACGTCCCTTACAAAGGCGGTCTGTATTTTGTCTATTTTGATATTGTTCTTAACATAAGAATAAGCAGTTTAATATTTCCACGAGCGCATCGCCTACAGATGCTTATGTTCGGCTTTTCGATGGCGAATATATAGAGGATAATCGTTTGTTTCAGAGTAAGATCGATTTATTTTTCATTGAGTGAACATCAAAAGCTATATTTTCACGAGTTTCAGAGCCACGAGTGAAAATATAGATTTTGTTGTTCACTCAATGAAATATTTATCGATCTTACTCGAAAAACAAACGATTATTCTATTTCTTTAATGCAAAAATGAGACAAAATGTGAAATTGCTAGGACGTTTTTTCGTTAAGCGCGTCATTTTGCACGTGACTGCTACGCAACGTTCATTATGACGTCACTTATTTCGCACCGCATAGATGACGTCAGATAGGGTGAAATGCACAAAAGCAGGGTATAAGTTTTTGATAATCTCACTGCTTTTGCGGTGAGATTATCAAGTGATATTCTACCGTTATTTCTCGATAAACCACTGAAAAGCATTAAAGAAAAAAAAACTAAGTCGAAAAGGGGACATAATTTGCCGAAATGAATCTAAAATTACACATATTGACGGTACAGGTTTCCCTTGATAGTGAACATGTGTGCCAAGTTTCAAGCGAATGCCATCAAATTTCATAGTTTCGCACGCAGACAACGATTATGACCACGACAAAATAGTGGTTGGGTATACCTTAGTTTGTTTGACCCGAACTTGATCTTCATAGAAAATTTGCTTAAGTATCAATTACTGGCGTGTTTGGTCAATTTATGTGACAAATATTGCATTTAATGCCGTTCAAATTCCTGTGAAAGCACGTGCAATGTCTATCAGGATTTTCGGAGTTGTCAGATTTTTGTCATCTAAATGACAGGGGTCAAGTTCGTGGGTCAAGGTCGGGTCAACTCAACCGAAGAACATGAATCGGAGACCTAGACACTATAACTATAGTCAGTAAATGACAGAGGTATTCGGTGTAGGTTTGTCTAAACCAGTGACTTGGTCAGTCATTCATCTTTTTATTAATACATTCATTTGTCGCGCATTTAAAGTTTTGCACCCGTAATAGTTCCGCATCATTTAAGAACACATGATCTTTCACAAAATTATATGAGGTTTCCCAATGAAATCATTAGGAAACCTCGGTTAACACTGTGACTTCCGAAACGCCGCGGAACCATTACGGTTCCACTACCTTTAACAGACATTCTATCGGTTCGATATATATACAAAAAAATCTCTGGCATACGAACTGTGCCACTTATTAGCTAATCGAACGACAAAGACCAAACAAGAGCACTGACTGCGGGTACCTACGCCCGGCTATTGAGTCCTGGATGGTGAAAAAATCTAAGTCGAAAAAGGGACATAATTTGCTCAAAAATGCATATAGAGTTACCCCCCTAAAGGTATAAGTTGCTATTTTAATGGTGAATATCTGTGCCAAGTTTCAAGTAAATGCCTTTGGTAGAACCAGAGATATCGCAAAATGTAAAGGTTTCACACGACGACACTAAGAATTTAGCAATACCTCGGTTTTTCTTTAAAGGTCATTTGATTTATCTTTTCACAGATGAACAGCCAGTTCAACATCTAAATGATATAAGTGCCCCGAATTCTCCTTCGACGCGTGAGCAGGATAACCAAGAGGAAATTTTGTTGGCAACAAAAGTCATAACAGTACAAAACGAAGAGGAGAATCTGGAAGCCATAGATATAGTTCCTATGGATTCTCAGACCCAGTTTATTGATTTAAGTGATCCTGCCCAACTGTATAATCTCATTAGGTCTGGCGAACTCATCGTGAGCGAAGAAGAGCAGCCCCATATCTCTAGCACTAACGTTTCCGAATTGATAGACGACGTTTTCCTACCCCCGAAATTAGATTCTTGTCCAGAATCTAAAAGTAGGGTGACCAAAAAAACAAGCCATACTATCCTAACCTCGGAGGAAATTTTGCAGCAGAAAAGGATTTTGCAGGAAAAGAAAGAAGAAAAACAGGCCAAAAAATCCAAGAAAATCAAAAAAGAAAATATCTAATCATAAAAGTTGCATCTTTCAAGGGTTTCATCGTTACAAAATTAAGCTTAACCTTAAGTTTTTACGTGTCATAGGAAAAATAATATCCTCAAGTCTTTTCAATGTCTTGCGTGTTGAATACCCTGAAATCAGACAAACCCTTCCTAAAAGCAGACCACTAGCTCCGCCCCTTGACCTCTGTCACGACACACCCGACCAGAAATTAAAAAAAGACATTTTTCCAATTATGGAATGGTTGTATGAAACAAACAAATATAGAAAATCCGGATGATGAGAGACATAAAGGTCATAACTACAGCGTATAGAAGCTGAAGATACCATTTTTAGCTCCGCTGGCTGAAAGCCACTGGGGCTATTGTCATGGCGTTGTGTCCGTCGTGCGTCCGTGCGTCCGGTCGTAAACTTCTTCTTTAAAAATCTTCTCCTCAGAAACTACTGGATGAATTTCAACCAAACTTCACAATAATGATCCTTGGTAAATATCCTCCGTCCGCTCCCTTTTTATGATATGAGCGTTGGTGAATAATCAAAACATCGTAACTACAGTTTGATAAGCTGTATTTCGATGTTATGATCTTCCATCAACGATATTTTTCAACAGAGGATTATTTATTTCACGCACTAGAGTAAATAACATAATGGGAGTAACACCCTTGCTTTGGTGTCAAAGTTCTGATCTTCATATGATCTTTTAATTTCGAAGTGCGAAAGTGAGATTTTTGCTACGCACATAAAATTGCAGAACGCCAAGGTGACGTGTAAACAACTAGCATTTTCATCCGCATACAAATTCAAAAGTTGGAGTTTCGAAATGGATGTAGTCCTCGCTAGTTAATAAATTCTCTTTCATTTTCTAAAATCATTTGAGATTTTAGTTTCATTTTCACCAAATTAATACCTTTGTATAATTTAGCTATTTTCCATGGAACTATTTTTTTCCAAATTACCCATCCGACAACTATTCCATATCCGATATAGATCTAGTTCAAATGAGCACTTTTCAGACCAAAACTCTCAACAATGCGATTTTTCCCAGATATGTCAGCCAGTTGCAGATCTAGGTGCAGTTCTCTTCTACATGATGATGTGCCATTTATTTCACATCTCTTTCTAGATTTCTCTAGACTCAGATCGCGGCTATATGCTGCTAAATACGATATTTTAGTAAGGTAGAAAAATCGTTCTATTAATAGAACAAGTTCAATTAATCTTCTCTCATTTCTCTATCAATATCTAGGTCATGCTAATATGCCCTTTTGGTAGTCAAAATCCTACTAAAAGCGATAAACTGCTTATTTTCCTAGCTTTTGAAACGTTTTGATTATATCAACACAAGGGTTGACACTAAGCAACGTGGCTTTCCGCATAAGCATATCTTGGAATTACAATGCTTTGTTTGATTTAGAAATGGACAGCTAGCGGAAAATTGCGGGGCATGAAATTAACAGGGAATCATCTGCGGAAAATTATAGGCAGAGCCGTCTCTAGCGGGAAAGCTAGTGCTCACTTAGCTGCACTGACCGAAAGACTAACGGGCTTTTGGCGGCATTCAAAAACGTTTTTTAGCTCACCTGAGCACGAAGTGCTCAAGGTGAGCTTTTGGGGTTATGTGATGTCCGTCGTCCGGTGTCCGTCGTCAACATTTACCTTGTGGACACTCTAGAGGCCATATTTTTAGCCCAATCAACTTGAAAATTAGTCAGAATGATTATCTAGATGAAAGCTCGGGCAAGTTCAAAATTGGGTCAAGTGGGGTCAAAAACTAGGTCACGGGGTCAAATCTTAGAAAAACCCTGTGGACACTATAGAGGCCATATTTTTATCACAATCAACCTGAAAATTGGTCAGAATGATTATCCTGATGAAATCTCGGACAAGTTCGAAATTGGGTCATGTGGGGTCAAAAACTAGGTCACAGGGTCAAATCTTAGAAAAACCTTGTGGAGACTCTAGAGGCCATACTTTTAGCCCAATCAACCTGAAAATTGGTCAGAATGATAATCTTGATGAAATCTTGGACAAGTTTGAAATTGGGTCAAGTGGGGTCAAAAACTATGTCACAGGGTCAAATCTTAGAAAAACTTTTGGACACTCTTAGGGCCATATTTTCAGCCCAATCAACCTGAAAATTGGTTAGATTGATTATCCTGATGAAATCTCGGACATGTTCGAAATTGGGTCAAGTGGGGTCAAAAACTAGGTCACAATGTCAAAACCTTGTGGACACTCAAGAGGCCATATTTTTAACCCAATCAACCCGAAAATTGGTCCAAATGATTATCCTGATGAAATCTCTGACAAGTTCGGAATTGGGTCATGTGGGGTCAAAAACTAGATCACAGTGTCAAATCTTAGAAAAAGTTTGTGGACACTATAGAGGCCATATTTTTAGCCCAATCAACCTGAAAATAGGTCAAAATGATTATTTTGATGAAATCTCGGACAAAGTCAAAATTGGGTCAAGTGGGTCAAAAACTAGGTCACGGGGTCAAATCTTAGAAACACCTTTTGTCCACTCTAGAAGCCTTTTTTTTTGCCCAATCAACCTGAAAATTGGTCAGAATGATTATCTTGATGAAAGATAAGACAAGTTTGAAATTGGGTCAAGTGGGGTAAAAAACTAGGTCACAGGGTCAAATCTTAGAAAAACTTTTTTAGATTGTTAATTCAGGTGAGCGATTAAGGGCCACTATGGCCCTCTTGTTTTGTTTTACTGATTAGATCTAGTGGGTTTCAGTTAAGCATTATTATACTGAGCGACTTTAAAAACGCAACAAAGTAAATTTGAGCACGGAAAAGTAGATCTGTTTTTACCAGATTAAGCTAAAATCACACAAAGGAGATATTCTGTTGAATCGACTTAATCTTTATTTGATCTGACGGTTTGGTTAGTTTCGGCATAGCAATCTACTTCACTCTTTCGTTGCCATTGTACTTTTAATGGTTGGTTGTTTCAACAAATCAGAAGTGTGGAAGGTAATTAACGATAGACATTTCAAAAGTCAAAAAAAGAAATGAAATTAGCTCACTCAACTATCTAAGACTGTACTCAGAATCGAGTATGTCAAAAGGGAAATTGTTTCTTAGAATCCGAACGTCGTTAACCTCGATTGAACTAAAAAATTGTTGGTTTATTCCATCAATATTTAAACATCTAAAGGTACGACCTTACCAATAGAGAGTTCCAGAAGACTTAAATGTTGAAAAGACGTTAATGTCATGCCGTAAACACGCTCAAAATATCATATCCAAAGTTGTCTTGCGAACTTTATGTGGTCATATGATGCCCATCGTGCGTTGTCTGTCATGCGTCTTCGACATTAACCTTGTATACACTCTAGAAGCTATGTTTTTAACTCACCTGAGCACAAAGTGCTCAAGGTAAGCTTTTGCGATCGTATAATGTCCATCGTCAGTCGTCCGTCAGCCACAATTTCTTGAAACATCTCCTCCTAAACCGGTGGACAATCTTGGTTAAACTTCGCAGGGATGTTCCCTGGGTCAAGCTCTACCAAAGTTGTTTAAATATATGAAGTACATATTTGAATTTATATTGGCCGCATAGAATTGAATTTTAAATTTCGCCTCCACAAGCCCCATTAGAATACTGCAATTTGTCATGAATTTCAAACCGTGTATTTGATTTGAATACTGGTCAATTGTTAAAAAATGGGCATTTTCATGTCATCAGTCATCAATCAGGTCGCAATTATGTCATCATATGTAGAATGTAGGTTCTTAAATATCACAATTTCCCCCCCCCCCCCCACCTATATACCTTTAAAGTTCCTCTTCTTTTTTGATGCAGATCTTTAATTCCTCACCGTCAACTCTTCTTTCGGCACAAATATCCATCAGATATGCCATAATCTGTTCAAATTAAACAAAATATTTACAATGAAAAAGTCATAAAACATAAAAAAAATATTTATTATGAAATTAACTTTTAAATATATACCTAAACATTAGCATAACATATTTACCATGATCATTTATAGCACTTACATTCTTTATTTGTGTCGCTATCATCTTTGCATCCATTCTCCTCAGGTTTTTGATTGATCTTTCTCTAACATTCCCCGTTCTAACCTTGAGATAAAGGGTTTTTTCGGGCTCAAAGAGTACAACATCTTCCGATTCTACGTCTATACAACCTCCATTATATAAAATCTTCACCTTACAGTCTCCTGAAAAAGAATAAAAAATGAATACTCGCTTTCAATTCCACACGAAGTGTTTCGTCTCAAGTTGAACCTTGAAATTTTAACCTATGTCCAAATACCAATATCAAAGGCTAAAAATTAATTATTTTTACAATTTCAATCGTTGCAATCGATTAAGAACGTGTCTAGTACCCCAAAAACATTTTTTTGTTTAATTTGAGTGAGTTTAACGAAAAAGTTACTTTTGTACGGATGATTTACGTCATACTTTTAAAAGATTTAAATCGAGCTATCTTCGTTATTCTTACACCGATTTTTATAATCTTAGTGTCTAAAGACGGTAGTATTTCCTCATGAACATAATGAACCTATTCATTTCACTGTACCTAGAATAGTTTTCATTTTTCAATTGTAATCAAACTCACTCAAATTGTGAAATTTCAAAATCAGATTTTTTACAATTTCAATCGTTGTAATCAATTAAGAACGTGTGTAGTACCCCGAAAAACATTTTTAGCTAACATGAGCACATCGTGCTCAAGGTGAGCTTTTGTGATCATTGAATGTCCGTCGTGCGGTGTGCGTCGTCCGTCGTGCGTCGTCATGCGTCAACAATTTAAGTGTTTACACTCTAGAGGCCACACATATGATCCAATCTTCATTAAACTTGGTCAGAATGTTGGTCAGGTCGCAAGGATGAACCCTATCGATTATGGGAAGGATCCATGCCAAATCACGGGAAAAGGGGCCTTATGACCAATTTTTAGCTCACCTGAGCACGAAGTGCTCATGTGAGCTATTGTGATCACCTTTCATCCGGCGTCCGTCCGTCGGTCGTCCGGTCGTGTTCCGGCGTCCGTCAAAAATTTCTTTAAACGACATCTCCTCCTAAACTACTTGGCCAATTTACACCAAATTTTACAGAAATGTTGCTTACGTGGTCCCCTTCAAAAATAGCTAAAAGAATTGAAATCCATGAAAAACTCTGGTTGCTATGGCAACAAACAGTGAAATTTTAAGAAAATCTTTAAATTCTTCTTCTTCTCAACCAGTAGTCCTACAGACTTAATACTTGGCATGGATGATCAGTTCATAGACCTGAATTAATATAGCTAAAATCATATCTTTTGGGCCACCAGGTGCGGAGCCACAGGGGGGAGAGGGTAGTACTTTGGGTAAATTTTGTAATCTTTAATCTTCTTCTTCTTTGGAACCAGGAGCCCTACAGACTTGAAAATTGGCATGGATGATCAGCTCATAGACCTGAATAAAAATAGCTGGAACATTATAATAGAGACTTTTCTGTCAAAGAATTGAAGAAGGCTTTAAAGAAGTGCCATGACACTGCTGTAGGAAATGATAATATACATTATCAATTCCTCAAACGTTTGCCCTCTCGTTCTTTGCACTGCTTACTTGAAATTTACAACCAGGTATGGAAAACGGGAAGCATTCCAGCCTCTTGGCGGGAAGCTATCGTTATTCCTATACCGAAACCAGGTAAAGATTCTACCAATCCTTCAAACTATCGCCCTATTGCTTTAACTAGTTGTATTTGTAAAACCATGGAAAGAATGGTTAATGATCGTCTTGTCTGGTTTCTTGAAAAGAACCACCTCATAACGTCAGTCCAAAGTGGCTTTCGTAAACAAAGAAGCACTCTTGATCATCTTGTCCGCTTCGAGACTTTTATTCGAGAAGCTTTTATAAAGAAAGAACACGTTGTTTCTGTCTTTTTCGATCTTGAAAGTGCTTATGATACCACATGGAAGTATGGAATTATGAATGACCTCTATGATTTCGGTATTCGAGGTCGCCTTGCTTATTTCATTTCTGCATTTTTAGATGAACGTCAGTTTAGAGTCCGAGTTGGAGATACTTTTTCTGATCCCCATGAACAAGAAATGGGCGTTCCACAAGGAAGTATTTTGTCTGTGACACTTTTTAGTGTCAAAATTAACAATATTGTCAAAACTGTTTGCCCTGGGGTTGAATGTTTTCTCTATGTTGATGACTTTTGCATCTGTTACAGATCAAAACATATGTATACGATTGAAAGACAGCTACAGCAAGTCTTAAAAAATCTTTCCAAATGGTCCAATGAAAACGGCTTTAAGTTTTCCAAGACGAAAACTAAATGTATGCATTTTTGTCAGTCTAGAAAAATGCACCCTGAACCAGAATTAAAACTGGACGGAGTGCAAATTGAAGTTGTAAAAGAATTTAAATTCCTGGGACTCCTTTTTTGATTCTAAACTGTCGTTCATACCACATATTGACAATTTAAAAAATAAGTGCTTAAAGGCACTTAATCTTTTACGTGTTGTATCTAGTATGGACTGGGGAGCTGATAAAAAGGTTTTACTACGCCTTTACAGGGCACTTGTCAGATCAAAATTAGATTATGGTTGTGTTGTTTACGGTTCTGCGCGCCCTTCATACCTTCGTAAACTTGATACCATTCATAATCAAGGATTGCGCCTAGCGCTGGGTGCCTTTAGAACATCACCAGTTAATAGTATTTACATTGAAGCAAATGAACCTTCCTTGAATCTGAGAAGGAAAAAACTTTCAATGCAGTACTATTTAAAGCTGAAATCTAATCCTGACAATCCAACGTATAATGCTGTGTTTGAACCTAAACATAGACGCGATTTTAGTAAGAAACCTAGTGCAATACCCCCGTTTAGCTTACGTTGCGAAGCAGATATTAACTCTCTAGATTTTAATCTAGAGGATGTGGCAGAACAAATTGTTCCTGAAGTTCCTTTGTGGACTTCTAAAAGCCCAACATTTCTTTACGATCTTGCTTCTAGCAAAAAGGATACAACCGATCCAACTGTTTTTAAAACAAAATTTTTAGAAATTAGAGAGAAATACGCATCTTATGAAGAGGTTTATACAGATGGTTCAAAGGACGGCGAAAAAGTTGCCTCGGCCACCATTTTAGATTGTGAAAAGTATCAATTCCGTTTGCCAAATAACTCTTCTATTTTTTCAGCTGAGCTAAAGGCGATTGACCTCGCACTCGATCATATAATCGAAGAGCGCTTCTCTCGCTACATAATTTTTACTGACTCTGGTAATGAAGAGGCAGATAAAGCTGCCAAGGAGGCATTATCACTAGAAATTTTACCTTTTGAAGTGCCTTTTACCGATTTTAAACCTTTGATTCATGGCTTCATTCAGGATGTCTGGAAGAACTGTTGGTCCGATCCAGCGAACCACAGTAATAAATTATACTCTGTTCGTCAAGATCTTGGCGATTGGTTGCCTGGTTACAGGTCTAACCGTCGCGAAGAACTTGTATTGACTCGACTGCGCATTGGGCATACGCATCTCACCCACTCTTACCTTTTAAAGGGAGAGGAGATGCCAATATGCATTCCATGCAACACTCCTCTAACTGTTAGTCATATATTCATAGAATGTTTGGATTTCTCCTCTATCAGAGACAATTATTTTAAAGTTGAGAGTATGAAGACCCTTTTTGACTCTATTAAGATTGAGCTAATATTTGACTTCCTGAAAGCCATTGGTTTGTATAATAAAATGTAATTTTACGCCTGTTTGAAATTGAATTTATTGTTAGACTTGATAGCTTTATCGTGAATTTTTAAAGTTATTTCGAGTGATTTTTTGTTCATGATCTTCTTTTAGACTTGAAATATTTTCTGTACATTTTTACCATTTATACTGATTTGTCTTATCCTATTTACCATGATTTGTTTTATGATGATTCCGTCTAGTTTAGTTTTGATGTATACTTGACGTCGTTTAAAACAGTTATTTATTTTTCAGAATGTTTTGCGCCCAACATGACCTTAGATGTCGGCGGGCCTAAAAAACGATATTCATTCATTCATTCATTAGTACTTTTGAGAAAATTGTGTAATCTTTAACCTTCTTCTTCTGATGAACTAGGAGCCTGACAGATTTGAATATTGGCATGGATGATCAGCATATGGACCTTTATAAAAATAGCTAGAACCATGACTGTAGATTTACCAGGTGCGGAGCACCAGGGGGGAGAGGGTAGTACTTTTGTGAAAATTTTGTAATCTTTAACCTTCTTCTTCTTCTGAACCACAAGCCCTACAGACTTGAAAATTGGCATGGAGGATCAGCTCATAGACGTTAATAAAAATAGCTAAAATCATGACTGTAATGCGACCAGGGGCGGAGCACCATGGGGGAGAGGGTAGTACTTTTGTGAAAATTTTGTAACTTTAACCTTCATCTTCTAATGAACCAGGAGCCCTACATACTTCAATATTGGCATGGATGATAAGCATATGGATCTTAAATAAAATAGCTAAAAGCATGAATGTAGGGCCACCAGATGCGGAGCATTAGGGGGGAGGGGGTAGTACTTTGGATCAATTTTGAAATCTTTAACCTTATTCTTCTCCTGGATCAGGAATCCTACAGACTTGAAAATTGTAATGGGTGATCAATATATTGACATTAATAAAAATAGCTAAGATCATGACTGTAGGGTCACCAGGTGCTGAGTGTCTTGGGGAGGGGGTAGTACGTTGGATCATTTTTGAAATCTTTAAACTTCTTCTAATGAACCAGGAGTCCTACAGACTTGAATATTGGTATGAATGATCAGCATATGGACATTAATTGAATTAGCTAAAATCATGACTGTAGATTCACCAGGTGCAGAGCATCTTGGGGAAGGGGGAGTGCTTTGTTGAGAATTTTGAATCCCTACAGCCTTTATATTTGACATGGATTGATCAACTCATTAAAGAAAACTTTGAAAGTCTCAGACTCAGCTTGTATATCTGGCATAGATTAGCAGATCACAGACCTTTTATGAAAAAAGCTTAAATAAATAATGACCAGGGGAGGAGCAGAGGGGGGGGGGGAGGATTATTTCAAATGTTATCTGATTGAATAAGTGAAAATCTCTTTTTCTGTGGTTACATGGACATACCTAGGTAATGAAGCTTTTTTCTCAGGTGAGCGACCCAGGGCCAACGGCCCTCTTGTCTTGTTTACACTCTAGCGACTACAAATATGATCCAATCTTCATGAAACTTGGTCAGAATGTTGGTCAGGTCACAAGGATTAATCCTATCGAAAATGGGAAGGATCCATGCCAAATCACAGGAAAAGGGGCCTTATGACCAATTTTCCTGTTAACACTCTAGAGACCACAAATATGGCCCAATCTTCATGAAACTTGGCCTGAATGTTGGCCAGGTCACAAGGATGAACCCTATCGAAAATGGGAAGGATCCATGCCATATCACGGGAAAAAGAGCCTTATGAACAATTTTCTTGTTTACACTCTAGAGACCACAAATATGGCCCAATCTTCATGAAACTTTGTCTGAATGTTGGCCAGGTCACAAGGATGAACCCTATTGAAAATGGGAAGGATCCATGCCATATCACGGGAAAAGGAGCCTTTTGACCAATTTTCAAGTTTACACACTAAAGGTCACAAATATGGCCCAATCTTCACGAAACTTGGTCAGAATGTTGACCAAGTCACAAGGATGAACCCTATCGAAAATGGGAAGGATTCATACCATATCACAGGAAAAGGGGTCTTTATGATAATTTTCTTGTTTACACTCTAGAGACCACAAATTTGGCCCAATCTTCATGAAACTTGGTCTGAATGTCGGCCAGGTCACAAGGATAAAACCTATTGAAAATGGTAAGGATCCATGCCATATCACGGGAAAAGTGGCCTTAATGACAATTTTATTGTTAACTTGCTAGAGGCCACAAATATGGCCCAATCTTCATGAAACATGGTCAGAATATTGGTCAGATCATAAGGATGGACCCTATTGAAAATGGGAAATATCCATGTTATATCAAAGGAAAAGGGGTCTTTATGATAATTTTCTTGTTGTAACTCTAGAGGCTACAAATTTGGTCTAAACTTCATGAAACTTGTTTTTGTGAAGAAATTATCTCCTTTATGACATCTGCCTATTTAATTGATGAGATGTCGGTCAAAGAGACTCAGGGGAGCGATCTAGGACCATCTTGGTCCTCTTGTTTAGTTCATATAGAGTGAGTTTAACGAAAAAGTTGCTTTTGTACGGATGAAATTACGTCATACTTTTAAAAGATTTAAATCGAGCTATCTTCGTTATTCTTACACCGATTTTTATAATCTGGGTGTCTAAAGACGGTAGTATTTCCTCAGGAACATCATGAACCTATTCGTTTCACTGTACCAAGAATAATTTTCATTTTTATAATTTTAATCAAACTCATTCAAATTGTGAAATTTCAAAATCAGATTTTCTTCAAATTGAGATTTTTTACAATTTCACGAAGTGCTCAAGGTGAGCTATTGTGATCGTACAATGTCCGTCGTCAGTAGTCTGTCGTGCGTCGTCCACAATTTCTTTTAACATCTCCTAAACCAGAGCACCAATCTTGATGAAACTTGGCAGGTATGTTCCTTCGGTCAAGCTCTACCAAAGTTGTTCAAATAAATGAAATCCACCCTTAACTTTTCATTTACCCTTAACAAAAAGTGTGAAAATAGGATATTCTTCAAAAATTTTCTCTGAAACCAGACGGCAGATAGCTTTCATATATGGTGTATAGCATCATCCAGTGGCCCTCTTCAAAGTTTGTCCACATCAAGACCTTGGGGTCATATTTGGGCTCCACCGGGGCGCATCCCTTTTAGCTCTTTTGAGCACGAAGGGTAAAAATAGGAAAATCTTCAAAAAACTTCTTCTCTGAAATCAGATAGCTTTCAAATTTGGTATGTAGTTTTATCTAGTGGAACTCTACTAAGTTTGTTTATATCAAGACCTCGGGGTCCTATTTGGGCTTCACTCGGGCGCAACCCTTTTTACATAAAATCAAATAGCGAAAATATTAAAAAAATCTTGTTCATATCAAAAACATGGGGTCATACTTGAGTTCCACCTGGGCGCATCCATTTAGCTCATCTGAGCATGAAGGGTAAAAATAGGAAAATTTTCTTTGAAACCAGAAGGCAGACAGCTTTCATATTTGGTATGTAGCATCATCTAGTGGACCTCTACCAAGTTTGCTCATATCAACCCTAGGGTCATATTAGGGCTCCACCAGGTCGCAACCCTTTTTACATAGAATCAAACAGTAAAAAGGCATATCTTACTTGCTCTGAGCTGAAAAGACTCCAGGGTATTGATCTCTATTGATCTCTTGTGAATTCAATTCTTCTTACTGCAATGACACCCTGGAATTTTAGATTTTGCTCTATTTCATATATCATGCAAGAGGATAACTCTCTGCAACGTATTACACCTTTGGAAGTATTTAATTTCTCATGGGTGTAAACCTTGACCTTGTGATTATAGAACTTCGTTATTTTCAGAAGATTCTCTGACTGAGCCCTTTTTGACACTTCAATTAACAGATTTCCATTCTTCATATTCTTGACTGATTTTGGAGTTCCAATAATTGCCCTGGTTTGCTTTTCTATAACAAAAGGAGAAAGTTCTATCGGAAACTCTGGGTCTTCACTTTCGACCACTATAAATCTTGGAAACGGCAGTAAATTGATATTTTCATCCTCAGAATCTGAAAGCACTCTCTTGGTTTTTTTGGATGAAGCCATGTTAAATTGTTTTTGATTCAGCGGCGATGGTCCAAGCCACCCGCCCTCGGAGTCCTACTTATGGGGACACCTAACCTGGGGAATTCCATCTCAGGAAAGGTGCCGGGGATACATCGCCGATATACTCGGTGCAAAATGGCTAGATCAAGCAATACATACCTCCGATAATTAATTCACCCAAGCATGAAGAAAAACGGAAAGTATAATTGTCGATCAAACACCATGTTTACCCGATTGGCCCATGTGCCACCGCCCTCTAAGGCATGTGAAAGAAACATCTATTTCAAATGAAAACGAAGATTTGATGAAAGGTTAAATTTAAACGCCCTAGGGCAAGGCATGACCAGCCGATTGATCGGGTCGGGCCCGCCCGACCTCCCGTTTATCCCAACTCAGGGCCAAAGTGGTGTGTTGCAAAAACAGGGCCTAGCCAATCCCTGAGTTCACTCAACCACCAGGATCCCGTCATCAGGCATTACGGGTCGCAGCCCACGGCAAACAGGCAGGTCCATTTGTTTGGGGTCGTACCATGTACTACATGGACAGCAGCCGACTATTTCTATCCCCCCGCCCAGCTGGGGGCGGAAACTTGGTCAGAATGTTGGTAAGGTCACAAGGATGAACCCTATTGAAAATGGGAAGGATCCACGCCATATCAAGGGAAAAGGGGCCTTAATGACATTTTTTTTGTTTAACCTCTAGAAACCACAAATATGGTCCAATCATCATGAAACTTGGTCAGAATGTTTGTTAGGTAATGAGGATGAATTCTTTTGAAAATTGGAAGGATTCATGCCATATCACGGGAAAAGGAGTCTTAATTATAATTTACTTGAAATAACTCTTATGGCCTCAAATATGGCCAAAATTTAGTGAAACTTGGTTTTATGTAGAATTTATCTTCTTTATGACATCTGCCTTTTTACTTGATGTGATGTCCAAGTGATCAAAGAGAGTCAGGTGAGCGATCTAGGACCATCATGGTCCTCTTGTCATTTATTTTATATTTTCTAGTGCTTTTGCATATAATTTTTCAATTGATAACATTTGTGCAGCTAATCATTGCCAATTCGTAAATCTTGGCACTTACTATTCTGCAAAACCTAATAGGGTTATAGGTTCTCTTTATTTCAACCAATTATTTACATCGAAATAGGACATTGCGATCTTACCAGAAATAAGAAAGTTCTTTGTGGAAAGGGGGGACACTTTCCTTGTAGATATATGTAGTGTTTACATTGGACAACATCATTCATCATGTGTGACCATCGAGACCAGATTTGGGAAGTTTCGGGAAATATGTGAAATTTGTGACGTAAGTTTCATGATGGTTATCTTAAAATGATCCCAACTACAAGGGAAAAAAAGCAATTTGTGCAAGTCTGACAAACTTAAATGTGTCCTGACTGTAGAGTCACAGGAGATACTAGGGTTTTTTGAAAATTAGATTATAGAAAGAAAAGTACTTGTACTATCCTATATGTTAATCAAAGTACTGAAAGTACTGATAAGTTGGAATGCGTTCAAGAGACGACGCTTTCTAGCCACTAACGAAGCTGACGCCTCCAGCCCTCCATTGGTTATCACATAATACGTTTCGTCTTTTGACGGGCTTATATAAATCAATGTATTCAAGTAAAGGGTCACCCTAATAACATTCATGCCATGTTTCATTGAAATCAGGGCTTGGAAGGAGTTTAAACTCGTCAGATTTCACCAAGACAATCATTCAGACCAAATTTCAGGTTGATCTGGCAAAAAATGTGGCCTCTAGAGTGCATACCAGGTTTTTCTAAGGTTTGATCCCATTACCTATATTTTGACCAGTGTTGACCGAATTTCGATCTCGTCCGAGATTTCACCAAGACTCTCTTTCTGGCCAAATTTCTGGTTGATTGGGCAAAAATGTGGCCTCAAGATTGCATAGAAGGTAAGGCCAGACGGACATCCACCTACCCACAAAAGCTCACCTTGAGCACTTTGTGCTCAAGTGAGCTAAAAAGGAATGAAATGATACGGACCATACAGCAAACTAATGCACAAGTGGACACTCAAAACAGTTTCTATGTTACTTTTCAAATGACATCTGCTTTATTTGAGTTATAAATTACATTTTTAATTAGATTTGTCGCACAGTGGACCTCCACAAGTCATTTGTCCTTCATGAAAAGCCATTTTGGCAGGGAAGTCCTTTACTTCATGAGTTGGAACCTCAGACCATTTTTGTACGAAGTTCAACTCTGAATTTCAATTTTGTGATTCCAAAATTGGGCACTTTCTTAGGCCATCGACAACTTTTGTGTCATGTTTTATGAATATGGACAATTTGCTGTTCAGTTAGAGTGGAAACTTAACAGTTAAAGTTTACTTATGACCTTGACATGTATGACCCCAAAACAATATGGCATTTCTTTGGGCTATGGGCATCATTTGTGTAAAGTTTCCTTATTGCAGGTCAATTGCCTTTTCGTGCAAAATGTCAAAGGACTGACAGACTGACATGATGAAATCAGTATATTTCAATTAAATATGTGGTTGCCAGGCTTTTATTGAATGAAGAATTGGTTTTGGCAATGAAATGTAGTTAACTGCAATATGACAGAAAACACAAACGACAAAATGTTGCAAAAATATTTACTAACTTTGAAAGTGTATCATCACTTAACAAAAACTAAAAAAAAATGTACCTGTAGATAGAAATGTATAATATAACAATTTTTTATTTTTTTCCATCAAAAAATGCCGAGCAATCCAGCACTTTTTTATGCGGTCAAAAACATATCTTTCATGTTTTTTATAACAAGGTTTCACACTATAGGGAGTGCAGGAAAGCCAGTATTATTATTTTCTAGACAGGACTTCATTTCGCAATACGTTGGTGCAATGGTGCCTTTGATTATATGAGAATATTTTGAAATACAAATGAAAAATAGTTTTATTTTTTGATGTTTAAGTCAAAATCTTGTTCGAGTTTTTTCAGGTACAAGTTTTTGCTTCTATTAAATACCATAAGTTTTAAAAGAAAATATAAATGGCTCAGTGTGATACATTTGTAACTTCTCTTATGCCTTTAGAAAGTTACTACTGTTTACACTGAGCCATCAATATTACTATTGGCAAGTATTGTGGAAAAGAATTTGTTGTAAGGTATAAAGAAGCAATTTCTTCTTGTGCACACATTCACCTAAGTATTCAATTGTTCCTACTTTAGCTTGGGCTCTTGGTGTTCAATTTTCACAGAAGTAAGAGTCAAACCATTTTGGAATTAAGTTGTTTGTAGAGCAAAGAAGCTCCTTTTTCCTTTTAAAAAATCAATAAGTAAATTGTTTTTTGCTGGCGATTAGTTTTACAGGCTTGACTACATTTATCTTGACCATGAAAAATGATTGATCTTGGAGATGGTAATAACACATTGTTTTGCCAGAAGCAATACAGGTGTGAAATAGAAGTTTCTAATATTTTACATTCAAAGTTATGGCCAATGTAAACATGGTTTAATTGAAATTAAGTGTCCTTTACTTATTGCCTAAATTTTGACATGCACAAAAATGTCTAGTAATAAGCAATAAACATGTGAAATTTGAGGACTCAACCAAATACCATTTTAAGGTTACAGCCAATGTAAGACCTTGACTGATAAACAATAGAGACGTCTTGTGACAAGCAATGTCAATGTGAAACGCAAGTTTTTATTCATTACTCTTCAAAAGTTATGGCAAATTTTAAGAGTTGAAAATTGAAATTAAGTGACCCTAAATTAAGTGACCTTGAAATATAACCTTGACTTTGGTATCCCTTTAATTTGTTTTTAAAGGCAATACACAGTGAATTATGAAGGCTTTTCTACATGACATTTAGGGTCATTTAATTTAGGGGAGCCTAAACTGTAAGTTGTACATGAATAATCAAAGCCATTTTATACCATCAAATGAATGACACTGAACTATGAGATTAATGAACAGACTTAAAGCTGCTTTCAACAACCTTCCAGTTACGTTGCAATGGCTGGAGCACTTTACAATGTATTGCTGGTATATTTTCACCTGTACTAGCATCATCCCTTTTTCTAGCCATCAGGTGCCATCTCATATAGGTTTATGATCATGTTCTCCATGGTGGGAGAAAAGTGTGGGAAATGAATAATGCCATGAGGGATCTAATTTATGACACATCATGGTATTTAGTTTGCACTATGACTGCAGCTTGAATCTGAGAATCTTATTCTAAAATGGCGGAAATTTAGTATGGAATTAAAATCTATTTGTTTCGTTTACTTTTTTTAGGTTACATGTGAATATCTTGCTCCAAATAATCTCTCATCAACTGATAATTTTACAGTTTCTTATGATATCTTCACAAAATTTGACTAAAGAAATAAAATCTGATTATTTGATTTTTTTTCCATGCAATTACAATGAAATAACACATACATGCAATATTTTTTAACTCAACAAAACAATACAAATTTATATTGATGCATATTCTCAGCTTTAAATCCCATGAAATAAATGTTATTTAACCACTGAGATACGATTCCAAGAGTGATTCTTTAACTCTTTTTATCCAAGACTGTTTTAACAATTTAAGTGTACATGGTGATTTGTAAAAAAATGTAACTAGAAAGCCATGAATGGCTAGATTTGCTCCACAGATTTGAATTTCTTGTAATAGCAAATCGAAGTTTTGACTTACATTTTTAGATATTTCGGGTTCTATTGATGTTGGAAATGATTTCCAAAGTATCCACTAAATAACATATCTAGAAATGACCTCCGCCCATAAAAGACATATTTTTGATCCAATGACAATAATTTTTGGCTGCATGATAATGGGTCACACAAGAATCATTGAAATGAAATTTGATTGATATCCATAGTTACATTCTGAGAAAATCATCTTCAAAAATAACACTATATAACGTACAGAGAAATGACCTCCGCCCATTAAAGAAATACTTTTCATCCGATCAAATTAATTTTAGGTAGACTGATAAAGAATTATTCAAGGATCATTGAAGTGAAATTTAATTGATAACCATCATTTACATTCTGAGAAAATGATTTCAAAGCTTCCACTACATAACATATAGGAAAATGACCTCTGCCCATAAAGTACATGTTTTTCATCCGATCACAATAATTTTTTGTAGACTGGTTAAGGGTCACCCAAGGAACATTCATGTAAAATTTAATTGGTATCCATCAATTGGAATCTGAGAAAATGATTTGCAAAGTTTCCACTACATAACATATAGAGAAATGACATCCGCCCATAAAATGCATATATTTTTCATCTGATCACAATAATTTTTGGTAGACTGATAAAGGGTCACCCAAGGATCATTCATGTAAAATTCAATTGATATCCATCAATATGAATCTGAGAAAACTCACTTTTTACTATTTTTGGAAATTAACCACACCCATTTAATCCAGGTTTTTCATTGGATCAAAATTTCTTGAACAACTTTGAAAGAGAGTCACCCAAGGATCATTCCTGTGAAGTTTGGTTGAAATTCTTCCAGTAGTTTCTGAGAAGATTTTTAAAGAAAAAGTTTATGACCGGAGGCATGCACGGACGGACGGACGATCGCATGACGGACACAACGCCATGACAATAGCCCCAGTGGCTTTCAGCCAGTGGAGCTAAAAACAAAACTAGAGGGTTGTTACAGGATAAGTCCAGTTAACTGGCAAATGTTTGACCTTTAAATGTGACCTTGACCAACAGCCTCAACTACTTTAAATGGCACTTCTACATCTTCAGGGGATCAATTGAGCCAATTTATTTTGAAATCCACTAATAAATGTAGAAGTAAAGCCCTAGATAAGAATCTTACTTTAAACTTCAGTGTGACTTTAAACTTTGATATACACTAACAAAATTTTAAATAGCACATTTTCTAATTGTGGGGAACAATTTTGGTAAGTTATTTTGAAATCCATTCATAAGTGTAAAAGTTTTACTCTGGACAAATCAGACTGGACAACAGACTAACAGACTAATGGACATTCACAGATTTGTTGCTCATGCTCACTGCAAGCAGGCTCAACAAAAAATGAAGTTTGAATCATTTTTTCTCATTTTGCAGCCAATTTATTCATTGCGGTACCAATCGAAAGAAGAGTTTTGGAATAATGTGATTTATATTTAAGATGTAAATATAGAATTTGAGCAGAGAAGATTTGCAATAACAGGGTCAAAACTAGATGAAAATGCAAAATAGGACATGTAAATCTCTTTTTGATATTTGGCATATTTGTAGGGTTTGAATTAAACCCCTCAATTTGTTTCTCAGAAACTGTTTGAACATCAAAAATATACAGGCTACATAATAAGTTTTTTCATCAAACGGACACAACTCTGTAAATGTCAATGAAGTGTGGCTAAATAGGATATGCACATAATACAGTATGAACTTCATTGTTTCTGATGAGTTGGTATGTACATCTGCAATTTATAATAAGCATAACTATTTTGAGTATGAAGTCAAGCCATCAGTTTTTAATAATTTGAATGGACAAAACTGTCAATATTCAATGAAGTGTGACAATGATAGGATAAGCTTATCTGTGATTTATGATGTTTTCATGAATTGGATTCATTGTATGGATGATCTAAAAACAGACTAACAGAGTAAGATTACTATTATTTACCCCCAAAACATGTTTGTTTCGGAGGGTAGTGGGGTTGTATTAGGGGGGGGGGGGGGGGTTGTTATCAAATCCCATATAAAAGACTTACTTTTTAAGCACAACTATCTGCATTTTACATTAAACATGTTTTTTGGATTATAACTAAATCTTATTACAAACACTACTTGTAAAGTACAATGATCAGTATTTCATAGTCAATATTACAGAAAGGCTATTGCCATAGTATCAGAGCCTTGGTAAGTAATTGTTCCTTTAACTGGACCATTAGCAACCAGACTTTCAATGTCCATGTTTTCTGTCAATGCGGATTGAACTATTTCTTTGTTTATCTTCACAACAGAGTCGTCAGCCATTAAAAGTTCAAATTCTGTTTCATTTGTACCAACAGCAACTATTTCCACAGTAACAGTCAAAACTGGAGCATCTCCTTTCTGTAAAAAAAATAGGGTCATTGAAATTCACAAAAAATAAGAGCACTGCCCACAGGTGCCAATGCTTGGCTGAAAGTGCTGGATAATGCAAAACATCTAAGTTCAAAAAGGGGCATTACTCTTACAAAGAAGCTTTTATAGTTTTCCCCTTTGACAGTCAGGATAGCTCTTGTGATGATGAACACAAATGCGAAGTTCCTTGAAGAAATCTCCAATAGCAACAGATAAATAACCAAGGTTAAGTTTGTTAGGCTAATGCCAACACCAACGCCTACGTGAAAGACTCAATACCTCAGGTTTTCTTCGAAAAGAAGCCAAGCTTATTACAGGTAAGTTGGGCTAGCAATTCACATTTTCATTAGCCTGAAAGAAGATTTCAAAGCCCATACAGAATAATACTGATTTTTCATAAAAGCTTGTCAAGTGAGAAATAAAATATAGAAAGTATAGTATGATTTAGGCAGTGGAGGGCTTTCTAATATAGTGGATATCTTGTCATAAAGGCATGTACAACAAACAACAATGTGTAGTAAATTGTAGGTTCGAACTAGTAAAATGCACATCAAGCTTGCCCAACAGGTCTTGTGTGAAAATCACGCACTTGACAATTAACATTCAAATTGTAGCTTGCTTGGTCATAATCGACATTTGTTCATATCCATTAATGATGCAAAAATCTTTTTTTTTCAAGAAATCAGCGAGAACATGGAAAGTATTATTTTTATGACAAGAGGGCCAGAATGGCCCTGAACCACTCTCCTGAATTTTATTGGTCCAGTGGAACTCATCCAAGTAACTTTCTGACAGAGTTTTATTCACATTTGCCTAATTAATGAAGGAGATGTATTCCCAAGAATTTAAAGTGGAAATAGACCCTGCCCACCTGTTCTTTACCGAGAAGACTCAAAATAAGCCTGGCCCTGCCATGCCCATATATATGGGCCAATTAAAATTTTGCAAACAAATTTAAAGAGCAGTGTTTTAGTGTCACATCAACCAATAGGGGTCCCATTGGCTCAATAGTTGGTCCCTGAACTATTTTCTTATGAGTTTTTGTGTAAATATCAAATTTACTCTAGATTAAGCTTCACAAGGTATTGTATAGATATGTACTTTTTATGCCCCCGATAGGGAGGCATAATAAATTTGACTTGTCCGTCCGTCCGTCCGTCTGTCTGTCCGTCCGTCTGTCCGTCCGTCCGTCCGTCATTCCGTCCAAAAACTTTAACATTGGCCATAACTTCTAAATCAAAGCGGTGTCGGGGGCATTGTCATCTTACAGTGACAGCTCTTGTTAGTATCAACTTCAGAGAAGAATTGAAGACTGTTTTAAAACAGTCTTCAATTCATCTCTGAAGTTGATCCAAAGAGGGTCCCTGGGACTCTCATCAGAAAGTTTTGATAGTCCTTGCCAATTGCCTACCAAGTTTCATGAAAATCTGCCCATTGGTTTGGGAGGAAGATGTTTGAAGAAAAAGTTTACGCACGCAGACGCATGGCCGGCTGGACGGACAGACAGACGCACACAAGACGGACACACCACCATGACAATAGCTCGCTGGCCTTCGGCCAGTGGAGCTAACTAGATAGACAAAATCATAATTTTGAAATCATTTTATATTCAAAAAATATTTTATGGAGTGGTATTAAGCTGAAATTGAGATTTTACTGCATACAAATCCTTTATTCAAACTTATTTTTTGTGTAATTTATAAAACGTTGGTCCATATAGAAGTCAAAAGGTTTATAGTACTCGTGTGAGAAATACCAGAAACCCATCGTTAGGTGCTCCAGCCACCCCAATGTAACTAAGATTGTTGAAAGCGCATAAAACAAATCCTTCAAACAAACAAATTTAGATAATGCCCATCAGATTATGACCAGATTTTCCACCTTGAATAGTTGATCTTTGAAATATAAGATTTCCTTTGGTTTGTCGATTTATTCAGCCTTCGAGTGCAAAGATTGCTGATAATGATATATGAATCTCATTTTTATTACTTTCATTTATCTAAGTTATGTTTCCCAATTCTTCTGAAAAATGGGCAAAAATTCCCAAAATGAACAGACTGACCTCCAATTTCCAATTTCAAGCAAAAAAGCCCTGGTATAAGTTTTTAACAATGCACAATAAGTTTATATAATGATAATCTAACTAGCAATGAATAACTCACCTCAATCGTTGAACGAGATGTTGTTGAAAGTGAAATTTCATTCTTGTAAGAGTTTGTTATCACGTCTTTCAGTTTTATGTAGTCTCCTGTCTTGATAGGGGATTCACTAGCCTCTCTCCACAACGCGACCTTGATTGTCCCTGTAGTATCTTCAACATGGATGTTTCTTATTGGTACTTTTACTGTTACAGTGTGCACTGCCTCATCCTGAATAAATATTCAAATCATAAAAGCCTTTAAAGCTTGAAATGCAGTCAGGACTGAACAATATAAGAGTCTGATTGTCATCAAGGCATTTTTTGATAACATATATAAAACAAGAGGCCAAATGGGCCAGTATTGCTCCATTGGCAGTAAATGCCTTGTGGATTAAGAAATAAAAACATTAAATTGCATTAAAGCACATAGCTTAAATATAAGTAAATTTTCTATGGAAATATTTCCTTTTCATGGTCAAAATACTTTTATTAAACAGGCAAATTACTGCCTGTCAAAAGACAATCGTCGACGCTAGGCTTGCAATCATTTGGAATGACCTAATTGCCAATAAGGGGTTGCCAAATCTTTAAACAAGAAGTGATTTAATTTTTTGTGAGATTAAAGATTAATTAGAATTATTATTTGACAAGCAAATTCGTTGAATTGATATCCCCCGCCGAACATATTTTCATTGTCAATGGAGTTAATATCAAATTTAGGTACAGGTTATCTTTTATCTACATCAACCTATAGTTTTCAAGAAATAGCGCGGAAACAATATCACTCTGTATGTATATGGCTTTAAAAGTCAGGGGCAGTAACTCTAAATTCGACGGTCGAACTGGGTAACCCCAACGATATGCGCATGTCCCCTTTGTAGTGAAGCTGTGTGCCAAGTTTCATTAAAATCCGGTCTATAGTTTTCAAGAAATAGCGTGGAAACGAATATCACTATGTATGTATATGGCTTAAACAGTCGGGGGCAGTAACTCTAAATTCAACGGTCGAACCGGGTAACCAAGACGATATGCGCATTTCTATTTGTAGTGAAGCTGTGTGCAAAGTTTCATTGAAATCTGGTCTATAGTTTTCAAAATATAGCGTGGAAACAAATATCACTATGTATGTATATTGCTTAAACAGTCAGGGGCAGTAACTCTAAATTCCACGGTCGAACCCGGTAACCCCAATGATATGCGCATGTCCTCATTGTAGTGAAGCTGTGTGCCAAGTTTCATTGAAATCCAGTATATAGTATTCAAGAAATAGCGTGGAAATGAATATCACTATGTATGTATATGGCTTAAACAGTCAGGGGCAGTAACTCTAAATTCCACGGTTGAACCGGGTAACCCGGACGATATGCGCATGTCCTCATTGAAGTGAAGCTGTGTGCCAAGTTTCATTGAAATCCAGTCTATAGTTTTCAAGAAATAGCGCGGAAACGAATATCACTATGTATGTATATGGCTTAAACAGTCCGGGGCAGTAACTCTAAATTCGACGGTTGAACCGTGTAACCCGGACGATTTGGCATGTCCTCATTGTAATGAAGCTGTGTGCCAAGTTTCATTGAAAGTCGGTCTATAGTTTTCAAGAAATAGCCCGGAAAACGAATGTCGAACGGATGGACAGACTGACATGGCAATAACAATATCCCCCCCCGAAAAATTTTTTCGGCGGGGGATTATAAACTATAAATCATGTCGTATCATTTTGAGATTAAAATAGATTCGTGCCAAGATTTTTCTTCCTTTTTTTGTACAAAATTTGAATGGGACAAGGGCGCATTCTATAGTGAAAACAATGTGACATTTTGGATTGTAATGTGACTATGGCGCATGACGCAAGCCTTTCCCAGTCACTGTAACATGGGACTATTTTTCAATGAAGCAAATTTTTATGCCCTTCGAATTCATGACATCAAACTAATCAGAATTTAAGGAAAAAATCTGAAAGAGCATGTCCTCAGCATCATTCCTATGTAGTTTGGTTGAATTTTGACCATCAGTTTAAAACAAGAACATTTTTTATATAATTCATCATGTGGGGCCCATTCTTTTGTGATTGATTGATTCAATTGGTTTTACTCCGCTTTCAACAATTTTGCAGTTATATCCCAGCGGCAGGAGCACCTATCAATGGATTCCTGGTATTTCTATCATGAGTACTACCATTACAATCTGAACGAGAATGTCCAAAGCATCATTGCTATGAAACTTGGTTGAATTTTGATCAGTGGTTTCAGAGAAGATTTTCTTATATTTCATCATATGGGACCTTTTTAGTTGACTCTACAGCTGGTAGAACTATGCTATAAACTTTGAAGAAATCAGAAAGAACATGTACTTGGTATCCTTTCTGTGAAATTTGATTGAGTTCTGTCAAGTAGTTTCAGAGAAGATTTTTTAATATTCCATCCTGAGCGACCATTTAATGGTGACGCGACAGCTCGTAGAGCCCATGTTATAAACCAAATCAAAATTAAATGAAGAAATCTGAACAAGCATATCCCAAGGATTAATCCTGTAAAGTTTGGTTGAATTCTGCCCAGTAGTTTCAGAGAAGACTTTTAAAGAAAAAAGTAACAGAAGCATGGATGGACGCAGTAACGACAGACACCAGGCCACAACATAAGCCAAGTCCAGCGGAGCTTAAAACAATTGCACACAATTTATGAAGATTATTTGTTTTAGTAGGACCTGAATAAGTATTCATTTAAAGAATTCTGATATCAAAAAGATACAAGAATATGTCAAATATCTCTTAATGTGCCATTTCCGTGTCTTAAAATATTGATTCTTAAAATATTGATGTTATCTGGTTGAGTTTGGGAGAATTCATCAGGACGAGGCTTTGCCGAGTCATGATAATTTCTTGCTGCCGAGACCAGAAAACATTTTATTAAATTGCTGAATTCTTCGCAAAAAAGATTTATCCTTTATCCTTTTCATCTGAACATGAGAAAATTGCTGTTTGACCTTGTGTAAATGGTAAAATTGATAATCAATTTCAAGATTTTACATTACATTTTTGATTACTTTACCTTGATTTTTACCTTATCACATGATCTTGACCTTACATGCATATAATTGAGATCTGTCATCATGTCAAATATTAACATGCCAAAGACATTATGGAAACACCAATGCCAGACATGTGTCGACAATAAATGGATATTATGTTCAAATACAATTGAGGTAATAATTTAATGAATAGGAGTATTCTGTAAATGATTACCTGTACAATTTTACCAGCCACAGTACACTTTTCTTTAGATGGAGATTTCAAAGCTGTCGAAATGGGAATGTGCATGGCTGGCGGTGGGTTTAGGATATGCTGTCCCTTTTCTTTATGATCTTCTGGGATGTCAAATTTTATGCCAACAAATATCCTCGAAGCAGATGTAACAACTATGATCTTCTCTGTTGTTCTTCTTATTATCAAATTGTGAATGGTTAAAGAGTTCCCTTTCACGATCTTGTTGAATTTGGTACGGTCATAACAGATCAATTTGACGACTTGTGTGCCATCTGATACAGCAGCAGTCTTTGATGCCTTTGTAGTGCCGTCACAGGAATTACTGCTGACTGGCTGTAGAGATTCTACAACCATCACCTTTATGGGCATCTTATAAGGCCCGTCTGCACCTGCAAATGCCTTAGTCAGGGACATCTGAGAGAATAAAATATAGAATAAAATAGGAAAAAAAAAGAGAAAGAAATAAAAGTATTTATTTCTTGATTGCTTAATGAAATTACATATATATATACATCATGTTGAATTCAAGTTTTTTTTGTCAAACAAATTGTAAGTTTGAAAAATAATTTAACTATTTAACTCTGATTTAGGGGTACATCTAGATGGTTGTCACAGGACGACTGCTGTCCAGCCTGCACATGTTTGGTCTTGAAAAGCAACTCTGACCTATGACTTTCAAAGCCATAGCTAGTTTAAATGGCGCTTCTACACCTTGAAAGGAAAATCTGTGCTTATACATTTAGAAATTTACAAAATAAATTTAGCAGTTAAAAACTTGACCTTAATTTTCAGAGTGACACAGGACGACTGCTGTCCAGCCTGCACATGTTTGGTCTTGAAAAGCAACTCTGACCTATGACTTTCAAAGCCATAGCTAGTTTAAATGGCGCTTCTACACCTTGAAAGGAAAATCTGTGCTTATACATTTAGAAATTTACAAAATAAATTTAGCAGTTAAAAACTTGACCTTAATTTTCAGAGTGACCTTGACTCTTAGGATGCAGGAAAACATCCTATAGTATAGGTTGCACATCTCTTCATTAAAAGGAATAATTGTTTGAAGGTTTTTAAATCGGACTGTGAAGCAGTCCGTTTATATATACCGTTTTCCAGAAATCCAGTCTGTTTGACCCACTACATTTTTACCTTTATCTTCTGAGCAATGTGTTCAAATCAAAGTATGTCTTTTCAAACGGCCTTTTCAGTCACAATCTACAAACTTTGTTTTGATCTTATTTATTTTTCGATAAATAGAGAAGAGGCTAGTACAAAATTTGATGTAATTTTCGCTTTTAGTAATCACCTGTTAGTATTATCAGTGTTAATAATAAAATTTTCGGTTGAGTAAAGGAGTTGAAACGTACAATAGGTTAACTGTATAATAAATTTGTAGCACTTACAATATTACTGCTCTGATTTTTTTTCTCTAACGGTCATTTACCAGTTGTAGGGCTGACAACCAATCAAATTCTGTTATGATTATCACTCGGTCAAAACCCACGCGTAAATTCAGACCACGTGGTAGATGCAAATGGACTTCGACTGCTCGAAATGTGTCAATTAAGTTGTTTGTCATTGGTCAATGGTCGTCTGCACTCAGACAGGGAGCGTGGGAAGTTTACTTTTTGTTCGCAAGGTGGAATGAGTACTGTCTTTGTGTTAACAAATAGAAATAATTTTGTAATTTTGAAATATTTGATTTCAATGAGCACTCTGATCACGATCCAATCCTATCATCAATTAATTCAAATTGGAGTATGAAGAAAATTATTCAACAACAAATAAACCGACAAAAACATACAATAAACTGCAATAGGATAGCAGTAAGAGCGATCTATTTTTAGAACAACTCATGAATAATCATAGAGTGCTGCTAGATTTAATCGATTGGTCAGAAACCAAAGATATAAATAGCATAGTTGGCTATTACACGTGTTTCTTGAAGGAAAATGCATTTATAGTATTTGGGGAAACCCAATGCTTGAAATACAAACATGTTGGTAATCAAAATTGTAAATAGTTTAATGAAAAATGTTTCGTTGCTAAACAGGCTTTTAAACTCTATAGAGAGAGGAATAATATTAATAGACAAGCTTTTAGCTTGGCGCGTGCTCATTATAACAACGTAAAAAATCTACTAAGAAATAATTTAGACTAGCAGAGGGCTATCGAATCAGCAAACTTTCAAAATCGGACCCACGAGGTTGGATGAGCTGGCGATGTCCTCGAAAAGATGGAGTGTTAAGACAAAAAACTCACAAATTTGGCAAATATTTTACCAACTTTTATTGTCCAAATTTGAGCCCTTTTGATTGGCGAACTATTGCACTATCCCAGCCTCTCAATGATGTCCGATTTACAGTGCTGACAGCACTTTGATTTTAAATCCATCCATAATTGTAGTATATGCTCAAAAAGGCCTGCAATCAGTGACATTTGCTGATGACCATGACTTAGGTATCCATTAAAATATTTTGTGACAACAATGCAAATCAATAATATAGCAATAGCAAATATTGTAAGTTTGTAAATTGAAAACAAGCGAGCTTTCTCGAAATAGCATTAATGAAGAATGATGTCAAAGGCAATTCATATGTGAAGTATTAAAAGTTTGTTTTTTTTAAAACAAATTTGATCTTATTTAAGGACTTTGGTCTTTACTGCTGATGTTTCACTGTTAATCCTTGAACATATTTTAATTGTAGAAACAATTGTTACCAAAAGGGCAATTCTTAAACTTAAAGGAATATTAGGAATGTGTCCTTTAAATGTAATCATATAATTTCGAATACTAGAAATAGAGGCTTATGATCAGAGTAAAATGATTCAAGGGTTCCCCATAATTTAATATTTGTTTGATTTGAAGTTGTGTACATATGGTCAATGATAGTCTGGAAGTCAGTGGTATAGCCAGTTTGCAAGTGTCTCAATCCTTGCAATGTTCTGATTGTAGGTGTGAATGATAACACAGGTGGATTGTCCTTGTTGAAATCACCAATGATGGTGATCTTAAGCAAAGAAGTTGTTTCTTTTAAGGTTGATATGATGGCAGAGATGTGATTCAAAAAGGTAGCAATGTTTAAAGCAGTACATTTTGAAGGTGGACAATACACAAACACTACCAAAATGTTTTCTGCGATGTAAACAAGACCATATTCTATGTGTGAAATAGTTTTGAAAGCAAAGTGTTTCATAACCAAAGAGTTCTTCAAATAGAAAGCAATTCCATGATTGTACTCTGATGGTTTTGACAAATAACATTTGAAACCCTCAATATATGTATTTCCATTGCTGGCATATCTTGTTTCAACAAATCCAACTACATCTCCTTGCAGAAGGTTGTACTCTGAAGAGATACTATCCAAATGTTTGTTGAGGGATCTGCAGTTTTGATATACCACAATGAAATTACCTGGTGATGAAAACATTGTCAAGTCTGATACTGATGATTTCAGCAAGCAATTTTGCCTCAAATGTTCCATTTCTGTCAATACTTCCTGAGAAGTACTAATTTTATCAGCATTTATGTGAGTGATATGAAGTCCATTTAGGGAAGTCAATCTACTTAGTCCAACATAGTGTAAATGGTCTATCTTTTTGGTTCCAAAATGTAGAACAGCTGCTTGTAGTGAAGAACCTTGAGCTTTGTGAATTGTTTTTCCAGCCGACAAATACAAAGGAAATTGTCTTCTTATTATGAGTTATGATTTGAAATACTGATACTGGAATTGCCTACATACTTCAAAAACTGGTGTCCAATTTGAAGGGATGTTGTCATTGTACAGATGACGGTACCTGTTTCTCCATTTTTTACCAACTGTTTCTTTTTCAAAATGAATCCAAACAATACTACAGCGCCCGGACGTGCGAATACGATAGTCAAATTTTTTAACAATACCTGCAGCTCCATTTGTAAGACCATCTCCTGTGTCAATATTTAGACATAATTCACAAGGCAAATCTAAACCAAGTTTCAAGAATTTTGCCAGTCCCATAGTCTTTGTTGAATCATCTGGAATTTTACCGAGAATTTTTTTCTTCAGATCAGTATTTATATCACCTGAAATGTCATCAATGGCTTCAATACATTCCAAATTATCTGTCTGGACCTGTGCCAAAATTGAATTATTATGGTTAAGAGCATCTTTTCTATTACAAAATAAATGTGCTAGTTTGTGAAAATGAAGTGCTTGATCCACTGACCTTGTTCTCAGCAAAGCAAGGTCATCTTCGGTATGCAAACCTTCTCTTAGCCTATTCAGTAGAAGAGCAAAATGATGGTCATCTTTTTGTCTCATGATCTGGTTCAATTCAAAGAAATCAAATAACTCATGCCAAATATTTGATGCAAGAGCTTCAATTTGATGAGTTTTGTACACTTCTGAAAAAATCCATGAATCCATAACTGGTTTGAGTTGAAATAAGTCTCCAACTGCAAGTATAGATACTTTGCCAAAAGGCTGACTACAGCCCATTAATTCTTGTAAACGTCTGTTGATGAAGTTGAACATATTTCTGCCTACCATTGAGATTTCATCAATTATAACAAGTTTCAAATCATGGAAATTTGATCTAAATGTGTTAAGTTGTTGACTGTCAAGAGGCTTGTAGTGGCAACCCTGACTTACTGGTATATGAAAAGCTGAATGTATTGTGCTTCCTCCAATGTTGTGGGCAGCTTTCCCTGTTGGTGCACACAAGAGCAATTTAGCAGAACTAGGGTCAGTTGCTTGTTTGTGATTGAAGTATTTAAGAATGGCCTGGTAAAGTGCTTTAATTAGCACACTCTTTCCAACTCCAGCACCACCAGAGAGGTAAGTATAAAAAGGAGTTTTTTCAGTCTTGATACAATGGAGTATATGATAAAAGAAACTTTTTTGTCCTGAATTCAGACACTGTATCAACTTCAAATATGGACCATTGTCCATCTCATCTAATGGCAATGACACACCTACCTGCTTCCGATTGATGCCTAAGTCTTGTCCAATGTCATAATCAGCTGATGGCATGTCTGGATTGAATAAATGGCTTTGAGAATTTAACAAGTGCTCATCTTGTAGTTGATCATGTTGACTTTCAATATCAATATCTTTTGGAAAGTAGTCATTATTCATGTTTTCTAGATAATATTCATACACTTCTGATGATGTTTTTTCATAAGCAGATGCATTTGAGCAAATTTGTTCTCTTTTAGCATTAAAGCTTGTTTCAAAACTTGGAAAGCAATCCCTAAGGTCAGTATCCTCATTTGCCCCCAGCTGGGCGGGGGGATAGAAATAGTCGGCTGCTGTCCATGTAGTACATGGTAAGACCCCAAACAAATGGACCTGCCCGTTTGCCGTGGGCCGCGACCCGTAATGCCTGATGACGGGATCCTGGTGGTTGAGTGACCTCAGGGATTGGCTAGGCCCTGTGTTTGCAACACACCACTTTGGCCCTGAGTTGGGATAAACGGGAGGTCGGGCGGGCCCGACCCGATCAATCGGCTGGTCATGCCTTGCCCTAGGGCGTTTTTTACCAAAAGACTTGCTTTTTAATTGTTTTCCTGAACCACCGTTATCATTAAGTGACGTTTTCACTAACGCCTTAGAAGGCGGTGGCTCATGGGCCAATCGGGTAAATGTGGTGTTTGATCGACAATTTTACTGTCTGATGTCTATTTCATGCTTGGTTGAATTATTCATCAGCGTATTTTTGCTTGATCTAGCCATTTTGCTACGAGTATATCGGCGATGTATCCCCTGCACCTCTCCTGAGATGGAATTCCCCAGGTTAGGTGTACCCTTGTAGGACTCCGAGGGCGGGTGGTTTGGAGCATCGCCGATGAAGTCAAGAAAATAACATGGCAACCTACAAAAAAACCAAGCGTACCTGGAACTCCGATTCGGAAGATGAAGCCCCAGTTAATCAATCATTTGCTAAATTCCTCGTTGTCGAAAGTTTAGACCCGGATAGTCCGATCTCTGACTTGTCTCCATTTGTTATTGAAAAGCAGCTAAATGCCATCATTGGAACACCCAAATCTGTCAAAACTCTAAAAAATGAAACTTTGCTGATTGAAGTCACTAAAAAACAACAGGCTCAGAATTTATTAAAAACTACTAAGTTCTTCAACCAAAAGGTGAAAGTTTACGCCCATGAGAGACTGAATACGTCTAAAGGTGTTATTAGATGCAGAGACCTGTCAAAATGCCCTTTATATGAGATCAAAGATAATCTGAAACCACTGGGAGTTACTGAAGTTAAAAGAATTGAATTTAAAAAGGATGGAAATACTATCAAGACAAACACTTACATTTTGACCTTTAATGACCCAGTGCTTCCAAAAGAAATTAGAATAGGATATCAAATTGTGAAGGTTGATGTGTTTGTACCAAACCCTTTACGGTGTTTTAATTGTCAGAGATTCGGACATCATGAGAACAATTGTAGTAAAAATAAGGTTTGCAGGAAGTGTTCATACTGTGGGCCTGAAGATGAACATTACGAGGAAGATTGTAATAATGATTTAAAATGTGCTAATTGTGGACAGGGACATGCAGCTAATTCTAGGCAATGCCCTAAATTTCTTTTGCAGAAAGAAATATTAGATGTGAAATTTAAACAGTCTGTTTCTTTTTTTGAGGCAAAGAGAATTGTTGAGTCCAGACATGGCCACGGTAATGGAAGTGAGGGTAGTTATGCAAGTAAAGCTAAACCTGCCCCTGAGGAAAAAGCAAAACCAGGTCAATGTAGTTCCTGTGAGCGACTTTTGAAAATTATAACGGAGTTATTTCCTCAGGCAAAACATCTAATAAATCAAGCTTTAGCTGCACAAACATCAGCCCCAAAACCTCTTGGGAAAGAAACTGAAAAGGAAGCTTCATCTTCTGCAAATCCCATTCCAGCTACCTCTGTAAATAACGAGTCTGTTTTACAAGCACATCAGAACAAAAATGATAAAAAAAAACTAAATCAACTACACCAAAAGATGTTACAAAAGAGAAAAGCGAGACTCCCCGCCAACGGAAGGCCCGCATACAGTTAGAAAAAGCTAATCCTCCCTCAGTGGAGACTAGCAATCGCTTCGGTGAATTGGAGGAGGAAGAAATGGAGGAAGAATCTGAAGATTCAACTCCAAAACCTCCTATCCCCCCTCCCTCGAATCCAGCACACCACGATGCAATAAGGCAAGGTGTCAACAAAATTAACTTAACTGCAGTAAAATGAATAATTTCATACTTCCATCAATGTATGGTCTCATACTCACAATCAATCTCATAATGGCGAACAACATTATACAATGGAATTGTCGCAGCATCAAGGCAAATTTTGAAGAACTTAATCTACTAGTTAACAAACAAAAACCAGTTGCAGTATGCATACAAGAAACATTTTTAAAAGACACAGATAAGTTTTCGTTAAAGTATCATTCTTGCTATTTTACTAACTTTACAGATCGCGAGAAAGCGTCTGGTGGTGTGGGAATTATTGTAAATAATAATATCCCTCACCGTCATGTCTATTTAGATACTTCTTTGCAAGCAGTAGCTGTAAGTGTCTCTCTCAATAAAACTATTACACTCTGTTCTGTTTATCTTCCTCCAAGTTCCCCTGTTGATGGCAGAAAACTTGATCATCTAGTCGATCAGCTACCTAAACCTTTTATACTTATGGGAGATTTCAATTCTCACCATAGGTTATGGGGATGCTCCAATACAGACGACAAGGGTCGTTCTGTTGAGGATTTTGTAACTAGGCATGATCTTGTTATACTTAATGATAAATCTAAAACTTATCTTCATCCTGCAACTGGACATTATTCTTCATTGGATTTGACTATTTGCAGTCCTGATATTTTTCCAGATTTTTCATGGAAAGTTTTGTCCGACCTTCATGGTAGTGACCATTTCCCTATTCAGATCTCCGAATTAGGACCATCTGTTCAGGAGCGCCCTAGGCGTTGGAAACTCCATAAGGCTAATTGGGAACTGTTTAAAACCACCTGCGAACAGTCTATAAATCCAGAAGCCTTTGATGACTGTGAAAATTCTGCAGACTTGTTTACATCTTTACTTTATTCTGCTGCAGAAAAATGTATTCCACAAACATCGCCTGACCCCAAGAATCCAAATAAGCCATGGTTTAATGATGACTGCAAAAAGGTTATAGCCGAGAGGAAACGTGCTCTAAGAGCATTTGGCTTAAGGCCTTCAAAGGAAAATCTTTACAAATTTAAAATTGCACGTGCTAAAGCACGTCGTACTATAAAACAAAGTAAGCGTTCGTCTTGGAGACAGTATGTATCCGGATTAAATTCTAGATCATCTGTCAAAAAGACTTGGGACATGATACGTAAAATTAGTGGGAAGAATACATCACTTAATGTTGGCCATCTTAAAACAGATGACGATAACACAGCTTCTTCAAAACATGACATTGCTAATGTCTTGGCAGACACTTTTGCCAAGAAATCTTCCTCTACTAATTATTCATTTACGTTTCAGAAGTTTCAAAGTGTAAAAGAAAAGTCTAAACTTAATTTTAGTTCCAGAAATCTGGAACAATATAATAGAGACTTTTCCGTTAAGGAATTGAAAAAAGCTTTAAAAAAGTGTCACGACACTGCTGTCGGATCAGATGCTATTCATTATCAGTTCCTCAAACGTTTGCCGTTTCGTTCCCTTCATTGCTTACTTGCAATTTATAATCAGGTATGGACAACGGGAAGCATTCCAGCCTCTTGGCGGGAAGCTATCGTTATTCCAATACCTAAACCAGGTAAAGATTCCACAAATCCATCTAATTATCGCCCTATTGCTTTAACTAGTTGTATTTGCAAGACCATGGAAAGAATGGTAAATGATCGTCTTGTCTGGTTTCTTGAAAAGAACCACCTTATTACTCAAGTCCAAAGTGGCTTCCGTAAACAGAGAAGCACTCTTGATCATCTTGTTCGCTTTGAGACATTTATTCGAGAAGCCTTTATAAGGAAGGAACACGTTGTTTCTGTCTTTTTCGATCTTGAAAGTGCTTATGACACCACTTGGAAGTATTGAATTATGAACGACCTCTATGATTTCGGTATTCGAGGTCGCCTTGCCTTTTTCATCTCAGCTTTTTTGGATGAACGACAGTTTAGAGTCCGTGTTGGTGATACTTTATCTGATCCTCATGAACAAGAAATGGGTGTCCCCCAGGGGAGTATTTTATCGGTGACACTATTTAGTGTCAAAATAAACAACATCGTTAAAACGGTTTGTCCTGGAGTGGAATGTTTCCTTTATGTTGATGACTTCTGCATCTGTTACAGATCAAAACACATGTATACAATTGAAAGACAGTTGCAACAAGTTTTAAACAACCTTTCAAAAAGGTCCAATGAAAACGGCTTCAAGTTTTCAAAGACAAAAACTAAATGTTTGCATTTTTGTCAATCAAGAAAAATGCATTCCGATCCAGAATTAAAGTTGGACGGAGTGCCGATTGAAGTTGTTAAGGAATTTAAGTTTTTAGGACCCCTTTTTGATTCTAAACTGTCGTTTATTCCGCATATTGACAATTTGAAAAATAAATGCCAAAAGGCACTTAATATTTTACGTGTTGTATCCAGTATGGATTGGGGAGCCGATAAAAAGGTTCTATTGCGCCTTTATAGGGCACTTGTTAGATCAAAGCTAGATTATGGCTGTGTTGTTTATGGTTCAGCGCGTCCTTCATACCTTCGCAAACTTGATACTATACATAATCAGGGATTGCGCTTGGCATTGGGCGCATTTAGAACATCACCAGTTAACAGTCTATATGCAGAAGCAAATGAGCCTTCCTTAAATTTACGCAGGAAAAAACTTTCTATGCTGTACTATCTAAAACTCAAATCAAACCCAGATAATCCCACTCATAAAGTTGTTTTTGAACCTAAATATAGAGAGGCTTTTGAAAAGCAAAAGAACCCAATACTTCCTTTTAGTTTGCGCTGTGAAGCCGATGTTGGCTCTCTAGATTTTGACCTAGAGGACGTGGCAGAACATATTGTTCCTGATGTTCCTTTGTGGACATATAAAAGTCCCACGTTTCTTTATGATCTTGCTTCAAGCAAAAAAGATACAACAGATCCAATTATTTTTAAAACAAAGTTCTTGGAAGTCAAAGAAAAATACACATCATATGAAGAGATATACACGGACGGTTCAAAAGATGGCGAAAAGGTTGCTTCAGCAACTATTTTAGATGGCGAAAAATATCAATTCCGCCTTCCTAATAACTCTTCTATTTTTTCAGCCGAGCTTAAGGCCATTGATCTCGCACTCGATCATATAATCGCAGAACGATTCTCTCGTTATATTATATACACTGACTCTATGTCAAGCATGCAAGCGATTGAGCAAGAGAAAACTGACAATCCCCTTATCGTAAGGCTACTTGATAAAATTGCTCAGCTTAATAATGTTGATCTCGTTTTCTGCTGGCTTCCAAGCCATATTGGTATTGGTGGTAATGAGGAGGCAGATAAAGCTGCCAAAGATGCATTATCACTTGAGATTTTACCTTTTGAAGTACCTTTTACTGATTTTAAACCCTTAATTCACTGTTTTATTCATGATGTCTGGAGGAACTGCTGGTCTGATCCTGCGAATCAAAATAATAAACTATATTCTGTGCGACAGGATCTTGGCGATTGGCTACCTGGTTACAGGTCAAGCCGTCGAGAAGAGCTTATCCTGACTCGCATACGCATTGGTCATACTCATCTGACACATTCCTATCTTTTAAAAGGAGAAGAGATGCCAATGTGCATTCCATGTAACGCTCCTCTTACTGTCAAACATATTTTTATTGATTGTATTGACTTTTCTTTTATTAGAGACAGGTATTTTAAAGTTGATAGTATGAGGCAGCTGTTTGACATGGTCAAATTAGAATTTATATTTGATTTTCTTAAAGCAATTCATTTATATAGTAAAATCTAATTTTAGGTTATATTTACCGTTCTTCATCTTTATTTATTAAAATGTTATATAAAATTTTACCGTTTTCAATAGCCTTTTTGGTTATTATATCTTTTATAGTTAAAAAACTCTTTTGGATTTATTAGTTTACATTGATTTGTTTTATAATTTTGTTTATCTGATTTTTAATACACGTATGAATGATCACTTTTTGAATTTTCCGGTCGAGTGGACTCGCACATGGGCCATTCTCCTGATCTGGGGAGAGTCCATATGCTTTCGTGCTCACGTCGGATTATTCCAGCTTTATACACGAGTGTTTGCGCCCAACATGACCTTAGAAGTCGACGGGCCGTAAAGCAATATTCATTCATTCATTCATTCAGTATCCTCATTGCGCCAGTTGGTATACAACATAAGCCTCTGTCGAAAATGTTCTTCTCTGTCTTTGTTCAAAGATGTACAGCATGTGTATATAACCTTTTGTACAATTCTCCTACGCATAACTGTTCCACATGGAAATACGATAATAGGGCTAGAATCAGTTTCTTCATTTTCAATTAAATCATCTGCATCATCTAGAATATAATCAATCTCTGGTAGTTCTGCTTCATGTGTATTGCTATTTTTTTCTGACATATTGGTTTTAGTTGAACACAAATCATACCAAGATACAAAATCTGCATAACATAATTGATCCATACTCTTTGGTCTTCGTTTGTATCTTTTTAACGTATTATCCATTTCAACCATAGTGCTATTTTTGGGTAGTAATTCCAATTCTGAGATAGGCTTGAGCAGGGATGTTCTTTCATTAGCCTCTTTTGTCTCTACATACACAACATTTCTGGTGCTACGTCTTAAAGGCATTTGTAAAACCAAGTAAACTGCCTCCTGGGCCCCAATTTCAACATTTGATAGAAATTGGTTTCCTATTCGTCTTACTTGCTGCCGAATATCAGTGTCCACTTCCATTGCTTCTTCACAGGCTGCATGGAGAAGATTTGACAAACCTCTTTGTCCCTTTGAGATGTATGATACAATGTATGACACACAAGAGTAAGGGTCTAACACATACTGAATATCCATATTTGCTTGCCAAGATTTCAGTAAAGTTGAGTTGTAGTTATTGATTCTACACTCACTTGGTTTTCTCTTCAAGAAAACTTTTGCCCTTACAAGAGTAGAGCGAATGGCATTGATGTAATCCTTGTATGTCATATTTATGTGTGCAAGAAAGTCTGAAAACAGCAAGTCTGAATCAGTCTGAATATCTGACAGATAGTTGATGATAGTGCTATACATCTCTGTCCAAGGACTATTTAGCATTGCTTTTTCTTCTTCTGTAAATGGATACAAGATGGTTGTTTGTGCCATGGGTGGCAGGGGAAAATTGAATCTGCAGGAGGTATTCTTTTTCTGCCTACATGTTCTTGCATGCCTATGAGTTTGGTAGTTAACCAAGTTTTGGATAGAATCATCTCTACTGCAAGTGACATACTGATCTACAAACAAAGCTATATCATCATCTGTTGATTATGTATTGGAGCTTTTTTTACCCAAACAAGCATATGAATATGCGGGGATCCACGTTTTTGAAATTCAACCCTATAAAAATAGTCTTGTATCTCTCCAATAGGACATAATTTGCTTCTCAGTACATGTTTGATGAATGTTTGTACCCTAAAGTCAAAGTACCTTGCACAGGTTACTGGATCAGACTTTATCAACAGACATTTTTCCTGCCAAGAAAGATTTTGAATTTCATCATTTGACAAGTCTTTGCCATTTACAAGCTTAGAAAGTGACTTTAGTAATGCTGTCCATTTCGTTTCTGCTGCAGAAAAAGAGCAAAACCAAGTGGGAATCCCTAACTGACGTATCATTGCAAATATATCCCGTTTAGCTTGTTCCCAGTATGGTGGAGACCCTCTCATTGTACGCAAAACTCTGTAGCCATCATTTTGCATTGTCAATTTCTCAATAAAGCCAGGACTGGTCAATTCTCCAGCTGTAAACTTTTTGCCATTTGCTTTACATTTACGTACAGCAAGGGTGACTTTATCCTTTAACTGTTTTATCTGTAGTCTCTTTAATTTAAAGAATATGTTTGACCCTGTGACCTAGATTTTGACCCCAGTTGACCCAAATTTGAACTTGTCCATAATTTCATCAAGATAATCATTCTGACCAATTTTCAGGTTGATTGGGCAATAAACGTTGCCACTAGAGTGCATACAAGGTTTTTCTTAGATTTGACCCTGTGACCTAGTTTTTGACCCCAGTTGATCCAATTTCAAAGTTGTCCGAGATTTCATCAAGACAATCATTCTGACCAAATTTCAGGTTGATCGGGCAAAAAATGTGGCCTCTAGACTGCATACAAGGTTTTTTTTTTAAAACAGTTAAACTCGTAACCGCGCACAATTCTCTTTATATTCCCGCTGTTTTAGCTCCACTGGCCGAAGGCCACTGGGGCTATTGCCATGGCATTGTGTCCGTCAGTCCATCCGTCCGTGCGTCCGGTCGTAAACTTTTTCTTTAAAAATCTTCTCCTCGGTAACTACTGGATGAATTTCATCAAACTTCACAGGAATGATCCTTGGACGACCCTCTTTAAAGTTGTTCAAGAAATTTTGATTCAATGAAAATCATTGATTTAATGGGCGTGGCTTATTTCCAAATATGGTAAAAGGTGAATTTTCTCAGATTCTAATTAATTGTAGCCTGGCTCACAATTTCTGAAACCAATTACCTTGTATTCATGGCTGTCAAATCTTCCGCAAGATCCATAATCCTGCGAGCTGTAGAAATGTTTAATCCTATCTCATGACCCTGTTAGCTCTTTCTCTTGTTAAGAATATGATACTACGCCACAGAAGGTGATCCCTCTCCAAGGTTAAGTTGATATCCGAAACTGTGAGGGAAACCATTTTCTGTTAAGTCGTAAATCTCTTTTTACATACTCTGTTTAATAAATAGAACAAAGATGGTCCTGGAAACAATGATTTTAGTACATCAATGATGAAAAAGAGCTTCAATTAGTTTTGTAGTAATTTCACTTTCTGTCAAATGACTATAATTTTGAATTAACTTTTCGGATGCGGTGATATCGAGTCTCTTCACATCTTTTACTTTTTTTTATTATTTGTCTTTGTTTCACCAATTCGCATAAAACTGAGTCCACAATATAACTTTCAAACCGATCTAACTGCTCTTCAGATCTAACTTTAGTCTCCAAGACTTCTAAAACTAATGTAGGGTATTTACAGAAAAAATCTCTAAGCTCAGTTCTGGTTGATTCTTGCACAATCTTCCAAATTATAACCTCACATAAACTTTCAAGTCGATTTGGAGATTTCATTTATAAGTCTAAAAAAATATAAAAAAAATGAAATTAAGTTTGTATCTAAAATTTAGAAATATTTCCTATCAATGATATTATTCTTATAAATCAGTTAAAGTTAATGCAAATTATTTATTATATTTAATACCAAACTTAATTAATGATACAAAATTCTAAGTATTTAAAACACTTACTGAAATAATTTCCTTTTAAAGTAATCTAACAAACTTACAGTATAGTGCTTCTTGTTATATGTAACTAGGAATGGGAAGATGAATTGAAATCACGCATATTTATACCTAACCTAATATTGGATAATATCATTTCTAGTTTAACACTATCATGTTATGAATTGATAGCATATTTTCTATTGTTAAACTTAATGAATCAATTTTTAGCTCCACTGGCTGAAAGCCACTGGGGCTATTGCCATGGCGTTGTGTCCGCCGTGCGTCAGTGCGTCGCGTCGTAAACTTTTTCTTTTAAAATCTTCTCAGAAACTACTGGATGGATTTCAACCAAACTTCACGGGAATGATCCTTAGATGACCCTCTTTCAAAGATGTTCAAGAAACTTTGATCCAATGAAAAACATGGATTTTATGGGCGTGGCTAATTTCCAAATATGGTTAAAAGTGAGTTTTCTCAGATTCTTATTGATGGATTCCAATCAAATTTTACATGAATGATCATTGGGTGACCATTTATCAGTCTACAAAAAATTATTGTGATATGATTGAAAATATGCATTTTATGGGCGGAGGTCATTTCTCTATATGTTATATAGTGGAAACTTTGAAAATCATTTTTTCAGAATCTCAGTGATTGATGTCAACTAAATTTTACTTGAATGATCCTTGAGTGACCCTTTATCAGTCCTCCAAAAATAATTGTGATCGGATGAAAAATATGTATTTTATGAGCGGAGGTCATTTCTCTATATGTTATATAGTGGAAACTTTGAAAATCATTATCTCAGAATGTAAATAATGGATTTCAAACAAACATTTTTGGTGTGATCTTTGGGTGAACCATTATCATGCAGCCAAGAATTATTTTGATTGGACGAAAAATGTGTCCTTTATGGGCGGAGGTCCTTCCTCTATATGTAATATAGTTGAAACTTTGAAAATCATTTTCAACATCAGTAGAACCCAAAATATCTGAAAAACATATTACTTTGATAGAACGTATTACGAAAATTATTTATCTGAATGTATTCATCAAAGAAAAGATAAAATGCTTACACAACAAATATGTTTTATTTGTCTTCGTGTTCAGCGTCGCTGATGTCTTCATGTTCTGGGATATGATGATTGGTTGTCCCAGTTATGATAAATGCTGGTGTGCTTCGTTAAAAGTCGAAGCACGAAAAGGAGACGGAGTCTTGACAAGTTTTGTTGCGATGAACTGCTCCGATTCAATAATGTGTGGTGTTATTTCTAAATCAACCCCGTTATCCCCCACTTGAAACGAGCTTGTAGCCGATCCCGATATGTCCCCTGTGCTGGAACTTAATTGGAGACCGGCTGTTGTTGTATCGTCACCCATTGATATGGTTCGCCTCTTCCGCCGAGATTTTATAACGGCTTGTGGAACAGTCCTCCGCTTGAGATGCAGTTTCCGGAATCGCACTAAAACAGACTCGTTTTTTTCCTTTCCCTTTAAACATGCTCTTTTTGCCAAAGGCACGTAAATGTTTAACTGTTCTAAATAGCTGCCAAATTAAGATAACGGGAGATTGTCATTAAGTGGTCTTACGTAAAACGAATATTCACGTCACTTGGATATTTTTTGATGTTCTCCATAAATGGTACCATGAGTCTAATTTATACTGTCAAGAAAATGGATCTTTTCTGCCCAATAAAGCCCTAAATCCATTAGCGGGCTTCGAAGAGTCTCGCACTTTTCTCCCGCAAATTTACTAGACACCTCCAGTATTTGCTTGGAAAGCAAATCGATGTGTTGAGCGCACACCACTAGGTTTTCTTTCTTTTGGTTTGTACCAAAGCAATATCAACGATATTTCTCAGAATAGAGAAAATGCACAAAACCGCATTCATTTATTCATCCTTTGACATTTTGCTTTCACGATTGCTCATCCGTATTATATCTAGAGTATATCTAGTAGTATATAGACTACTTGACAGAGAGGGTCTGTTAGCCACCAAATGGTGTTCAGCCCCGCGCCACGTTGAGGCCAAACTCTATACGGGGGAAAATCAGATATTTACAATAGATTTCATTCGTCAATAAATAGAATTTATAATATTTACATGATTTGAACTATGATATTTACAATGAATGATAGATGAATCGATGAAATATTCACAATGATGATTAAAGAGAAAAATAATTAATTAAGATGAAAAACTATTTACAAATAAATTACAATGATATATACACCGATATTTATGAATGATGAGGAGTAATGATGGATATATGAATAGATGGATGAATGTAAAATCAGATAGATATTTATAATGGATAATGGATATTGATGTAACTATTTTTTTGTGTAAATATTGTGCTGATCATTTTTTGTCAACAGTAAAACATTTTTTGTCTACAGTAAAACATTTTTTGTCAGTACCTGATAGAATTTTGTCACAACCAAACATGTTTTTGCACGTTTACATGTAATTTCCCATAGGGTTCTAATCAATTTTTGTCATAGCCTGATCATTTTTTGTCATAGCCTGATCATCTTTTGTCACCGCCGTTTTCATTTTTGTCACTACAGTTTCAATTTTGTCATTAGATGATCAATTTTTACAGTTATCTTCTCAAATTTTGTCAATGCTTTGTCATTGTTGATTGTATTACAGGTACTATGATTGTGAATAAACTTGTAAGAAGAATCAGACTACTCTTTATTTATCACCCTTTAATTTACCTAAGAAGACCTCTCTTACACATTATCTTATAACATACGTAAGAAAATGATTCCACCGAGAATCCCATACCCGAAAGGGAAGAGTTTATTCATTTACCCCAAGATGAAGAAAACAGATCTAACAGCGAAAAGTGGCATTTGTTAGGCACACGAGTACCTCAAGCAGAAATTGTCTACTTTTGTCAGATGATTATTGTGTACGTAATTATTATTACGTCTATTGTAAATTTGTCTCTGCAAAACGGGAGTAGCGAACTGTGGATCAGCTTGTTGAGTAGCTGTATTGGATACGCTCTACCGAGTCCCAAACTCAAGAAACAATGAAGTCATTAACACCCTTTGAACCATGCAGTAGTATATGTATCAGTGGACAGACAGGCGCTGGGAAAACGGAATGGACCAAGACATTTTTAGAAAACCTTCCCGATATGTATACCCGAGATCCCCCAACGCAAGTCCCCTATTGTTACGGAATACATCAACCCATATTCGACGGGTTGGAACAAACTATACCTAATTTTGTGAGCAAAGAAGGGTTACCATCACAGGAAGAACTCGAAGAGTTTACGCGTGACCGGCGTCATAAACTGATTGTGATTGATGACTTAATACATGAAGTGGTTCAAAACAAAAACATGGAATTACTGTTTACGCAAGGAACCCATCACCGATGCATCAGTGTTATTCTTATCACTCAAAATCTTTTTCAACAAGGGAAACATGCCAGAACTATTGCTCTCAATACCTGGTATATGGTATTGATGCAAATTGATTGATTGAGTGGAGTTTAACGCCGCTTTCAACATTATTTCAGTTATATCGCGGCGGCTGGAGCACCTAACAATGGTTTCCTGGTATTTCTATTACCAGTACAACCACCACATTCTTTCCTAGCCTCCAGCCGCTATCTCACATAGGTCTACGATTATCGACCCATTGGTGAGAGACAAATAGTCGGAAAGAATGAGTGCCGCCGTCGGGGATCGAACCCGCGAACTCAAGATTGACAGTCCGACGCGCTACCAACTGCGCTATGACGGCGGCGGTATTGATGCAAAATGTGAGAGATGTCTCACAAGTTAGTACATTAGGACGTCAATTGTTTCCCGGAAAAGTGAAAGGTTTTATGAGAGCTTACGAAGATGCTTTAAGAGAAGGGTATTTATTAGTAGATATATATAGAGTCCGAGGGGAGATAGCAAATACCGACTCAGAACCAGGATTTTCCCTGGACAATTCCCTAAAGTCTACCGCCTGACGTAAGAAGGATACCCTAAACTCGTATGAACAATCATGATGGAACATATCAAACAGCAACGTCATTTCCTACAGCTCTTAATGCAGACTACGCCTGCACAGAGAAAGGCATTATTGCAAACTATCACCAAACATCAACTGAGAGTCTTGAGCGAAATTACTCTCAATATTCTGAAGTTTAAGATTAAACTCACAACGTCGCAGAAAAGTTACCTAAAAAGACACAAACGAGTTCTATATCTGCTGGGTGACAGAAAGACGGGATATCAACAAAAGCGAGGAGCTATACAAAACAAACAACGTCTCGTGTATACACTAGTGAAAATTGTCTCTGTGTATTTACAACCCGTGATCCAATAGACATGGAGAAACTGATAGTGATTCCTTATGAAAAGTACCAACGGATGCTACAGTCACGATCTGGTACACAATCAGAAGCAAGTCCAGAAAAGATGAGAAACAGTACAGAACCAGAACAAAGGGTGTCCAAGGAAACAAAAGTCTCAAAAGTAAAGAAAATCAAGAAAGTGCCTAGTGTTCCATTACCACCCCCGGGGGAACGTGACTTTAAAATGAGAGGAACCACACAAACAAAGACTATTGACTGGATATCACTTTAAAAACAAAAGACTCGTTTCTTTATATATTTTATTATACAATAAAACGTGTACATACATATCATGGTTTGTTATTATCAACGTATTTTACAACAAATTTGTCATTCCATGCCCTGTTATGTACATTAAAGGGCGCTACAATGTCTTTCATTGTCGTGTTCAAGTACCGGTTCTTCACGTAATAGATACAGTATAATCCACACACATTTGAATTATTGTCTTGTATCGGGTCACAGATCATCCAGTAGGGGTCTTTCAGTAATTGTTCAAATCCCACATTATAGTGTTCCGGTGTATGGCCTTAGGAATCGAAAAATTCATCAGGTCCATTTGTAGGAAAATAGAAGGTTAACCAATGCTTTCCAGAACCACTGCTCGTGTCTGTATTGGAAATAACAAATCTTCCTTTTCTTTTACGAATCTGGTCAACAGCACATACGGTCACGGGATAGTCAATCAATAATGTTTTCAACTGTATGTTATTCATTTCACGTACACAGCCCTGGCTTTGTCGATGTTAAGTATTTCGGGGAAACTAGCGTACATAATCAAAGTAACGCTCTCGGGTAAGGCGGTGGTAAATTTGAGCTCCAGTCGACAGGAACCTCTTCTTTTTGTGTTGAATGAATATAACGGATCAATGTCTAAGGCGTAGAGACAATAGCCTTTCTTATAATCTTCCATGGACACATTGACGTCTTTTCTATACAGGGTCAATGTCCTGTAGCACTCGGCATACTGGTCTGAAGCGTAGTTGGGTTGGAGAGGTTGTGATGGAAACGATTGTCCGTCAATATACAGTCCCACAAAATTACAATCGAAATGTTGAAAGTTGAGTGGATTTTTGCCATAATCTCCATTATACGCGGCACTCGAGACCAGTCCTACGACTAGTTTACTTGGTACCATTCCTTGATATAAATCATCCACGCTGTAACTGTATTGACCCGTGGCTATAGATATCGTTTTGATTTCTGATCTAAGGTAAGGGTAGACGGCTGGACTCTCTTGAATCATTTTGTCATTGGCCAATAAGATAGCTCCCATGGGTCGTAGTACACACAACTTGAATTGAGCGTCTACTATCTGTACTTTGTAGTTAGGAGTAGTCAAGGTGTCTGATATGATTCTGAACGGGTCGTGACTTTGCCATAGTTTGATACCAATAGCTACACCATTGACGATCAATTTGGGTTGTTGAAACATATCTAGATGTAACGGCCCTTCCAAATCGATAATTGCACTGCCTTTTGTTTTCGCATATCTTGTTTTTAGACCTTCGTTTGATCCGGACTTGGCATCATTGGTTCCAACATCACCGGTATCTTTATAGAAGAATTGGCTTGTTAGGACACCCTTTTGCTCACTTTCATTCGTATTCAGTAGCGTATCAATGTACGCTTTGTACGGGTAGTTGGTCCCCGTGTGAGGTAATGGTGTTTGTTGAAAACTCACATCTACTTGACGAAATAGAGAGTGTAGCGATAAATTCGCCGGACCAACAACTTCATTTGGATTTATGTCGGAGTTATCTCCCTTTACTAGTTTGGCTTTTATACTCAACACGCTGCGTCTGAGATCCACATAAGAGGCTGATTGTGCCGGTATGTTAAAATCGAGTACAGACGTGTCCTTAATTTGATTGACGGGTCTAAACGCTTGCCATTCTCTTGATATTGCCGAAGTGTCAGCCGGAGCCGGTACAAATAAAGATAAATCTTCCTGGTGATAATCGTGTCGCTGCATGTTTATTAGATACTGAATATATCGTCCGAGTTGTACTTAATTTTTTGACGTTTTTGGTTAGGCAGTTGTGCTTTCACATTCTTACGCTTTTGTGTCTCGGCCTTCTTAAGTTGTTTCTCGCGATCCACTTCCGACTGAGCAATGGCGTTAGCCTGAGCAACGGGTGTGACCAAGTTTACTGTAGGTTGTTGTTGTTGTTTCCGGTATTTGGATCCACTTCCCACGATATAACGTCCTCGGTGATCAGGTTTGACATATCCGTCTCTGAGATCTTTAAAATGTTGATACCATACTTCCGGGTCACCGACATAAGGGACCCACTTTTGTTGTCGGTAATCATAGACTTCTACTGAACCCATTTCTTTTCAGATGTAGTACACAGTGAAGATCGTTGGTACCAAATTCGACTGTATTTAGATTTGCGTCTTTCAGATAGAATCTTAGAGAATTCAAGTGTGTTATTGACACCGGCAGATACGCTGGTACTATGAATTCTTTATACTTTAGTCTTTTATACTTCGTTTCTATTTCGAAGCTTCTAAGAATTGGTAACAACGTTCCTCTGACACAGGTTTCTCCTACTATATCGCAGCATAATTAAAGTCTTTTACTTCTCGGTGTAAAATCACAAGTCAATGTAATTTCTGTAACGGCACAAACCCAATTTCCGTCCAATGTATACGATTTCGGAAGCTGAACTAAAAACTCTGACGGATTATTGTTCTTACGTATATCGAGTGAATCTTGACTGTGAAGATAAAGGTAAAAGTTTGCCATGGTTACATCTTAATTTGTTAATTCTTTCTTACGCTACTTCATCCAGTATAGCTTTTACCAGATACACCGTCCTCAGTATTACTGGAATAATGGAGTGATGTCGACGTAGTAGCCGTTTCTTTCTTGTCAGTGATACAGATCCAGATGCTATCGTTCTTAGCAGTAGATGCTTTCGTTGAAATAACTGAACGTCTCTTCTCATGGGATTAATGACACCATTCACGTGTCTAGTGACTACCTCTACAATAGCCTCTAGTTGTTCATCAGTCATATAAGTAGGTAACTGTTTTCTGAGTGCAATAGTTCCAATGTTTAGCTTTGTGTACACGTTTGAGTCAGACATGTTGATACACTCATATGCGTGGGTTACTCCTTCTTACACAGTATACAATTCCAGTTCAATTATCGTAGGGTACACCAAATCATCTATTTGGCTCATAGATTTGATACCTGTCATCACCACTTTACCACTATGAAAACAACAAAAGTTCACTCCTTCTACTTTAAAGTTGGCGGAGGGAAACAGTTCTGGCTCGTATGTGACGTTTGGTCTTTCTGATACTAGCTGTCGTAGGTCCAATGTTGTACTAAGGCTATGAGTGGCAGATAGAGTCACCCGCTTCACATCAGTAAGAACCACTGGATAACCGAGTTTTTGTAAACGTCTGGCATATCGTCTTAATCGTTGACAGCCTTCTTTTGCACTGAGTACTTTGCCATTACAGTTAATTACACCGTTGGAAAAGACTAAACAATTTCCACCAATTGTTTTATGTTGCCATATTAGTCCAGGAAATCTTCTTGGATCGTAACGCACGTCCGTTAAACGGTAACATAATTGTCTCAAGTCCACGGGGCATCCAATTCTGGCGCTGTATACACTGTTAGTAATGAGCATGTTTACTGTAAGGTCTCTGCCACTTGAATGAGTATGGACTATACTACCCATAGCTTTATATGAATCGGGTGATCACGTGATGTACTATGAATATTTGATGACGTCATTTTTTGGTATCCAGCTGTCGTACTTTTTTGGCCAATGTAACCAACGTACAAGAACTTGTTTTTGTTTGTTTTTCACTCTTTTCTTGAGCACTTTTTCAATGTGATATTCCGTTGACTCGTCTATTGTCACGGCCTGGAGTTCCGGTTCATTGAATGTACCTTCTATAGTTTCTCCTTCCCAATCTTCTATCTTGTACACGGGAATTCCTTCTCGTCTGAAACGTTGTTGCACTTTGAATATTTCCCCCGTCCATTTTTGAGAGTATTCCCGATCAAACACGCCACGTACGTGGGATAGACGGACAGTTTGACCAATCTTCAACTTGTAGGGCTTTACTTTTGATCGGGGTTTCTTTCTAAGTAAGTACTGTTGAAGTCTACTCTCTCCTTCTGTGTCTTTGGTAATGCTTGCTGGTGTCACTCTCAAACTACGGTGAATGGTATAATTGTAACTGTGGACTATGTCTTGAAGAGCGTCTATATATTTCTGTGTCCTTTTATTCAGCATATATCTGAATATTTTGTGTTTCAGTGTTTTTATGAATCTCTCAGCGTAATTGGCTTTGGTCTCTGTATTGAGGACATAAAAGTGATGAATATTCTTGCTTTTCAGATATTTGTTTACCTCTTTTGAACGAAACTCCATCCCTCTATCTGTCCTTATCATATTTGGTTTTCTGGATCCAGATAATATGGTCTGTAAAGCTTCTACTACATCTCTACCCGTTTTACTTTTAATCGGTTGACATAAAGCGAAGCGTGAAAAGATATATATACAGATAATAACATATTTATAACCGTCATTATGTTTGGTTAAGTCAACCATGTCCATTAAATCCATGTCCCACAGACTATCTATTCCATTGACAATTACACGGGAGCGTTTAAATTTACGTCTTGCTCCTCTGGTTAGGGAATAGGACTCTTGATTTTGGAGCCATTGTCGAATGCGATGTCGCCCGATTTTGAACTTTCCCTCCGACTTGACATACTGATATAATTTCTCAGGGCCCAGAAAACTAGCAGGAGATTTGGTATTAAAATACAAGGAAGACAAATATTGTTTCCAATCCGTCATGTTTATTGACATAATACATACAATACATTCTTACATTATTTGTACATCAATGTTTTACATAATTATTTTACATAGTATATACAGTTTTTTTTTTAAAACAGTCATTTTATCTACAATCTCATCCACTCTGTACACTGTCTTTATATAATATTATTTATGTTCAAAACACTCCACCCATCGATCTGCGGCTTCACGGGCTTCTTGTTTGAGCTTGCATAGTCTATACTGGTACTCTAAGTGTTCCAGAAGTCCAATCACGGTTGCAACAAGACTCACACACATTTTCCAAACAATCCCAATCTATATAAGGGTACAAGTTTGGTTTGAGTATGGGTTCCGAACGGCACTGTAGTGGTATTATAGACTGATGCAGGTGGAACAAATTCTTTGTATTCACCCGGTTTTGATAAGAATCCACTATGTTGCTCGGGATACCTTTTCACAAATGTATGTTTTGGTATGTCTGACGTTTTTGGGTTGATGTCCAAACGTCGCGGTACCAAACACGGATTTATTGGAAGTGTCCAAGCTGGCTTCATACCCTGTCATTTTCAAAAAGACACATTGTTTAGACCATTTATGGTGTTCAACCCACGGGTCATCGTTCGGTTCCCAGTGGTCTATAGTAATACTACAGGCAAAGCAAGTCACAGCGTCCGCTTGTCCGGTGTAAGAAAATCCCGCTTTTGCCAGTCTATACTTGTCATGGTTGATCTGTTTTGACCAATGTTCAAAGATTGTCAACCGGTCTTCATTAAACGTCATAGATGTATTCCTGAAGTCCATGGCTTCTTCTTGAGTGTTCATTGTTGAATGACAATGTCTTGAGTGACTACTCGCTTATATACAGAACTTAATCATGTGACTATCGTCTGATTAGTTGATATTTTTAGGAACAATACATCATCTATATACATGTCATTTCTATTTATAGTTCTCTACAAGTCTATACACTTCCTACATATATGTCCATACACGTCATTTCTGTTTATACACGTTTCACCAATTCTGAAAATCATTTGGGCTACATTCGGCACATCTCAGATACCCAAGTTGGTTTATATGATCATTGTCCATCCAGCATGGCTGTGTTTGATCCAATTCGGGGATGACCTGTTCTATTTCTGCTTTCAGTTTCAACAATGTTTCAAACTCATCGAATTTGAGTGGGATGCCTCTTCGGGTGGGTTGGACTTGATCTTTCCCTTCAGGTAACCAGAACTTTCGTAGATCTACTACAGAAAACCCACTATTGACTTGAACATAATTGTTGCCACCCAGATGTGAGCTGTAATGAACGTCCTTCCCTTGTCTGTGGTCAACAATAGCTTTTTTAATATCTTCAGTCTTCCACATCAACTGTTGGTATCTCTGGAGTGTCAGGGTGTAATCTCTCTTCTTTAATAAGTTGTTCTCGTATATCGTCTGTATCAACGCAACCTCTATATGGTCTGAGCCATGATCATGTACCTCTACCGATACATACTTGCCCAATTGGTAGCTGGTTCTTATTGTGACCATCTTTGTTGCTTGGTTGACTCTTGATTGCAGAATGACGAGGTAACTGTGTAGCTTGACTTTATACTCATCAGAGCACAGATCCTGCCCATTGATTGGTCAGCTATAAATAGAAATGATGTTATCGTTAGAAATAGAAACTGAGATCATTATACAACTTTGAACATGCATAGGTCGTCACAAATCATCATGCTTAATAATAGAACAACCTTGAAGAGTATTACAAGTCTAAACTTGTTATTATTTGGGTACAAGATTAACCGAAAATTGATACACATCTAATGATTAAATTGTACTTTTCATTAGCTTCAAAATGATATATCAAGCATTGTATTCGATGAAGAAATAAGAAAGTTATTGATCAATATCCGAATATTGGTGCTTATCCGAATTACGGATAGTACGACAAGACTTGGCACCAAAATGGAGTCCGAATGAAAAGTAAATCTATCCTTTGTTTCAACAAACATTTATTTGCTACAGAAAAGGGAGAAACAACTACTTAGTATGACTAAAATAGATTGTACATGTGTATCCGGCTACTAGTACCACCCGAATAAGGAAGCACATGATGCATGACAGTGAACCTTTTCTATGTGTTATAAGCTTTCCAACGATACCATGATTATGACAATTGGTCAAGTATTAATGGAGATATGTTCATTTAAAGATATCATTACGGAAAAATACGAACATCTGTACTCGGCAGATTCCGTGGCTATCTTTTCGCGCCAAAAAATTGCCATGTGTTTACCATGTGGTCAAATTTCAAATTGTCGTATCTCAGTCGTTCCTGGACGGATTTCAATGATCTTGGTACCGTTGGAAAGCTTTTAAGATCTAGTTTTATTTGGTATGTATTTTATACGTGTACATTACTTCGCCGGTGACTTGTTAATAAAACACATATTATAAGTTTAAGGCGCCAGAACTCCCATGTTGTTGATATTATGGAAGTAAAACTTTTATCACAGAAAAGATCAATCTCTCTTCTCTTCAGGGATACATGATTTATTTGGATTCATTGAGAAATGGATCACTTTATGGATGTTAATCCATGGTACATAAATCAATTTTAGCCTAATAGTACTATGCAAACGCCAAGTTGCTGTTTTCTTATTTCTCATCGTAGAATAATAATTTTTACATCATTTCCAACTAAATTCATGGCACTAAAGTCAATGGAATAGTCAAATCTAGGATATTTTAAAGTTTTAACAATTTTATATCTTTTAAATAAAAACTAATTCAACCAGCACTTGAAACTCAAGTGTCCTATAGTGTCATGTCCTGTTCAGAGAGTAGGGGACGGCCGGGCCTTTCCGCAGGACACTTGGTGTACTTATCCTTTAGATGGGGATTTTAGATAAACTGACCAGTCTGTATTGAGACGTCAATCTGTTGACTTCATTTAGATCAGTTAATATCTTACATCTCAAAATCAGTCCAAAATAAATATGGATTATATTTGTGGTCATGTTCTAGCAGCCATGTTATGCAGGGTGGATAGAGTCATTTCTTTCACCATGTTCCTTGGAAAAGTACTAGACGTGCTGCTAATGGATGGATCGGGATCATATGAATTTGGTAAGTTATTTTTTTTTCTTAGTCTATCAGTTTGCGTTTACAACATCTCATTAATATATTCATAGGGTCTTACTTTGATTAATCAGTGTTCAATGTATGAACAAAGATTAATCACAGAGAATCAGATATAGTCTGAAACATAAATTGATAAGATATTTTGCAAATTTTCAGGAATATACACATATCAGACGATACAAGAATAAGAACAGAAGACAAAATCATGTGATGGATAGTGTCTAATATAACAAACAAAGAAACACATATCAGTATTATCTACTCTTAGAATTATCTGTCCGTTGATTAAAACTAATTTTGTTACATTTTTTCTTCAGGACAATGCCATGTAACCATAAAGAACGGCAAACGGACGCAAGTCCTAAAACCACAGGATGTCGTTTGTTACGATCCAAAAGAAGTGGTATCCCTGAGGATTAGAAATGGCGGGAGTTATGAGGCAGACGATCAAAAGCGTGTACAAACAAGGGATCTGACCAATTCAATAAAAAAAGTAAGAAACAATTTTCCAAATGTCATAATTATATATATATATATATATATATATATATATATATATATATATATATATATATATATATATATATATATATATATATATATATATATATATATATATATATATATATGTGTGTGTGTGTGTGTGTGTGAGAGAGAGAGAGAGAAAGTGTGTGAGAGAGAGACAGAGAAAGACAAAGAGAGAGGGTATTAAGTTATATCTATAGATCATGTCATACGACTATATTTAATGTCATATAGTATCTTTTAGATTTATTAAACAATTAAAGTTATACTGTTTATATTACAACAGGTTATGACCTTTCTAATGGCTGTTTTGGGGCGAAGACAAGTGAAACACAAGTGCCTAAACATTGTGCTAAAAAAGGGGAATGGACTTGTGGATGGAATGTACCTCAAGGGCTACAGTCATGATGATAACATTGTTATTTTCGTTGATATGCAAACTTCGTTAGAAGATGCTGTGGCCTCATTTATCCATGAACTTGCACATTATTTGACATCCAATGTACACGAGAGCCATGGACTAAAATTTTTGTGTACATGCAGTATGCTAATGTCCATTGTAGAAAAGGAACTTTTTTCAAAATATTCGGTTTTGTGTATCAGAAACAGATGAAAATTTATCCCACGCAAGGGAAGTTAAGGATGAAAAACACCTCATCACATTAAATAATAAACGTACTTCAGACCAATGCGATGAAGGTGAGAAAAGGAAGAAAAGAAAATTGTAAAAAAAAGCGATATGCCTACCGGTCTGTCTGTCTGTCTGTCTGTCTGTCTGTCTGTACATGCGTATATGTATATATCAAAGAAATATGAAAATATAAAACATGTATGAAGAAAAGGTAAACTTACTTGATTTATTCTCCTCCATGTTCCTTTAAAACGGATATGCAGTAATTACAAAGTAGACATTTCTCGTTTTGCAACATATTACCTTTACCTGATTACTCGTCACTTTGCAAAGTCCTAATATTCCAATGTCATAATCAAATTCCTTCACAAGACTTATTCTATTTTTACATTCTTCAACTTGGTCAGGAGAACGTAAGCAGCTATGAATACAAAATACCATCATTTTTCTGTCAATGAAAACGGAAGCGTCCGAGTATTTACCACTCAAATGTCTTTGAAAAGCGTGTTCAGAAATTGTAACTTTCATGATAAAATGTACAAACTGCTAAAATGGTCAGTTGTAACACCAATCTGATCCTGTAGTGGAGCTTCATTCTGATTGATTACAAATACAAACTTTTCATTGGCTAAAATTTCATCCAATAGAAATACACAGGAATAAACACTTGAGGGTATTTGACTTGGACACAGGAAACAACTCTTGACTTGGTCAGTACTGATAAGACAACCAGGATACACAACAGGAAAAACACTTAAAACGGACACTACAGATAAGACACTTAAACAGGATATGTTTGTCCGCCAACAGGAAAAAAACACTTGACACGGACACTACTGATAAGACACTTAAACCGGATCTGTTTGTCCGCCAACAGGAAAAAAACACTTGACACGAACACTACTGATAAGACACTTAAACCGGATCTGTTTGTCCGCCAACAGGAAAAAACACTTGACATGGGTTATACTGATAAGACATTGAACAGGATATGTTTGTCTTCAAACAGGAAAAAACACTTGAGGGTACTTGACATGGGTTGTACTGATAAGACATTGAACAGGATATGTTTGTCTTCAAACAGGAAAAAACACTTGAGGGTCACTTGACCCTTGGAACTAATGATTGTGAAATACTAAAAATAGACGACGTGTTCATACATGTGTCGTGTGCAAAAGTCACATGGTAACGCATGCGCTGTAGTAAATTTGTCATTTCTTTGGCGAACACTGAACAGATCGGACGTGCTTTTGAAGTAAGTCATTTTTTTTTTTTTGATTTGCCATACATGTCGACTGTGTGCTTCGGCTCAACTCTTTGGTACAGAAAGGGAACATATGTACCATAGGGATGTTGCATGTAGGGTGTCCCAAGACAGTGTAGGTCTAAATCAAAAAAGTAACTCCGTCTGATAAGAGGCCCTAACCCTCAATGGCCGCTAGCATTATCAGATAGTGGTATAACTAAAAAGAGTTAGCTTCATACCAAAGGGTGCTTCTGATCAGGATCACCAATGTTAAAGCTAAGTAGGTCAACAAGATGGCCGCCTAAAATAACATCCAATCACAACCCTTTGCAAATGAGTTCCATCAAAGTAGGTCAACCACGTGGCCAACATCTATAAATAGTAAGTAGGTCATCCAAGATGGCGCCCGTTTGTTTACACCCAAACCGACGCCTATACTACTCACAGTGAAAATTTTGAAAATTGGTTATTATCTTTTCATCTGACCAAGTAAATTAACTATACATAACTTAACTTGACCTTTGTAGAAACAATGAAAAGCTTGAATTGCCTCTCAAAAGCTATTTCAAAGATTTCAGTGCCTTAGATTTATTTTCCTTATATTCAGTTTGTATTGAATTCATGAAAAAATTACTTTATCAGTACTTTCTAACTGAAATAATGTTTAAAGCGGTGTAAAACCCCATTCAATAAATCAGTTAATGAGTACATCCATGCCTTTAAGAGCGAAACCAGCTCCAGCGCTTGAGTTTTTAAAATATTGTCAATAACCTTTCTATCTTACTTAGTAAATTATTTTTTTTTATTGTAAAGCATTGAAAATTTTGAAAATGTGATTTTTTGTTGAGCCCGCTTGCGGTGAGCAAGACATAGTTGTTACAACAAAAGTTCTGTGTTGTTAGTTAGTCAGTCCGTCCGATTTTGTACTGGCAATTTCTCCTACGGGTGATCCACAATGTTTTCTACCCTAGAATCCTGATGGATTTCAAAATTACTTGGCATAATTGGTCACCATCATAAGTAGATGTGCTATTTGAAAAAAAATCAGATAGCTTCAAGGTAAAGGTCACAACTCAAGGTCAAAAGGCAGGCTCGACATCAGTTGTCCTGTGACAGCCACCGAGTAAACTTAAAGCTTCGGCCATTCCCACACAGTCACACTTTTTGCGCCTTTATTATAACAATATAATGAACAAATTTTTACAATGAATGAATTTCTTCATTTTCATGCCCCTGCATTGAATATCGGAGCATATTGTTTTATTGTTGTTATAATGTCCGTCTGTCTACACAAAACTTAACAAAAAATCTTCCAGTCTTTTCAAGATACAATGCTCATATTTGAAATGATGATACAGCTCTATAATACATATCTCCTCATGTCAAGGTCATGTAAAAAGGTCAATGTAATATACTAAGGTCAAGCAATTAGTTTTTACACATGTGCTCGGTATCAAGCAGATATATGCATATTATGTTTTGGTACTGTCCACTGACTTTTGACAGAGTAATTGCCCTTATCTGCACAATTTTTCAGCAACTATTTGAGAGGATCAACATTAACAGAAAACTAGCTTAGTATACTTATGAAATTAACACACTCTACAGTGTACACCGCATCATGGGCAAAGCGCTTTCGGGAGTATAAGCCTGTTCGCGACAATTTCTAGTTCTAAGATGAAAGTTGGTGTCTGGTAACTCCTGGCTCAACAGTTCATTTGGTCATGTTTATTAATTTGCCACACATATATGCCAAATGCCATTAAGCTGCTTACTTCGAATAGAATTGTCTGAAGGAAGCATGCCAACGATACCAATAGCTGCACCGATTCGCCACTAATTTAGTTGTCTACCCCTTTGGCTCGACCGATCGACCGGGTTCGGTTGATCCCCTGGTCTCTCGCGCGAGCCCAGGTCAGCCCGCTCAGCTCAAGGATCCGCGGTTCACTGACCTTCACTGATGGTAACTTGATAGGCAGTTTTCTACCCCTTTGCCTTACCCATCGACCCAAAACTCGGAGCGTTGCAGGATCAGATGGTCCCCTGGTCACTCGCGCGAGCCCGGGTCAGAATGAATGAATATTGCTTTACGGCCCATCGACTTCTAAGGTCATGTTGGGCGCAAACACTCATGTATAAAACTGGAATAATCCGACGTGAGCACGAAAGCACATGGACTCTCCCCAGATCAGGAGAACGGCCCATGTGCGAGTCCACCCGACCGGAAAATTCAAAAAAAGTGATCATTCAGGCTAATCTAAAATCAAAATTAACAACGTTATACAACAAATCAATGTAAACTAATAAATCCAAAAGAATGTTCCAATTATAAAAGAAATAATAACCAAAAAAGCTATTGAAAACGGTAAAATTGTATAGAACATTTTAAAAATAGAAGAAACGGTCAATAGAACCTAAAATCAGATTTTATTATATAAGTGAATTGCCTTAAGAAAGTCAAAAATCAACTCCAATTTGACATATTCAAACAGCTGCCTCATACTATCAATTTTAAAATATTTGTCTCTGATAAAAGAGAAATCAATACAATCTATAAAAATATGTTTGATAGTAAGAGGAGCGTTGCATGGAATGCACATTGGCATCTCTTCTCCTTTTAAAAGGTAGGAATGTGTTAAGTGAGAATGGCCAATGCGTAATCGAGTTAAAATTAGCTCTTCGCGACGGCATGACCTTCACTGATGGTAACTTGATAGGCAGTTTTCTACCCCTTTGCCTTACCCATCGACCCAAAACTCGGAGCGTTGCAGGATCAGATGGTCCCCTGGTCACTCGCGCGAGCCCGGGTCAGACCGCACAGCAGAAGGATATGCCGTTCACTGTTAAAAAGACCAAAACAAGCCCAAAGGCCTTCACTGTTGGCAACTTGGTAGGCAGTTTTCAACACCTTTGCATTGACCCATCGTCCCGAAACTCCGAGCGTTGCAGGTTCAGATGGTCCCCTGGTCACTGGCGCAAGCCCGGTCAGGCAGCACAGCAGAAAGGTATGCGGTTCGCGTTTGAATAGACCAAAATAATCCCAATTTCTTCACCTTTTGGCGACTTGGTACGCAGTTTTTCTACCCCTTATGCTTGACCTATCGACCCGGAACTCTGGCCATTGCAGGTTGGGATGGTCCCCTGGTCTCTGTCGCGAGCCCAAATCAGACCGCACGGCCGAAGCCAATGCTCTATGCCGCTCAAATTGGCATACCTGGCCAAATTGGTCGACCTTGACCTTGACTGATTGACCCAAAACACAGAGCGTTGTAGGTTCAGGTGGTCCCATGGTTACTCGCGCGAGCCCAGGTCAGACCGCACAGAAGAAGGGTATGCCGTTAACTGTTAAAAGACCAAAACAAGCCCAAAGACCTTCACTGTTGGCAACTTGGTAGGCAGTTTTATAATCCTTTGGCTTGACCGATCGTCCCGAAACTGGGAATGTTGCAGGTTTGGGTGGTCCCCTGGTCACTCGCCTGAGCCCAGGTCATCCCGCTCAGTCCAAGGGTCTGTGGTTCACTGCTGAAACACCCTAACAAATCCAAAAGCCTTTACTGTTGGCAACTTGGTAGGCAGTTTTCTACCTCTTTGCCATGACCGATCGACCCGAATCTCGGAGCGTTGCAGGTTCAGATGGTCCCCTGGTCACTCACGCGAGCCCGGGCACAACATAAAAATATGCGGTTCGCGTTTGAATAGACCAAAACAAGCCCAATTTCTTCACCTTTTGGCGACTTGGTACGCAGTTTTTCTACCCCTAAGACCTGACCTATCGTCCCGGAACTCTGGGCATTGCAGGTTGGGGTGGTCCCCTGGTCTCTTGCGCGAGCCCAGATCAGACCGCACGACCGAAGCCAATGCTCTACGCAGCTTGAATTGGCATATCTGGCCAAATTGGTCGACCTTGACTGATCGTCCCAAAATTCGGAGCGTTGCAGGTTAAGGTGGTCCCGTGGTCACTCACGCGAGCCCAGGTCAGACCGCACAGCAGAAGGGTATGCCGTTCACTGTTGAAAAGACCAAAACAAACCCAAAGGCCTTCACTATTTGCAACTTGGTAGGAAGTTTTCTAACCCTTTGGCTTGACCGATCGACCCAAAACTGGGCATGTTGCAGATTCGGGTGGTCCCCTGGTTACTCGCGCGAGCCCAGGTCAGCCCTCTCAGCCCAAGGGTCCGCGGTTCACTGCTGAATGAATGAATGAATGCTTTTTTTATGGCCCGTCAACAACTAAGGTCATGTTGGGCGCAAAACATTGAAAATTAACTTCTTGTAAGAAAAGATGACCAATCATACATTAAATACTTAACTAGTTAAAACATTATAAAACAAATCGTGGTAAGAAAGACAAATCATCATTATGGTAAAATGTAAGGAAATAATTACAAGTCTAAAAGGAAATTATGATAAAAAGATCAATCATACAAGTCTAAAAGGAAATAATGATCAAAAGATCAATCACAATAACTAAAATTAGATGAACATGAAATCAAAAGAATCCTAGGTTAAATTTTTCTAAACAAATTAATGGTTCAGGAAATCAAAAATCTGTTCAACTTTTACATTGTTAAACAGGTCCTTCATACTGTCTACTTTAAAAAACCTGTCTCTAATTAAAGCAAATTCTATACATTCTAAAAATATATGCTTGACAGTAAGAGGAGCATCACATGGGATACACATTGGAATATCTTCTCCTTTTAAAAGGTAGGAGTGCGTCAGGTGTGTATGACCAATGCGTAAACGGGTCAAAATAAGTTCTTCGCGACGGTTAGACCTGTAACCAGGCAACCAATCGCCAAGATCTTGACGAACAGAATATAATTTATTATTGTGGTTCGCTGGATCGGACCAACAGTTTTTCCAGACATCCTGAATGAAGCCATGAATCAAAGGTTTAAAATCGGTAAAAGGCACTTCAAAAGGTAAATTTTCTAGCGATAATGCCTCCTTGGCAGCTTTATCTGCCTCTTCATTACCACGAATACCAATGTGGCTCGGAAGCCAGCAAAAAACAAGATCAATATCATCAAGGTCAGCAATTTTCTCAAGTAATCTGACTATAATGGGATTGTCTATTTTCTCATTCTCAATCGCTTGCATGCTTGACTTAGAGTCAGTGTAAATAATATAGCGAGAGGAACGTTCTGCAATCATATGATCAAGTGCAAGATCAATGGCCAGAAAAAATGGAAGAGTTATTAGGAAGGCGGAATTGATATTTTTCGCCATCTAAAATAGTGGCTGAAGCAACTCTTTCGCCATCTTTTGAACCGTCTGTATATATTTCTTCGTGTGATGAGTAGTTTTCTTTAATTTCTAAAAAACTTTGTTTTAAAAACAGATGGATCAGTTATATCCTTTTTGCTTGAAGCAAGATCATAAAGAAACGTGAGGCTTTTGAATGTCCATAAAGGAACATCGGAAACTGTATGTATCGCCACGTCCTCTAGATCAAAATCTAGAGAGTTGATATCTACTTCGCATCGTAAACTAAATGGGGGCACTGCACTTGGTTTTTTATCAAAATCCTGTCTGTATTTAGGTTCAAACACAGATTTGTAGGTAGGGTTTTCCGGATTTGATTTAAGTTTCAAGTAATATTGCAGTGAGAGCTTCTTTCTTCTAAGATTTAAGGAAGGTTCATTAGCTTCAGTATAAAGACTATTGACTGGCGATGTTCTAAATGCTCCCAAAGCAAGGCGCAAGCCTTGATTATGAATAGTATCAAGTTTGCGAAGGTATGAAGGTCTTGCAGAACCATAAACAACACAGCCATAATCTAACTTTGAACTTACAAGTGCCCTATAAAGGCGTAATAAAACTTTTTTGTCAGCTCCCCAGTCCATACTGGATACAACACGTAAAAGATTAAGTGCTTTTTGGCACTTGTTACTTAAGTGATTTATGTGAGATATAAACGACAGTTTAGAGTCGAAAAGGAGACCTAGGAATTTGAATTCTTTAACAACTTCAATAAGCACACCGTCTAATTTCAATTCCGGGTCGAGGTGCATTTTCCTAGATTGGCAGAAATGCATGCATTTCGTTTTAGTTTTGGAAAACTTGAAGCCGTTTTCATTTGACCATTTAGAAAGGTTATTTAAAACCTGTTGCAATTGCCTTTCAATGGTATACATATGTTTTGATCTGTAGCATATACAGAAATCGTCAACATACAAAAAACATTCCACGCCAGGGCAAACAGTCTTAACAATATTGTTAATTTTGACACTAAAAAGTGTCACAGACAAAATACTCCCCTGGGGTACACCCATTTCCTGTCCATGGGGATCAGACAAAGTATCTCCAACTCGGACTCTAAACTGACGTTCGTCTAAAAATGCAGAAATGAAATAGGCAAGGCGACCTCGAATACCGAAATCATAGAGGTCATTCATTATTCCATACTTCCATGTTGTATCGTAAGCACTTTCGAGATCAAAAAAGACAGAAACAACATGTTCTTTCTTAATAAATGCTTCTCGAACAAAAGTCTCGAAGCGAACAAGATGATCAAGAGTGCTTCTTTGTTTACGAAAGCCACTTTGAACAGACGTTATTAGGTTGTTCTTTTCAAGAAACCAAACAAGTCGGTAATTCACCATTCTTTCCATGGTTTTACAAATGCAACTAGTCAAAGCAATAGGACGATAATTTGAAGGATCAGTAGAATCTTTACCTGGTTTGGGTATAGGAATAACGATAGCTTCCCGCCAAGATGCTGGAATGCTTCCCGTTTTCCAAACCCGGTTATAAATTTCAAGTAAGCAATGCAAAGAACGAGAGGGCAAACGTTTGAGGAATTGATAATGTATATTATCATTTCCTACAGCAGTGTCATGACACTTCTTTAAAGCCTTCTTCAATTCCTTGACTGAAAAGTCTCTATTATAATGTTCCAGTCGACTGGAACTGAAGTGAAGTTTTGACTTTTCTTTATCACCTTTAAATTTCTGAAATGCAGGTGAGTAATTGGATGCTGATGACTTCTTGGCAAACGTATCTGCCAATACATTCGCAATATCAGCCTTGGAAGAAACGTCACTGAGGTCAGTTCTTAAATGACCAACTCCAATTGACGCGTTCTTTCCGCTGATTTTGCGCACCATATCCCATGTCTTTTTGACAGATGATCTAGAATTTAATCTAGAGACATACTGTCTCCAAGACGAACGCTTACTTTGTTTAATTGTACGACGAGCTTTCGCTCGTGCAATTTTAAATTTGTACAGGTTCTCCTTTGATGGTCTCAAATCAAATGACCTCAGAGCAGACTTACGCTCAGCTATAACATTTTTGCAATCTTCATTAAACCATGGCTTGTTAGGGTGTTTAGGGTCAGGCGACGTTCTAGGAATAGCTTTCTCTGCAGCCGAATATAGTAAGGATGTGAAAAGCTCGGTAGAGTTTTCAAAATCCTCAAAAGCCTGTGGATTTATTGATTGTTCGCAGGTAGTTTTGAACAACTCCCAATTAGCTTTATGGAGTTTCCATCGCCTTGGGCGTTCTTGAACCGATGGTCCTAATTCAGAAATATGAATAGGAAAATGGTCACTACCATGAAGATCACAGTCCACTTTCCAGCTAAAAGCCGGGAAAATGTCTGGAGTGCAAACAGTTAAATCCAGTGAAGAATAAGAGCCAGTGGCCGGATGATGATATGTGGAGGATTTATCATTTAATAAAACAAGATCATGATTTGTTAAGAAATCTTCAATTGTGCGACCTTTGTCGTCTGTATAAGTACAACCCCAAAGCGTATGATGGGAATTAAAATCTCCCATTAATATGAAAGGCTTTGGTAACTGTTCGACAAGATCGTCTAGTCTCCTACGATTGATAGGAGAACTAGGGGGAAGATAAATAGAACAAAGGGTTATTGTTTTATTAAGGGATACGCTTACAGCTATAGCTTGTAGCGATGTATTAAGAGGAATGGTGCGATGAGGAACACTGTTGTTAACAATAATTCCGACACCGCCCGAAGCTTTCTCATTCCCTTCAAAATTCTTCAAATAGCAAGAGTGATACTTAAAAGAGAATTTGTCAGAATCTTTGAGAAAAGTCTCTTGCAAACAAACCGCCACTGGCTTTCCATTCGAAACTAATAGATTCATTTCTTCAAAGTTGGCTTTGATGCTGCGACAATTCCATTGAATAATTTTGTTCGCCATAGTTAAATTAAGGGGTAAAAATATACTTATTATAAGTGGAAGTATGAATTTTATTTCTTTATATGTGAAAGATCTATCATATGTTTACCTTGCCTATTCTCCTTTGAAGAATCTGATTCCTCAGTGTTTTCCGTATCCATGTCTTCTTCAAGACTGTGGTAACGGTTGTATTGTTTTATAGGATCATCAGATCCTTTTGGCTGACGATTAGATATTGCTGCCCTAGGAGACGAAGTTCTGCTCCTAGGTTTCACAAAAGAACTTGAATCTTTATCATCTGGCACTTTAGCAACCGGAGGATTTGACTTCTCCAGTTGAATTTGTGCCTTCTTCCGTCTTCCCATTTCAGCTAAATCTAATTTAATAACTTCATCTTCTCCAGTGCTTGTATGTGTCGATGATTTAGCGGCTCGAAGAGAAATATTATCTTTTCCCGATGTTACCTTACTTGAGTTTGATTGACACTCAGATGTTTTACCAGTGATTCCCTGGTCTGTGTTACTGGGATTACTAGACGTAACTGCTAGAGATGGAAATAACTTTGAAATTTCATCTTTCTTTTCAGGAAAGAGAATACACAACTTTCCGAACAGATCTTTACAGTTATCACATCCATTGGTGTCTTGTTTACTCGTGCTATTGGTTTTTGAATTTTTGGTAACATTGGCATAAGTGTTAGTAAGATTAACCCTATTTTCAACAACTTTTCTTGCTTCTGGAAAAGATAATCCTTCTTTATACTTGACAGTGACAATTTCTTTTTCTTTTTGCCATACGGGACATTTTCGTGAAGTAGAAGCATGTTCCCCACCACAATTCAAACATTTCATGTCATCTGTGCAGTGGATAGAACGATGTTGATCTTCTAATTTACCACAACGGCGGCATAAATCTCCTTCACCAGCCCTGCACTTTTTCTCATGGTGTCCAAATTTGAAACACCTGTAACACTGTAAGGGGTTTGGGATGTATAAATCAACATTTAATCGAAGGTAACCTACTTTTATAGATTTTGGTAGAATAGCCGAGCCGAAAGTAAGAATAAAGGTATTTGTGTTTCTCTTTTCACCATCTCTGAAAACAGTTATTCGCTTAACTGCATTAACGTTTTGACTTTTAAGTTCTTCTAAGATTTCAGATTCCGGTATATTTTCTAAGTCTCGAGATCGAATGATTCCTCTTGACGTATTAAGGGTCGAATGCGGTGTGCATGTTACAGGAATGTTAAAGAAGGTGTCAGTTTTCATGAGATTTTCATAATGTGCAGGCTTTTCAACTTCAACAAGAAGGCTACCAGATCTTAATTTCTTAATAGATTTTGGCTCACCAATTATTGATTTAATCACTTTATCAATTACGAAAGGGGAAATGTTTGTGAGAGTTTTGTCACTGTCAGTAGAGTCTATAACTATAAACCTTTGAAAAGTTGGCGTATTTAGTCGTATGGCTGTAGACTGATAGAGGGTCGTACCTGTTTCCCATTCAATAGATCCGTCTTCGTTTTTTCGTTTTTTTGATTGGGTGTCCATGTTCGTTTAATTAAAATTCACTATCCGGGGCCACCACCCTCCACGGAGTCCTACAAGGGGACATGAAAGGGCGGGTTTCCAGCCCCCCATGCCAGGGCTACCCGGATAGTATACTCGAGCTAAAATGACAAAATGACCTAACAGCGATCGCACGAACAATTTCCTAACTTAGAATCAAGCCGTGCAAATGATGCCAAATCAAAAAATCCATTCAACCCGATTAGCCCATGAGCCTATATAGACAAGGACTAAAATACTGTTAAAATACAAAATATGAGTGACACGGGCATATAAACCTTTGCACTTAGTACAACAATGACTTTCATACCAAAGTGATTTCAAAGAAATTCGGTACAACAAATTGTTAAGTAATGTGTCATCAGAATCATGACTGAACATCTTTAATATAACAAAATATTTCATATGACAATATTAGATGCCCCAGTCTAAAACGACCAGCCGATTGCCTAGACCGGGCCCATCTAGGCTCCCGTTTCAGCCGAAGCCGAGGCCAAAGCAGCGTGTTGAGAAGCTGGAGATCCCTGGGCTTCCCTCAACTACCAGGACCCTCTTTTCCGGCCTTACGAGTCTCCACCCACGGCAAACAGGCGGGCCCATTTGTTAGGGGTCATACCATTGACTACATGGGCAGCAGCCGACTATTTCTACCCCCCCGCCCAGCTGGGGGCAGGTTCACTGCTGAAAAACCCTAACAAACCCAAAGGCCTTCACTGTTGGCAACTTGGTAGGCAGTTTTCTACCATTTTGCCTTGACCCATCGACCTGAAACTCCAGGCGTTGCAGGTTCAAATGATCCCCTGAACACTCGCACGAGCCCGAGTCAGGCAGCACAGCAGAAAGGTATGCGGTTCGCGTTTGACTTTGATTTGAATTGGGGTTTTACGTCGCTTTCAACGATCTTTGAAAAGACCAAAACAAGCCCAATTTCTTCACCTTTTGGCGACTTGGTACGCAGTTTTTCTACTCCTTAGGCTTAATCCTATCGACCCGGAACTCTGGGCATTGCAGGTTAGGGTGGTCAATGGTCTCTCATACTTGGCCAAATTAACGATTCCTAACTAAAATTATTACCGTTTGGCTTATCTTGGATGCAGATTTCAAATTGCCTTTATTTGGATGCGATTAATGCATAGTGCGTTCTTAAATGTTCTTTGTTGGAGTGAAATCAAATTGTTTTCATAATAAAAAGATGCGTGTTAAGCACAGTGTGTAAATATCCTTTGTTCGAGTTGCAAATTAAATTGTCATTTTTGGGTGCACGTTGAGCACGGTGCGTAAATGTTCTTTGTTGGCGGCGCAAATAAATTGTCTTCATTTGGATGCACGTTGAATACAGTGAGCATTTGTTCTTTGATGGAGGTGAAAATAAAATTGTCTTCACTTGGATGCGCATTGATCACAGTGCGTAAATGTTCTTTGTTGGAGTTGAAAATAAAATTGTCTTCACTTGGATGCGCATTGATCACAGTGCGTAAATGTTCTTTGTTGGAGATGAAAATAATATTGTCTTCACTTGGATGCGCATTGATCACAGTGTGTAAATGTTCTTTGTTGGAGGTGTAAATCAAATCGTCTATATATTTGGATGCGCGTTTCTAACAGTGTTTTAAGTGTTCTTTGTTGAAGGTGCTCATCAAACTGTCTTTATTTGGATGCGAGTTGAGCATAGTGCATAAATGTTCTTTGTTGGCGGCGCAAATTAAATTTTCTTTATTTGGATGCGGAGCATAGTTTATAAATGTCCTTTGTTGAAGGTGCTTATCAAATTGTCTTTATTTGGATGCGAGTTGAGCATAGTGTATAAATGTCCTTTGTTGAAAGTGCACATCAAATTGTCTTTATTTGGATGCGAATTGAGCATAGTGTATAAATGTCCTTTGTTGAAGGTGCACATCAAGTTGTCTTTATTTGGATGCTCGTTGAGCAGAGTGTATAAATGTCCTTTGTTGGAGGTGTAAATCAATATGTCTTCATTTGAACATGCACTACAGGAATGTGTTATGTCCTCACTTGGATGTCATTTTCGAAAAAAAATCTAATGGGTATTTTTAGGAAAAAATTTATTCACGCATTAACGTACCTATGGCATTGTTTATTTTTTCATCTGGGTGTATATAATTTGATATTTGAGAAAGTACCCAGTTGGTGGTGTGTCGACAGGTGCCCCTAGTTGGAGGTCCTTACCCGTATGTGTGTGTGTGTGTGTGTTTTCAGACCATCTAAAAGAGTCGGAAAATATAGATAAAACTCAGTGTGATCATTGATCTATATGACAACTTGAAAATGGAATAATCACACAAATTTTGTTCTTTTTTTCTTTCAATTAATCAAAGTATTATGATTTTGTAAAACTGAGGTTTCTGCTGTCATTTGTTCGCATAAAATGGTTCGTCTTTTTTTTCAGTCAATCATCAAGCAAAACATGAAAATTATAGAGAGGAGCCTGCAGCTTTGTTTAAAACAGCTACGAGTTATCAATAATCAAGTATCCCAAATTAAGCACGATTTGTAACTTGTAATTTGTAAATTATAATTAAATAATTATGTATAAGAATATCATCTTCATTTAAACTAGAAAGCCATGAATGGCTTGTGTCGCTCCACAGGCTTGAATTTCTTGTAATAGCAAATCCATGTTGAAGGTGCTCATCAAACTGTCTTTATTTGGATGCGAGTTGAGCATAGTGCATAAATGTTCTTTGTTGGCGGCGCAAATTAAATTTTCTTTATTTGGATGCGGAGCATAGTTTATAAATGTCCTTTGTTGAAGGTGCTTATCAAATTGTCTTTATTTGGATGCGAGTTGAGCATAGTGTATAAATGTCCTTTGTTGAAAGTGCACATCAAATTGTCTTTATTTGGTTGCGAATTGAGCATAGTGTATAAATGTCCTTTGTTGAAGGTGCACATCAAGTTGTCTTTATTTGGTTTCTGCTGTCATTTGTTCGCATAAAATGGTTCGTCTTTTTTTTCAGTCAATCATCAAGCAAAACATAAAAATTATAGAGAGGAGCCTGCAGCTTTGTTTAAAACAGCTACGAGTTATCAATAATCAAGTATCCCAAATTAAGCACGATTTGTAACTTGTAATTTGTAAATTATAATTAAATAATTATGTATAAGAATATCATCTTCATTTAAACTAGAAAGCCATGAATGGCTTGTGTCGCTCCACAGGCTTGAATTTCTTGTAATAGCAAATCTATGTTTTGACTAGATTTTTAGATATTTTGGCTTCTACTGATGATGAAATGATTTTCAAAGTTTCTACTATATAACATATATAGAAATGACCTCCGCCCACAAAGTACATATTTTTCATCTGATCACAATAATTTTTGGCTGAATGATAAAGGGTCACCCAAGGATCATTCATGTAAAATTTGGTTGATATCTATCTATTAGATTCTGAGAAAATGATTTTCAAAGTTTCTACTATATAACATATAGAGAAATGACCTCCGCCCATAAAATACATATTTTTCATCTGATCACAATGATTTTTGGTATACTGATAGAGGGTCACCCAAGGATCATACATGTAAAATTTGGTTGATATCTATCAGTTAGATTCTGAGAAAACGATTTGCAAAGTTTCCACTATATAACATATAGAGAAATGACCTCCGCCCATAAAATACACATTTTTCATCTGATCACAATAATTTTTGGTAGACTGTTAAAGAGTCACCCAAGGATCATTCATGTAAAATTTAATTGGTATCCATCGATTAGAACCTGAGAAAAATCACTTTTTACCATATTTGGAAATTAGCCACGCCCATTAAATCCATGTTTTTCATTGGATCATAATTTCTTGAACAACTTTGAAAGAGAGTCACCCAAGGATCATTCCTGTGAAGTTGGTTGAAATCCATCCAGTAGTGTCTGAGGAGAAGATTTTTAAAGAAAAAGTTTACGACCAGACGCACGGACGCACGGACGGACGGACACAACGCAATGACAATAGCCCCAGTGGCTTTCAGCCAGTGGAGCTAAAAACAACAACAAATCATTAATATACTTTTTTTTCTTCTTAAGTTTAGCAATGAATATTTATAAGTTTGTAAATGGAAACATCTTACATGAAAAGAAAATGACTGTCTTTATTTAAGTAACAAATTGAAAACAAAATATTTGCTGTTTGACAAAGATTTTCGTTTACAAGAATTTTGGATCAGTCTGAAATGTCTTCTCTAAATGGTTTAATTATTTTCTAAACAATGATCTTTTTGTCCATTTTTTTTGTCCTTGTTATTTAAAAGATACTAAATGTCTATTATTTCGTTATTTATTTTTTCAAAAAAATCCTTCTCTTCTTTAAGCCTTTCCCAACCGCTGACTCCTTTTAATACAAAAATCTGGAAACAAAGTGAGAAAAAATAGAAATCTAAACCTTTCTGTTACCATGGAAACCAGAGTTTTTGATGAAATTAAATTTTTTTAACAACCCATGAAGAGCTTGACTCAAGGAACATCTCTGCAAAGTTTCAGCTTGATTGGCCTAGTAGTTTAGGAGGAGAAGATTGTTTTCTTAGATTTATGCGATTTTCAGCCTTTCTGTTACCATGGCAACAAGAGTTATTTATAGAATTAAATTCTTTTAACAACTTTTGAAGAACTTCACCCAAGGAACATCCCTGCCAAGTTTCAGCTCGATTGGCCCAGTGGTTTAGGAGGAGAAGATGTTTAAAGAAATTGTTGATGGACGGACGACGGACGGTAGGTGATTACAAAAGCTCAACTTGAGCACTTTGTGCTCAGGTGAGCTAAAAAGGAACTGAAAGCAAAAGATAAACAAATTGATGATTTAAATGAACAAGTTTGTCACGATGAAAGACTTACAGAAAAGGTGATGAGACTTTCTAACGCAAACATTAAATTTAAACGCGAAATTGTAGCAAAAACACTGACATTCTAGATCTGCATAAGCAGCTAATCTATCATTACGGGACGTAATGCACATGGACAGAGGCTCGACAACACACAATATTTTTACCACAATATTCAATGAGAAGTACATCAGATCAATTGACTTCTACATTCGAAACAGCGCAAAATGAGACGGATACACATCAATGCATATGCCTTCTGAGAGTGAATCATATAGAGCAACAAAGTGGTGTGTTGCAAACACAGGGCCTAGCCAATACTGGGTGCTACTGATGAAATGTACCAGATAAGCCAAGACAAATTCAACAAGATGAAAACAAAACACAACAACAAAACTTGCAATTGGACTTTGTGCCCTACTAAAAAAATACGAATCTATAATAAACATAGCTTTCATGATTTAAAGTATTATATGTAACAATCACCGTTTAATATAGGATGTCTCAAAGAGACTTTTTGACCTTCGATTTTATGAAATATAACTGATTTTAACATGTGAGGCTTTATGTTTAGACTACATTATGCCTTAATTTTCATAAATTTAAAAGTTTCGTCCTTAACGTTTTCATATTGTTTGTATGTGATTTCTTAAATAAATAGTCACAATTAAATGTAAAGAAGGTTTGTCATTTGTGGAAGCACACAAGATTGTGGTAAACAGAATAAATCTTTCTAAATCTTATGCCAATGTTCCTTAACCAAGGGAAAATGAATGCCAAAACTGCATTTTTCCAAACTGTGTTATTTTTCCGGAAAAGAAAGATAAAATACGAAAAAAGTTCGCAAAATTTAAAGACTCCAAAGCTCCTCTTCAACTTGATGAGAAAAACAAGTAACATACATACTCCTCTAGCGCTACAGAAAAAAACTGTTATCACAGAATCAAAAGGCCCCGAAAAGAAAACAAACACTGCACCGCCCTCAGAAGTAGATGAGATTATAAGATAAGATTAACTTGAAATTAATATGAACGGTAGAAATGTTAGAAATAAGTAATAGTTTCAAAACTTAAAAGAAAATTACGCTCAAAAGAATAGCGAAATTGTTGAAAGCGACGTAAAACCCATTCAAACAAACAAACTGAATATAAGACACAATCGGATTGGGAAAATTTTTAAAGGTCTTGAGAGATCTACCCAAGACCAAATAATATCGAGGTACAGTCAACGTCTAATGGTAATGGCTGCTTATTCTGAGAGATATATCTAAGACCAAAGAATTTTGAGCTACAGTCAACTTTTTATGGTAACGACTGCTTATCCAGAGAGATCTATCCAAGAACAAATAATATTGAGTTACAGTCAACTTCTCATGGTAAGGACTGCTTATTCGGAATGAATGAATGAATGGTATTTTAAGTCCCGTCGACAACTAAGGTCATGTTGGGCGCAAAACTCTAAAAAATAACTTATTTAAAAAGGCGGCGTATACCTTCAAAACTAAGATAATTTGACACTTTAAAATAAAACGCTGTAAATCGTGTAATAAAGTGGACAACATTTTAAAACAATCTCAAAGAATACATGTAAAAATCCAAAAGAAATTTTCAAATGTAAAAGAAATAACAGCCAAAAGAGCTATTGAAAACGGAAAAATTTAATACAACCATTTTAAGACTTTAGAAGAAAATACAATGTATAGAAACTAAAAATCAGATTTTACTATATAAATGAATTGCCTTTAAAAAGTCAAAAATAAGTTCTAGTTTGACACTGTCAAACAGCTACCCCAAACCATCAACTTTAAAATATCTGTCTCTGATAATAGAAAAATCAATAGAATCTATAAAAATATGCTTGATAGTTAATGGAGCATTACAGGGAATACACATTGGCATCTATTCTCCTTTTAAAAGGTAGGATTGCGTTAAGTAAGTATGCCCAATGCGTAACCGAGTCAGAATTAGCTCTTCGCGACGGTTTAACCTGTAACCAGGTAACCAATCGCCGAGGTCCTGTCGAACAGAATAAAGTTTATTATTTTGGTTCGCATGATCTAACCAACAGTTCCTCCAGACATCATGAATAAAACAATGAATAAGGGGTTTAAAATCGGTAAAAGGTACTTCAAAGGGTAAAATTCCAAGTGATAATGCATCCTTGGCAGCTTTATCTGCCTCCTCATTACCACTAATACCAATATGGCTTGGAAGCCAGCAGAAAACGAGATCAACATCATGAAGCTGAGCTATCTTATCGAGTAATCTTACGATAAGGGGATTGTCAGTTTTCTCGTGCTCAATCGCTTGCATGCTTGACATAGAGTCAGTAAAAATGATATAGCGAGAGAGACGTTCTACGATCATATGATCGAGTGCGAGATCAATGGCCTTCAGCTCGGCTGAAAAAATTTAAATTCTTTTACAACTTCAATTTGCACTCCGTCCAGCTTTAATTCTGGATCAGGGTGCATTTTCCTAGACTGACAAAAATGCATACATTTAGTTTTTGTCTTGGAAAACTTAAAGCCGTTTTCATTGGACCATTTGGAAAGATTTTTTAAGACTTGCTGTAGCTGTCTTTCAATCGTATACATATGTTTTGATCTGTAACAGATGCAAAAGTCATCAACATAGAGAAAACATTCAACCCCAGGGCAAACAGTTTTTATAATATTGTTAATTTTGACACTTAAAAGTGTCACAGACAAAATACTTCCTTGTGGAACGCCCATTTCTTGTTCATGGGGATCAGACAAAGTGTCTCCAACTCGGACTCTAAACTGACGTTCATCCAAAAATGCAGAAATAAAATAAGCAAGGCGACCTCGAATACCGAAATCATAGAGGTCATTCATAATTCCATACTTCCATGTGGTATCATAAGCACTTTCAAGATCGAAAAAGACAGAAACAACGTGTTCTTTCTTTATAAAAGATTCTCGAATAAAAGTCTCGAAGCGGACAAGATGATCAAGAGTGCTTCTTTGTTTACGAAAGCCACGAAAGCAAAAAAGAACCATGTGAGGAGGGTGAAAAGTATCAATTTGGGGATGGACTACACTATCTGGGTAGGCGGACCAGGTTCAAAACTTTTCTGGTTTACATTATTTTCTTAATCTAGAATGAATATTCATTAACCATCTAACAAACTTTTCTGTGTTGAACCTGTGGGTGACCTCTGCTAAATGATCTTATCTCTTTTTAAAATATATCCTTTTTACTGTACCAAGATTCTTTGATATTCTTTTCTATCTTAAATAATTTTAAAGAAATATATTAGTTTGAATGGAGTATTTGGCTGCTGTAAACACTATTTTAGTAATAATGAAGTGACTTGATCATATAAGAATAAATTACTGGTATTCTTTCCACCAGTATTTTCACACTTATATATAGTGTATGCTTAAATGAGAATGCTACAGCAGGAAATACTTTGATCATCATGGGAAGGGAGAATAATTACTCAATATATATTTTTTACAGTTGGAATTAAGAATAAGTGCATGAATAAGTGCATGATCTATCTAATAAAAAAATGTGTTCTCGCAAACTTACTGCAAACTTCCTGTTTGCGATTAATTTGCATGAACACATTTTATTTATTCAAGGAGTTTGCAGAATATTTGCAGCAAACAGATTAGATCGGAATGGTTAGAAACCCAGATTGTTTTTTTGACACATAAAGGCTATTTGAACCAACCTTTTGGTTTGAATAAAAGCAAAGCTACACTGTCAGATACAACCTGATCAGATGCAGCATCTCTGTTTTTCTTTGCATGGAATGTTTAAAATACCCTCCAAACATGTTGATATGCATTAAGCGTAGAGAATTAAGGTTTTTCCAAAAGGAGGTTCATGTTGTAAAACATTATAAGTTTAGATTTATATTATAAATTTCAGCGCTGGAAAGACAGACTGGTTAAACTCGAAGAACAGATTGTATAATGACATTCTGGATTATTTGACAGAATCAAAGCTTGACTTCTTAAAATCTGGTGCAGAATCGCAAGGTTCATACTTTGTACAGGTACAGTAAAGTTTTAAATTTTCTGGGCTATACAGCCACAAAAATGGCAAGAGAGTTGAAATTTGGTATTCATGGAGTAGAAGGATTGTACTGTATCCGTGAACGGAAAATAGTACAATCCTTCTACTCCATGAATACCAAATTTCAAACACTTGCCATTTGCTGTACAGCAGAGCTTGTTTTGACCTGGTTCAATCCCCAACAGCGGCACTCATGCTTTCTGGCTATTTGTCTACCACCAATGGGATGATAATCTCAGACCTATGAGGGATAGCAACTTGAGGCTAGGAAAGGATGTGGTGGAAGTACTGTTGTGAGAAATACCAGAAATCCATTGTTAGGTGCTCCAGCCTCCGCGATATTACTGAAAAAATGTTGAAACTGGCATAAAGCTCCATTCAATCAATCAATGTAGTGAAAACAGGCGCTGTCAGATCAGCTTGTAATTCATGTATAATACATTTACTTGTTCATTTTAGAAAACTTGCATGAATTTGTGTCTCACACGAATTTGTACTCTATTAAATAAATTACACTTGGTGGAGCACAGAAGCTCAGGGGTAGAATGTCGGACTTTTGATCTAAGTAAGGGTCATGGGTTCAATAACTACTAGCTGTCATGTTTGTGTCGTTTAGCAAAGACACATTTAGTCCCTAAATTATTGGCTTAACTACCTCCTTCCCAAAATGACCAAGGCTATTTGCCGTGAAGTACATGTGAAGCAATATAAATAAATCACAATTTTCAAAAAATATTTTCATGAAAATAAAAGAATGAATGAATGTTGTTTTATGGCCCGTCGACAGCTAAGGTCATGTTGGGCGCGAACACTTCCGTATTAAACTGGAATAATCCGACGTGAGCACGAAAGCACATGGACTCCTCCAGACCAGAAGAACGGTCCATGTGCGAGTCCACATGTGCGAAAATTCACAAAAGTGGGCATTCATGTGTGTACCAAAACTTAATGGTTTAAACCTATTTATTTTACATCGATTGGGAAACAAGTTCTTACAACTTAGATTAATCCCTCTCGATTCTGCTTCCTGGAAAATACACCAGTACTCGCGCCGAAAGTGTGGGCCAATGAAAGAACCAAGATCGATAGCCGCTCCCGGGAATCGAACTCAGGACCTTTGAGTCAACAGGCCGACGCTCTACCTCTAGACCACGGACACCACAAAACTTAAGTAGGCATGTAAATAATTGATTGAATGGGGTTTTACGCCGCTTTCAACATTATTTCAGTTATTTCGCGGCGGCCGGAGCACCTAACAATGGATTCCTGGTATTTCTCACGCCAGTACTACCATTACATCCTTTCCTAGCCTCCGACTGCTATTTCACATGTAAAAGAAATAAAGAGCTATTGAAAACGGTAAAATTTTATATAGCTACTTTAAAAATTCAGAAGAAAGAAACGGGGTAACAAGAATCTAAAAACCAGATTTTACTGTATAAATTAATCGCCTTGAAATAAGTTCAAGTTTGACAAGGTCAAAGAGCTGCCTCATACTATCATCGCCAAGGTCCTGTCGAATATAGTTTATTATTTTGGTTCGCAGGATCTAACCAACAGTTCCTCCAGACATCATGAATAAAACAATGAATTAGGGTTTAAAATCAGTAAAAGGTACTTCAAAGGGTAAAACTTCAAGTGATAATGCTTGGCAGCTTTATCTGCCTCCTCATTACCACGAATTCCAATATGGCTTGGAAGCCAGCAGAAAACGAGATCAACATCATTAAGCTTAGCTATTTTATCAAGTAGCCTTACGATAAGGGGATTGTCAGTTTTCTCGTGCTCAACCGCTTGCATACTTGACTTAGAATGGAATGGATGGTATTTTAAGGCCCGTCGACAACTCAGGTCATGTTGGGCGCAAAACTTTTAAAAGAATGAATATCAAAAGGCAACGATCATGTAAACCTAAAATTTAAGACATCTATAGCGCTTTAAAACAAATCACCGTAAATCGTGTAAGAACTAGAAAGCCATGAATGGCTTGAGTCGCTCCACAGGCTTGAAATTCTTTTAAAAGCAAATAAATGTTTTGACTAGATTTTTAGATATTTGGGGTTCTACTGATGTTGAAAACGATTTTCAAATGTTCAACTATATAACAGATAGAGAAATGACCTCTGCTATTAAAAGACATATTTTTCATCAAATCAAAATAATTTTTGACTGCATGATAATGGGTCACCCAAAGATCATACCGAAAGTGTTTGATTGATATCCATCATTTACATTCTGAGAAAATGTTTTTCATAGTTTCCACTATTTAACATATTGAGAATTGACCTCCACCCATAAAATGTATATTTTTCATCCAATCAAAATAATTTTTGGTACACTGATAAAGGGTCACTCAAGTATCATTCCAGTGAAATTTAATTGATATCCAAAAATCAAATTCTGAGAAAATGATTTTCAAAGTTTCTACTATATAACATATAGAGAAATGACCTCTGCCCATAAAATGCATATTTTTCATCCAATCAAAATAATTTTTGGTAAATTGATAAAGTGTTACTCAAGGATCATTCCAGTGAAATTTGGTTGACATCCAACAGTTACATTCTGAGAAAATGATTTTCCAAGTTTCCACTATATAACTTATAGAGAAATGACCTCCGCCCATAAAATACATATTTTTCATCCAATCACAATGATTTTTTGTAAACTGATAAAGGGTCACTCAAGGAACATTCAAGTGAAATTTGGTTGATATACATCAGTTAGATTAAGAGAAAATGATTTTCAAAGTTTCCACTATATAACATATAGAGAAATGACCTCCGCCCATAAAATGCATATTTTCAATCAAATTAAAATGATTTTTTGTAGACTGATAAAGGGTCACCCAAGGATTATTCATGTAAAATTTAATTGGTATCCATTGATTAGAATCTGAGAAAACTCACTTTTTACCATATTTGGAAATAAGCCACGCCCATTAAATCCATGTTTTTCATTGGATCAAAATTTCTTGAACAACTTTGAAAGAGGGTCACCCAAGGATCATTCCTGTGAAGTTTGGTTGAAATACATCCAGTAGTTTCTGAGGAGAAGATTTTTAAAGAAAAGTTTACGACCGGACGCACGCACGCACGCACGGACGGACGGACGGACGGACGGACGGACGCACGACGGACACAACGCCATGACAATAGCCCCAGTGGCTTTCAGCCAGTGGAGCTAAAAATTATGTAAACGGTAGAAATAAAAAGAAATGTGTTATAATTTCAAAACTTAAAAGGGAATCTACACAATCAATAAAAATTCTTGACTTAGAGTCAGTGTATATGATATAACGAGAGAATCGTTCTGCGGTTATTTGATCTAGTGCGAGATAAATGGCCTTAAGCTCGGCTGAAAAGATGGAAGAGTTATTTGGAAGGCGGAATTGATATTTTTCGCCATCTAAAATAGTGACTGAAGCAACTTTTTCGCCATCTTTTGAACCGTCTGTGTATATATCGTATGATGTGTATTTTTCTTTGACTTCCAAGAATTTGGTTCTAAAAATAGTTGGATCCGTTGTATCCTTTTTGCTGGAAGCAAGATCATAAAGAAACGTGGGGCTTTTATATGTCAACAAAGGAACATCAGGAACAGCATGTTCTGCCACGTCCTCTAGATCAAAGTCTAGAGAATTTACAAGTGATTTTAGGCCAAAATCCACAGGGATATGGATCAGACAAGAGAAGTCTTACAGACATCCCTGCTGCGGAAAACACTACTGCTCATCTGGACAGATTTATCCATAACCAAATTATATTGCGGTACAGTCAACTTCTCATGGTAACGACTGCTCATCTGGACAGTTCTATCTAAGACCAAATAATAATGAGTTACAGTCAATTTCACATCGTAACGACTGCTCATCCGGAGAGATCTATCTAAGACCAAATAATATTGAGTTACAGTCAATTGCTCATGGTAAGGACTGATTTTCCAGAGAGATCTAAGACCAAATAATATTAAGTTACAGTCAACTTTGCGTGGTAAATTTCCTGCTGCTAGATACCATGCAGGAGCACACACGTCGCACTACTTTCGTCCGTACTATTCGGAAACAATGACACGTTCATGTATTTCATAGTTGTAAATGTCAAGGTTCATAAATGCTTAGAGATGTCAGACTTTACAGTAATGAAGTTTAACCAAGACGATTTTAAAAAAGTACTAGATCGCTCACCTGAGTCTCTTTGATCCCTGGGACATCACATTAATCAAATAGGCAGATGTCAACAAGGAAATAATTTCTAAATAAGATCAATACCCTGGAATCTTTTCAGCTCAGAGCAAGTAAGATATGCCTTTTTACTGTTTGATTCTATGTGAAAAGGGTTGCGACCTGGTTGAGCCCTAATATGACCCCAGGGTTGATATGAGCAAACTTGGTAGAGGTCCACTAGATGATGCTACATACCAAATATGAAAGCTGTCTGCCTTCTGGTTTCAAAGAAAATTTTCCTATTTTTACCCTTCATGCTCAGATGAGCTAAAATGGATGCGCCCAGGTGGAGCCCAAATATGACCCCATGTTTTTTATATGAACAAGATTTTTTAAGATTTTCGCTATTTGATTTTATGTAAAAAGGGTTGCCCCCGAGTGGAGCCCAAATAGGACCCCGGGGTCTTGATATAAACAAACTTAGTAGAGTTCAACTAAATAAAACTACATACCAAATTTGAAAGCTATCTGATTTCAGAGAAGAAGTTTTTTGAAGATTTTCCTATTTTTACCCTTCGTGCTCAAAAGAGCTAAATGGGATGCGCCCCGGTGGAGCCCAAATATGACCCCAGGGTCTTGATGTGGACAAACTTTCTAGAGGTCCACTGGATGATGCTATACACCATATATGAAAGCTATCTGCCGTCTGGTTTCAGAGAAAATTTTTGAAGAATATCCTATCTTCACACTTTTTGTTAAGGGAAATTGAAAAGTTAAGGGTGGATTTCATTTATTTGAACAACTTTGGTAGAGCTTGACTGAAGGAACATACCTGCCAAGTTTCATCAAGATTGGTCCACTGGTTTAGGAGATGTTTAAAGAAATTGTGGACGACGCACGACAGACTACTGACGACGGACATTGTACGATCACAATAGCTCACCTTGAGCACTTCGTGAAATTGTAAAAAAATCTCAATTTGAAGAAAATCTGATTTTGAAATTTCACAATTTGAATGAGTTTGATTTAAATTATAAAAATGAAAACTATTCTAGGTACAGTGAAACGAATAGGTTCATTATGATCCTGAGGAAATACTACCGTCTTTAGACACCAAGATTATAAAAGTCGGTGTAAGAAAAACGAAGATAGCTCGATTTAAATCTTTTAAAAGTATGACGTAATTTCATCCGTACAAAAGCAACTTTTTCGTTAAACTCACTCTATTTAAACTAAAAAAATGTTTTTCGGGGTACTACACACGTTCTAAATCGATTGCAACGATTGAAATTGTAAAAATATTTAATTTTTAGCCTTTGATATTGGTATTTGGACATAGGTTAAAATTTCTTTGTTTAAGGTTCAAATTGAGACGAAACACTTCGTGTGGAGTTGAAAGCGAGTACTCATTTTTTATTCTTTTTCAGGAGACTGTAAGGTGAAGATTTTATATAATGGAGGTTGTATAGACGTAGAATCGGAAGATGTTGTGCTCTTTGAGCCCGAAAAAACCCTTTATCTCAGGGTTAGAAAGGGGAATGTTAGAGAAAGATCAATCAAAAACCTGAGGAGAATGGATGCAAAGATGATAGCGACCCAAATAAAGAATGTAAGTGCTATAAATGATCATAGTAAATATGTTATGCTAATGTTTAGGTATATATTTTAAAGTTAATTTCATAATAAACATTTTTTTTTAAATTTTATGACTATTTCATTATAAATATTTTGTTTAATTTGAACAGATTATGGCATATCTGGTGGATATTTGTGCCGAAAGAAGAGTTGACGGTGAGGAATTAAAGATCTATATCAAAAAAAGAAGAGGAACTTTAAAGGGTTATAGGTTCGGGGGGGGGGGGACAATTGTGACATTTAAGAACATACATTCTACATATGATGACATAATTGCGACCCTGATACATGAAATTGCCCATTTTTTAACAAATGACCAATATTCAAATCAAATACACTGTTTGAAATTTATGACATATTGCAGTTTTCTAATGGGGCTTGTGGAGGCGAAATTTAAAATTCCATTCTGTGCGGCCAATATAAATTCAAACCTGCTTAAATTAAGCGACAACATAGAGACACAGACTTTAATTATAGATCATGAAAGAAATGAATGAATGATTATTGTTTTACGGCCCGTCGACTACTAAGGTCATGTTGGGCGCAAACACTCATGTATAAAAAAGTGAGTTAAAAAAATAGGTAAACAATATTTTAAAACAATTTCAAGGTAAACATATAAAAATTCCAAAAGAATTTCAAATGTATAAGAAAAAATAGCCAAAAGAGCCATTGAAAACGGTAAAATTTAATAGAACCATTTTAAAAATTAAGAAGAAAACATAATTAATGGTACCTAAAAATCAGATTTTGCTATATAAATGAATCGCCTTGAGATAGTCAAAAATAAGTTCAATTTTAATATTGTCAAACAACTGCCTCATATTATCAACTTTAAAATACCTGTCTCTTATCAAAGAAAAATCAATGCAATCAATAAAAATATGTTACACAGTAAGAGGAGTGTTGCATGGAATGCACATTGGCATCTCTTCTCCTTTTAAAAGATGGGAGTGTGTAAGATAAGTATGGCCAATGCGTAGGCGAGTCAAAATCAGCTCTTCGCGACGGCTTGCCCTGTGACCAGGAATCCAATCGCCGAGGGCTGGTCGAACAGAGAATAACCTATCATTCTGATTGGCTGGATCAGTCCAACAGTTCCTCCAGATATCATGAATAAAACTATGAATAAGGGGTTTAAAATCAGTAAAAGGTACTTCAAAGGGTAAAATTTCAAGTGATAATGAATCCTTGGCAGCTTTATCTGCCTCTTCATTACCACGAATACCAATATTGCTTGGAAGCCAACAGAAAACGAGATAGACATCATTAAGCTTAGCTATTTAATCAGGAAAGCCATGAATGGCTTGAGTCGCTCCACAGGCTTGAAATTCTTGAAATGGTTTAACTAGATTTTAAGATATTTTGAGTTATACTGATGTTGAAATGATTTTTAAAGTTTGCACTATATAACATATAGAAAAATGACCTCTGCCCATAAAAAGACATATTTTTCATCCAATGACAATAATTTTTTGCTGCATGAAAAAGGTTCACTCAAGGATCATTCCAGTGAAATTTGGTTTCTGAGAAAATCATTTTTAAAGTTTCCACTATATAACATATAGAGAAATGACCTCCGCCCATAAAATGCATATTTTTCGACAGATCAGAATATTTTTTGTAGACTGATAAAGGGTCGCCCAAGGATCATTCCAATGAAATTTGGTTGATATCCATCAATTTAATTCTGAGAAAATGATTTTCATTGTTTCCACTATATAACATATAGAGAAATGACCTCCGTCTACAAAATGCATATTTTTCATCCAATCACAATAATTTTTGGTAGATTGATAAAGGGTCACCCAAGGATCATTCATGTAAAAATTAATTGGTATACATCCATTAGAATCCGAGAAAACTCACTTTTTACCATATTGTGAAATTAGCCACGCCCATTTAATCCATGTTTTTCATCCGATCCAAATTTCTTGAACAACTTTGAAAGAGGGTCACCCAAGGATCATTTCTGTGAAGTTTGATTGAAATCCATCCAGTAGTTTCTGAGGAGAAGATTTAAAAAAAAAAAAAGTTTATGACCGCACGCACGCACGGACGGACGCACGACGGACACAACGCCATGACAATAGCCCCAGTGGCTTTCAGCCAGTGGAGCTAAAAATTGCTTCAGATGGTGAAGGTAAATTCCGAGCACCAAAACGCGTTTTCAAAGTGTAAAAGTCACCTGACCTTCGACAAATCAGCAGAAATACAACGGGGTTTAGTTTGGAGTGAGAGAATGATATGTCTAAAACCAAAGCGTTCATTAAAGTCTAAAATGTACAATCTTTACACTGAAATCAAATCAGACAAGAAACACTCCGGTCCAAAACCAGCGACAGTTAATATGGGCATGAATGTAAATATGACCCGAACTTAATCGGAGCTTTAAGTCTGGCCTACATCTTAGCCGGGGCCAATATTGAGTGGCCATCCATACAAGGGCTTAATAAAAAGAGCCGTGCAACAAGTCTATTTATAGTGGTCGAGAATAAAGCTAATATGACCCAGCGCCTGAAACGACTCAGAAAAGTCAATAGATGACAGGACAGACCTTGCAACCAGACCCCCGTTCAGAAAGATGAAGTATATAACAAGATTATGTACTCCGGAATAGGCCGTACTTCATTCCAACCAGCAACACAATGCACAGTGACTGTGGCTGAAAACATTACCCGTAAAAGACAGATTTTTGCGGTGGAAACTGTCAATAAACTATGCTCCAAGTATGAATTCCATACCCAACATGATGAACCTTGTAATTGAAGGCAAGCCCCTTCTCAGCCACACCTAGCATTGAGACCAACAATGGTCAAAAAGAAAGTCAGAAAAAGGAAAACAAAACGTTATCTCGATGAAATATCATCACCCGAAAAGAAAAGCGATGAATTCGCTTTTTCGGGGGAAACATTTTTTTTTTGGGGGGGGGGGGGGGGGGGGAAGATACATTGGATGAAAACCATGCACATCAACGCGTGAGGTTTTCTCCGATTTGTTTGAAATTGTCAAACAATGCAAATTCGAAAAAGAACACGCTCTTTAAGATGCATATCTGCAAGAAATACATCAAATCAATTAGGTATTGTCGACTTGCAAAATGGAAAATGGAAATAATTCAATTGATTCAAATGCTTCTCCAATCAAAAATAGTAATATTAATGAAAGTGGGCAGTCGCCAACAAATTTCTCTCTTTCGAATCGACCATCTTGTTCAAACGATAATGCGCAAGCGGATTTTCAAATGCTAATTTTCCTTTAGATTTGTTAAGTGGGGCAGCTTGGCAAAATACTCCACCGACCAACAAGCGGAACATGATGGTCCTAGATCGCTCACCTGAGTCTCTTTGACCCCTGGGACATCTCATAAATAAATTGGCAGATGACAAAAAGGCGATCATTTCTACATAGGATCAATAACATGGAGAATATTCAGCAAAGAGCAAGAAGGATGTGCCTTTTCACTCTTTGATTCTATGTAAAAAGGGATGCATCCATCATGCTCAGATGAGCTAAAAGGGATACGCCCGCATGGAGCCCAAATATGACCCCAGAGTCTTGATATGAATAGACTTGGTATGCGCCCACTAGATAATGCTACATACCAAATATAAAAGCTGAGTGCCCTCTGGTTTCAGATGTTGAAAGATTTTCACTCTTTCATTAAACTTGGTAGAATTCCACTAGATGGTGCTACACACAATATATGAAAGCTATTTGCCTTCTGGTTTCAGAGAAGGCTTTTGATAATTTTCCTTTTTTACCCTTCGTCCTCAGAAGAGCTAAAAGGGATGCGCCTGGGCAAAGCCCAAATGTAACCCGGGGTCTTGATATGAATAAACTTGGTAGAGGTCCACTAGATCATGCTACATACCAAATATGAAAGCTGTTTGACTTTTGGTTTCAGAGAAGAAGATTTTTTAAAAAAAAAACATATTTTCACCCTTTTTAAGGGTGAAGGGAAAGTTAAGGGTGGATTTCATTTATATGAACAACTTTGGTAGAGCTTGACCCAAGAAACATCCCTGCCAAGTTTCATTAAGATTGGTCCACTGGTTTAGGAGAAGATGTTTAAAGAAATTGTGGACGACGGACGCCGCACGACTAACATTTTACGATCACAATAGCTCACCTTGAGCACTTTGTGCTCAGGTGAGCTAAAACTGGAAATCCAGGCATGGATATGCATTCAAATCAGGTTGGGCACCTAAAAATTAAAACTTGTAAATCAGAACCAATATCCATCGATTGTATTCTGTGAAATCACTTTTCACGATATTTGAAAATTTGCCACGCCAAATAAATCCATGTTTTCCATTGAATCAAAATTTCTTGAACAACTTTGCACAAGAGCTGTCGGAGAACAGCAAAGCTCTACTATTCATAGTGCTGGATAATAACAGCAAATCAATATCGACTTTGGAAATTCAATTACATGAAAGTCAACAGAAAAGAATCTTTGTCTAGAGGCTGATATAATGGTCACAGAAGCATGTGCAAAGTTTTAAAGCAATAGCTGTAGTAGGAAAAGAGATACGACTTATATGAAACTGTTGCACATAAAAACATAACCAAGATTTTACAGTCTGAAAAGGGTTAAAATTCCACTAAATTAAATATCAGAGTACTGAATCTTTGTCTAGAAGCTAATATTATGGTCACAGAAGCATGTGCAAAGTTTCAAAGCACTTGCTAAAGAACAAATGGAGATATAAACAGAAATGTTCAATGGGTAACCCTTCTAAACTTTGTTCGTGGTTTTCTGATCGATCTCCAAATACGGGCGTGACAGGGCGGGGTAGTTTTTTACCCTAAAATCTTTAAACATCTTCTCCAGTAACCATTGGGCATATTTCACTCAAATTTGGAAGAAATGTTCCTTAGGTAACTCTTCTCATTACTTGTTCATGAAATTTTGATTGATCCCCAAATATGGGCATGGCAGGGCGAGTCAGTTTTTGACCCTGAAATCTTTTAAAATCTTCTCAGTAACCATTGAGCAGACAAAAACCAAACTTGGTAGAAATGTTCCTTTCGTGACCCTTCTCAAAACTTGTTCGTGAAATTTTGATTGAAATATGGGCGTTGCAAGGCGGGGATCTTTAAACTAGAAAGCCATGAATGGCTTGTGTCGCTCCACAGGCTTGAAATTCTTGTAAAAGCAAATAAATGTTTTGACTAGATTTTTAGATATTTGGGGTTCTACTGATGTTGAAAATGATTTTCAAAGTTTCAACTATATAAGAGATAGAGAAATGACCTCTGCTATTAAAAGACATATTTTTCATCAAATCAAAATAATTTGTGGCTGCATGATAATGGGTCACCCAAAGATCATACCAAAATGTTTGATTGATATCCATCAGTTGCATTCTGAGAAAATGTTTTTCATAGTTTCCACTATTCAACATATTGAGAATTGACCTCCACCAATAAAATGTATATTTTCTATCCAATCAAAATAATTTTAGATACACTGATAAAGGGTCACTAAAGGATCATTCCTGTGAAATTTAGTTGATATCCAAAAATCAGATTCTGAGAAAATGATTTTCAAATGTTTCACTATATAACATATAGAGAAATGACCTCTGCCCATAAAATGCATATTTTTCATCCAATCAAAATCATTTTTGGTAAACTGATTAAGGATCACACCAGGATCATTCCAGTGAAATTTTGTTGATATCCATCAGTTATATTCTGAGAAAATGATTTTCAAAGTTTCCACTATATAACATATAGAGAATTGACCTCCGCCCATAAAATGCATATTTTCCATCCGATCACAATGTCTTTTAGTAGACTGACAAAGGGTCACTCAAAGATCATTCCAGTTAAATTTGGATGATATCCATCAGTTAAATTCAAGAAAATGATTTTCAAAGTTTCCACTATAAAACATATAGAGAAATGACCTCCGCCCATAAAATGCATATTTTCCATCCGATTACAATGTCTTTTTGTAGACTGAGAAAGGGTCACCCAAGGATCATTTATGTGAAATTTAATTGGTATCCATTGATTAGAATCTGAGAAAACTCACTTTTTACCATATTTGGAAATTAGCCACGCCCATAAAATCCATGTTTTTCATTGGATCAAAATTTCTTGAACAACTTTGAAAGAGGGTCACCCAAGGATCAGTCCTGTGAAGTTTGGTTGAAATCCAGCCAGTAGTTTCTGAGAAGATTTTTAAAGAAAAGTTTACGACCGCTCGCACGCACGCTTGGGCGGACGGACGGACGGACGCACGACGGACACAACGCCATGACAATAGCCCCAGTGGCTTTCAGCCAGTGGAGCTAAAAACTTCTCAGTAACCAATGAGCCGATTTCAACCAAATTTGACAGAAAATTTCCTTGGGTGACCTCCCCAAAATTTGTTGGAGAATTTTATTATTGACCCCATATATGGGCGTGGCAGGGCGGGGAAATTTTAAACCCTGAAATCTTCCATTATCTTCCCGCAAAAAACCATAGGCCAATTTCATTCAAATTTGACAAAAATGTTCATTTCAAAACACTTTCGTGGAATTATGATTGACCTCCAAAATATTCGTGTGGCAGGGCGAGGCTTATTTTGAGCCCGAAATCTTTAAACAACTTATTCTTAGTAACCAATGGGTGGGAGGGTTCTATTTTCTTTTTGAATTCTTGGAATAACATCTCTTCAACAACTAGGCAAATGTTAATGAAACTTTGTAAGTTAAATATTTATTTATGGGCCAATCATTGTTTCTTGAACAATTTAAGTAAAAAGGTCACTTAGGAAACATTCTGGTAAAGTTTCATTGAAATCGGCCCCGTGGTTCAGGAGGAGATGTTAAAAGATTCGGGCTCCAAATAAGCCCCCCCCCCCCGCCACGCCCATATTTATGGGCCAATCTAAATTTTGCGAACAATTTAAGTAAAGGGTCACCCAAGGAACATCCATGCCAAGCTAATTGGGCAAAAATGTGGCCTCTAGAGCGCATACAAGGATTTAACTAAGATTTGACCCTTTGGCCTAGTTTTTTATCCCAGTTGACCCAATTTCGAACTCGGCCGAGATTTCAACTAGGCAATCATCCTCACCAAATCCCAGGTTGATCGAGCTAGAAATGTTGCCTCTAGAGTGCATAAGATAAGATAAGATTTATTTAAAGTCGGCAAGACAGCATAACAACAAACATAAGCTAACAATAGCTTTTGAACCGACTAGATAGCTTTTGAACCGACTAGGTAGCTTTTGAACCGACTAGATAGCTTTTGAACCGACTAGTGCATACAAAGTTTTTTCTTAGATTTGATCCTGTGACTTAGTTTTTGACCCTAGTTGACCCAATTTCAAACTCGTCCGAGATTTGATAAAGACAATCATTCCGACCAAATTTCTGGTTGATCGGGCAAATAATGTGGCCTCTAGACAAGATTTTTCTAAGATTTGACCCTATGACCTAGTTTTCGACCCCAGTTAGCCCAATTTCGAACTCGTCTGAGATTTCATCAAGACAATCATTCTGACCAAATTTAAGGTTGATCAGGCAAACAATGTGGCCCCTGCAGTGCATAAGATTTAACTTTTATGACCTAGTTTTTGATTTTTGAAAAATATGGCTTCTAGAGGGTCTTCAAGGTTTTTCCCAATAATTGACCCCGTGACCTCCCTTTGGACATAATTTCGAAGACGTCCGAGATATTATTAAGGCAGATATTCTGACTAAATTTCAGGTTGATTGTCCAAAAAGTATGGCATCTGTAGTGTCTCCAAGGTACAGTAACACACGACGGAAATCATGCGACCACAAAAGCTCACATTGAGCACTTCGAGCTCAGGTGAGCTAAAAGTGATTGAGCTAAAAAAGTCACTCAAGGTTCATTGAGTGAAATATGGTTGGTATACATCAATAAGATTCTTGGAAAAGTCACATATTACCATAAATGAAAATCAGCCACGCCCATTAAAGCCTTGTTATCCTTGAACAACTCCAAAATACGGTCTCCTAAGGATCTCTCTTGTGAAATTTGGTTAATTCCATCCAGTAGTTCATGAAGAGAAGATTTTTAAACAAAAAAAGATTCGATCAGACGGATGAAATTGCACATCGGCATGACAATAGCCCCAGTTGCCTTTATGATTTAGTTCCCCCAAACCTTTTAACTGGAGTGGTTTCTTTGTTAGAAATAAAAATGAACAGCTAGCGAGAAAATGCGGGTCATGGAATTAAACGTTAAGTACATGTTGTAACTTTCTGTCGAGCAATAGTAATTAATGCAATCACGTCTTCTAAATCGAGAGTGAAATCTAGTGTAATGCTATTGTAAGTGCCTATAGATATGGCGATATCAATATTACTTGCACTTTCCGAATATTATTTTAAGCGACAAGACAGACGCTTGTGAAGTAGGTCAGTATCACAAATATGGGGCAGGGCGTCTTTAAAAGTTGAAATGAAATTAAATCATAAGGGAATGGAACATTTTGGTGTTAGCAAAGTTTGCTGTGAATTGGGGCTATTTGCTTTTCTTCTCGTTAGCTCCACTGGCTGAAAGCCACTGGGGCTATTGTCCTGGGGAGTTGTGTCCGTCGTGCGTGCGTCCGTGCGTCTGGTCGTAAACATTTTCTTTAAAAATCTTCTCCTCAGAAACTACGTGATGAGTTTCAATCAAACTTCACAGAAATTGTCCTTGGGTAACCCTCTTTCAAAGTTGTTCAAGAAATTTTGATCCAATGAAAACATGGATTTAATGGGTGTGGCTAATTTCTAAATATTGTAAAAAGTGAGTTTTCTCAGATTCTAATTGATGGATACCAATGAAATTTTAGACTTTATCAGTCTACAAAAGATTATTGAGATTGGATGAAAAATATGCATTTTATGGCCTTTCTAAGTGTGAATAAAGAGGTGCAGAAAGATCTTTACGTTCTTCAGCTCCTGTCATAAAACAACATTCATTCAAGTAAAATGCTCTTCCAAATTTAGAAGGGTTAGAGCTGTATCATTATTTTTCCTAATGAAAAGACTATCCTATAATCTAAGCTATACCCATAAAAGCAATGTGTTTCATTGGATCTTGAATATCTTTGAAAGAGGCCCACCAAACGATCACTCCTTTGAAGACTGAAATTCCTCCTGAAAAAAGTCTTCAACCAGACACAGGGCTCATGTTTGACCCTTAATCCAGGGTTTTGACCCTCAAAAATAATGAAAGTAGCCTTCTTTGACCCTTAGAAAATACTCCCAAGGGGTCGTTTTGACCCCCGTAAGGTAATTCTAAATGACAGAATAGGAATTTTCCATTTCAGTGATGTCACTTTTATACGATTAGGAATTAAAGTTATTATTTCTTCCCTTTATATTTTAACAGGAAACATCGCTTCACATTGAAACCTGTATAATTCTATTCACAATTTGCCATTTCGGTTATTTTGACCCCTTTGGAACGAATTTTGACCCCGCCCCTAGCATTCCATTGTTTAGGAGTCAATGACACCTCATTTAGGAGTCGATGACTCCTCAGTTTCAAACTCTTGCACAGGCCGTGCAGACAGGATGGACCCAGCACTGTGTCAATTGTCCAATGGATTTTTTTAGCTCACCTGAGCACGAAGTGCTCAAAGTGAGCTATTGTGATCGTACAATGTCCCTCGTCCACAATTTCTTTAAACATCTTCTCCTAAAACGGTTGGCCAATCTTGATGAAACTAAACCATCGTTGCTTGGTTTCAGACCAGTATTATACACCAAACTCCGACAGAAACTACCAAGTGTCTTACATAAAACTATTGAATGGATTGTCTGTATAAAATATATCACATATAAAATTGACAGATAAAACCTGTTACTTACTCTTATGGTCAATGAAATTGCATCATCCATGTCCAATGTCTTCGCTGTTTTCAACTTTAACTTGTTTCTGGCTTTGCGTGTGAGTACCTCAGCAGTAGAGTTTGGTAGACTTAGAATTACTGTATTGCATACATTAAATATAAATAAATGAAATGAATACGCCCTAGGGCAAGGCATGACCAGTCAATTGATCGAGTCGGGGCCGCCGACCTCCCGTTTATTCCAACTCGGGGCCAAAGTAGTGTGTTGCAAACACAGGACCTAGCTATCCCTGAAGTCACTCAACACCATGACACGGACACCAAGGAGTTTTTCAAATGCCTCGACATCCTTTAAACTGAGAGGTTGGTGGGTGTTTACCCCAGCTTTCTTACATGGAGCTAATGCTTGTTTAGCCTGAGCCTTTCTTATCTATCAGTTTACTTAAATAGGATCGAGGTACCTATTTGTGCTCTAGAACCAATTCTAGATCGATTTTCCCTGTCTGTTCCTAGTTATGCATTCCACCCCAACTGACTGCATCTGTTTTACTTGGACCGACTTGCACCTATTGCCCTAGACATGCATAAATTATCTTTGTTTTCAATGGTTACAACAGATCTCTTTAGATGTAACGAATTTTTACGTGTATTACCTGCTTTATTTGTAATCCGTCTCATTTTCCAACCTTTGGATAGATGAATTGTCCCACTGTATACATTCAGATTATCTTAAAATGTTGTTCACTTAAATTTCAACTCACTTTTGTGAAATTTCGGGTCGGGTGGACTTGCACATGGGCCCTACTCCTGATCTGAGGGGAGTCCATGTGCTTTCGTGCTCACGTCGGATGATTCTAGATTAATACAGCAGTGTTTGCGCTCAACATGACCTTAGTTGTCAACGGACCATAAAACAATATTCATTCATTCATTCCAATAAAGATGGTGAAACTGTGATCTATGGTCAACGGTTGATTACTGCTCAAAACTCTCATAATATGCTCCAACAGTTTCTGTACGTTGAGCTCGTCCCATCTCTGTAATGGGACAACTATGGCATCTTGAAGCGCTTGGTGCTCAATAATAACGCGGACAAAATCGTTGTCGGCCAAGTCGCCTCTGGCTCTCTTCAACACCGTTTCCAGCGTGTCTTCAAGCCCCTCTTGGATGTCCATTACATTTTGGCCATTACAGTGCTCATCGATTTTTACCTCATAACATGTGTCCACTGCCATATACTTTTTGTTTGTTCTTTTTGACTTTTCTCTCATCGTGAAATTGAATTAATAAATTAATTCATAAAAGGGAAAGACATTTTAAAGAATCGTCTAACAATTGACTGGTAAAGGTTAATAAATAAGATTACCTTTACATGTAACATTAATATTTTGTATTTGATTCAATCTTTTGCTTAGTACCAAAAAGAATACATCCGGTTTTACCCATGGCACCATTAACTAAGCCATGAAGGGTATTGATGTTTCGAAGAAGCTTGTCAAGTTATTTGACCTTGACAGGTGACCTTGACTTTGTCACATGACCTTGACATTGGTACCAGCAGATGCAGATCATTGAGATCTATCAACATGCCAAAAATGGGCCTTGTATCTTGAATAGGCTTGAAGATATTGGCAATGTTATGTACTTTGGTTAAGTTTTAGAGTTATTTGACCTTGACAGATGATCTTGTCAAATGACCTTGACTTTGACATCAGCAGTCGCGGATCACTTAGATATATTATCATGCCAAATATGAGCCTTGTATCTGGAATAGGATTTAAGATATTGGCAATGTTAGTTTTTTGGTTAAGATTTTGCAGACAGACGGACAGACAGACGGAAAACAGTAAAATAATATGCCTATGATCTTTCGACTTGGGGGGAATAAAAACGTCACATCCTGCCATGTCCATTAATTGATGTTAATTTTCCTAACAATTTTTTTAAAAGGGTCACAAAAGGATAATTATACCCCCCACCTACGAAGTAGAGGGGGGTATATTGGTTTCACCATGTCTGTCTGTCTGTCCGTCCGTCCATCCGTCCGTCCGTAGACCTTTTCGTTTCCGGACTCTAACTCAAGAACCAAATGACCTACAATCATGAAACTTTATACAAATGATCCTTATGACCCAAGGAAGTGCCCTATTGTTTTTGGTCATGTAGGTCAAAGGTCAAGGTCACAGTCAGCCTTAGTTCAAATTTCGTTTTCGGACTCTAACTCGAGAACCAAGTGGCCTTCAATCATGAAACTTTATACAAATGATCCTTATGACCCAAGGAAGTGCCCTATTGTTTTTGGGCTACATAGGTCAAAGGTCAAGGTCACAGTAAATTTTTGTTCGATTTTCGTTTCCGGACTCTAACTCGAGAACCAAGTGACCTACAAGCATGAAACTTTATGCAAATGTTGCTTATGATCCAAGGAAGTGCCCTATTGTTTTTGGATCATATAGGTCAAAGGTCAAGGTCACAGTCAATTTTTGTTCAATTTTCATTTCTGGACTCTTAATTCAAAAACCGAGCGACCTAGAATCATGAAACTTCATGCAAATGCTACATATGACCTCAATATTAATTTCAAACACATCCTGTACTAATAGCACTTGCATTCTGACAAAGCACTTGTGGGGGGGTATTAGTCCGCTCTGCGACAGTTCTAGTTCTGGCAAAGTTTCATTGAAATGGCCCAGAAGGTTAGGAGGACATGTCTTTTGTAGATTCTGCTCAGTAGCTCAGAGAAGAAGCTTTTTTGATATTTAATCATATCATTGAAAACGTAATAACCCAAGAGCACTGGTGTTATCAGTCCGATCAGAATTAACAGGGAAATCTGAAAGAGCTTATCCCAAGGATCATTCCCCTCAGTTATTATTATTTTTTTTTTGTGACAGTTCAAATAAATAAATGCGTACCTTTTTCCCCATCCAATGAAAATATTAGCTGAGATATCAATCTGACCATCTCCTTTGAACCACGAATAGCCCGTTTACAGTGACGAGTAACTTCCGATGATGTTATATGTTTTGCTACATCACTTTCAGATGGACTATGACATCCACTCTGTACAAGTTCATTTCTTTTGGCTTTCATCAGTAGTTTATAATCAGCCTCATCAATTTTGAAGATGCAGCTACTAAGCCTGGCCGTAAAAGGTCAATAAAGTTGGTGTTTATCTGTGGTACATCCATTTGGAAATCTTCTCATAAAATGCCATGAATCCAGCCTGGAAAGATTGTGGAGGCAGTTCTTTAAGATGATTTTTAGAACATAAACTGTCACAAAATATACTGAACAACAAAAATAATGCATCAATTAATAAAGCATCAACCTGCTTTTTGTGTGGCCGCCATTTTTCTTTCACAGTTGCTCAGTACAGTCTTGTGTGACATCGCCTTAGCGCAGTTGGTAGCGCGTCATACTGTAAATCTAGAGGTCCTGGGTTCGATTCGCGACGGCGGCACTCATTCCTTTGGACTATTTGTATCTCACCAATGTGTTGATATCTTTAACCTGTGTGAGATAGCAGCTGTAGGCTAGGAAAGGATGTTATGGTTGTACTGGTGACAGAAATACCAGGCTTAAGCCGCCGCGATATAACTGAAAAATGTTTAAAACGGCGTTTAACTCCAATCAATCAATCAATCAATCAAAGAAATTACTTCAGGTCTTGGGGAACTAAACCCACGCTTCTGTACAATCCATTTTTATCTCTAAAGTTGAGAACGCATCAGCTCCCCTCTGTTTTAAGCATTCGGCTAAAAGCCTACAATCTGATGTTAATGGGATCAATTTCACAGTACAGTGGAATATCTATATGTCGAAGTTCGGGGGACTCATCAAAAAGATTCGACGTATAGAAAGTTCGACGAAGAGATAAAAAAAACGATTTCGGGACGAAGACATATGCGGCCATTATCACTCTTAGGTACGACAGAAACTGGTGGCGAAATAACGGGCGTATTTAATTATCGTGATGAATTAATCGAATATAAAAGATGATACTTATTTTCATTTACATTTTTAGCTCACCTGAGCACTTCGTGCTCAAGGTGAGCTTTTGGGGTTACTTGATGTCCGTCGTGCGTCGTCCGTCGTCAACATTTACCTTATGGACACTCTAGAGGCCATATTTTTAGCCCAGTCAACCTTAAAATTGGTCAGAATGATTATCTTGATGTAATCTCGGACAAGTTCGAAATTGGGTCAAGTGGGGTCAAAAACTAGGTCACAGGGTCAAATCTTAGAAAAACCTTGTGGACACTCTAGAGGCCATATTTTTGGCCCAATCAACCTGAAAATTGGTCAGAATGATTATCTTGATGAAATCTCGGACAAGTTCTAAATTGGGTCAAGTTGGGTCAAAAACTAGGTCACGGGGTCAAATCTTACAAAAAATTTGTGGACACTCTAGAGGCCATATTTTTAGCCCAATTAACCTGAAAATTGGTCAGAATGAATATTTTAATGAAATCTCGGACAAGTTCGAAATTGGGTCAAGTGGGGTCAAAAACTAGGTCACGGAGTCAAATCTTAGAAAAAATCTTGTGGACACTCTAGAGGCCATATGTTTAGCCCAGTCAACCTGAAAATTGGTCAGAATGATTATCTTGATGAAATCTCGGACAAGTTTGAAATTGGGTCAAGTGGGGTCAAAAACTAGGTCACGGGGTCAAATCTTAGAAAAACCTTGCGGACACTCTAGAGGCCATATTTTTAGCCCAATCAACCTGAAAATTGGTCAGAATAATTATCTTGATGAAATCTCGACAAGTTTGAAATTGGGTCAAGTGGGGTCAAAAACTAGGTCACGGGGTCAAATCTTAGAAAAACCTTGTGGACACTCTAGAGGCCATATTTGTAGCCCAATCAACCTGAAAATTAATCAGAATGATTATCTTGATGAAATCACGGACAAGTTTGAATTTGGTCAAGTGGGGTACAAAACTAGGTCACGGGGTCAAATCTAAGAAAGACCTTGTCGACACTCTAGAGGCCATATTTTTGGCCTAATCAACCTGAAAATTAATCAGAATGATTACCTTGATGAAATCTTGGAAAAGTTTGTAATTGGGTCAAGTGGGGTCAAAAACTAGGTCACCGGGTCAAATCTTGAAAAAACCTTGTGGACACTTTAGAGGCCATATTTTAAGCCAAATCAACCTGAAAATTGGTCAGAATGATTATCTTGATGAAATCTCGGACAAGTTCGAAATTGGGTCAAGTAAGGTCAAAAACTAGGTCACGGGGTCAAATCTTTAGAAAAATCTTGTGGACACTCTAGAGGCCATATTACTAGCCCAATCAACCTGAAAATTAATCAGAATGATTATCTTGATGAATTCACGGACAAGTTTGAAATTGGGTCAAGTGGGGTACAAAACTAGGTCACGGGGTCAAATCTAAGAAAGACCTTGTCGACACTCTAGAGTCCATATTTTTGGCCTAATCAACCTGAAAATTAATCAGAATGATTATCTTGATGAAATCTTGGAAAAGTTTGTAATTGGGTCAAGTGGGGTCAAAAACTAGGTCACCTGGTCAAATCTTGAAAAAACCTTGTGGACACTTTAGAGGCCATATTTTAAGCCAAATCAACCTGAAAATTGGTCAGAATGATTATCTTGATGAAATCTCGGACAAGTTCGAAATTGGGTCAAGTGGGGTCAAAAACTAGGTCACGGGGCCAAATCTTAGAAAAACCTTGTGGACACTCTAGAAGCCATATTTTTAGCCCAATCAACCTGAAAATTGAAAAAGCTCCACCCGGGGGCATCCCTTTCAGCTCATCTGAGCACAAAGGGTGAAAATACGAAAACCTTCAAAAATCATCCTCTCTGAAACCAGTAGGCAGACAGCTTTCATATTTAGTATGTAGCATTATCTTATAGACCTCTTCCAAGTTTGGTCATATCAAGACCCTGGGGCCTCATTTAGGGTCCAGCTGGGTGCATCCCTCTTTACATAGAATCAAAAAGCAAACAGGCATATCTGTCTTGCTATTCGCTGAAAACGTTCCATGGTATTGATCTTAGGCAATTTCTTCTTTTTGACATCTGCCTATCTAGTTAATGTGATGTCCCAGGGGTCAAAGAGACTCAGGTGAGCGATCTAGGACCATCTTGGTCCTCTTGTAAAACTATATTCATAGATTTTACTTGACAAGAATGTGCATTCAGTACTTTAAGCTCTTTAGATGGTCCTAAATGACTTTTTATGCCTCCGATAGGGAGGCATCATAAATTTGACTTGTCTGTCCGTCCGTCTGTCTGTCCGTCTGTCCGTCCGTCCGTCATTCCGTCCAAAAACTTTAACATTGGCCATAACTTCTAAATCAAAGCGGTGTCGGGGGCATTGTCATCTTACAGTGACAGCTCTTGTTAATTATTTTTTTTCAGTCTATTTAGCATGAAAAGGCTAAAGAATGGTCGAGTTGCCTTTTTAAACGAAAATAAAAGAAACAACTGTCACATTCTTAAGAGAAAGGCAAAAGCATCTTGATTCAACCTTGAAGCAAAATCGAAAATCAAGGAAACTATGAGATGAAATGCCTAGGTACAGGTAAGTAATGGCTGGCTGGGAAGAGGATAATTGGGATGAGAGGGAGTGGGTTCTATTGAATGAATGGGTTGGTCGGAATGGATGGGTTTGTATGGAAGGATTTTGATGGATGTGTGGGTTGATGAGTGATTGGTTGAATGATTGGAGGGGTGGATGGATGGATAGATAGATGGGTGGAAGGGATGGATAGTCAAAAATTATTGTGATTGGATGAAAAATATGTCTTTTATGGGTTGGAGGTTATTTCTCTATATGTTATATAAAGAGGTAACTTTGAAAATCATTTTCAACACCAGTAGAACCCAAAATATCCAAAATCCAGTAAAATTTTTGCTTTTACTAGAATTTCAAGCCTGTGGAGCAACTCAAGCCATTCATGGCTTTCTAGTCACTATATTATTCTCCCACAGAGGTAATTTTATTATTCCTGAGTCATCTGTCCCTTAAGCTGTTCTTAACTGTTTGAGGCCATGCTTGGTTTGAATCTGTTGCCTTTCATCGAAAAAACCCAAAGCTTTTACATTTACTGTGCACTGAAAGAAAGAATGATTTTATTAGGTCCACTGGCTGAAAGCCACTGGGGCTATTGTCATGGCGTTGTGTCCGTCGTGCGGTCGTCCGTCCGCCGTCCGATCGTAAACTTTTTCTTTAAAAGCTTATCCTCAGAAACTACTGGATGAATTTCAACCAAGCTTCACAGGAATGATCCTTGGGTGACCCTCTTTCAATGTTGTTCAAGAAATTTTGATTTAAGAAATTTTGATCCAATGAAACTACTGGATTTAATGGGTGTTGCTAATTTCCAAATATGGTAAAAAGTAAGTTTTCTCAGATTCTAATTGATGGATACTAATTAAATTTTACATGAATGATCCTTGGGTGACCCTTTATCAGTCTACAAAACATTATTGTGATCGGATGAAAAATATGCATTTTAATTGCGGAGGTCATTACTCCATATGTTATATTGTGGAAACTTTTTAAATCAGTCGCTTAGAATGTAATTGATGGATATCAACCAAATTTCACTGAAATGATCCTTTAGTAACCCTTTATCAGTCTACCAAAAATCATTGTCATTGGATGAAAAATATGTCTTATACGGGCAGAGGTTATTTCTCTATATGATATATAGTGGAAACTTTAAACAAGAGGGCCTGTATCGCTCCACTGGATTAAAAATCTCAAGATTTGAAAGAGAGATATTGAAAATAGAAGGTAATGAAAGTGATCAGTATTCAGAAGGAATTCCGACTTTTTTTAAGTTGAAACTGACTTATGAAGGAATGAACTCATTTAACTAACATGTAAAATTAAAAGGAAGAAAACAATTAGATATCACTTTGAAACAAAAGGACCAGAATGGCCCTAATCCGCTCATCAGAATTTTATTGATCCAGTGGATCTCATCCAATCCAAATTTCTTGAACAACTTTAGAAGAGGGTCACCCTAGGAACATTCTGGTAAAGTTTCATTGAAATCGGCCTTATGGTTCAGGAGATGTCATTCAAAAATTTCGGGATCAAAAAAGCCCCGCCCTGCCAAACCCATATTTGGGGGTCGATCCAAATTCCTTGAACAACTTTAGAAGAGGGTCACCCAAGGAACATTCTGGTAAAGTTTCATTGAAATCATCCCCATGGTCCAGGTGAGGATGAAGTTCAAAGATTTTGGGGTCAAAATAAGCCACGCCCATATTTGGGGGTAAATCCAAATTTCTTGAACAACTTTAGAAGAGGGTCACCCTAGGATCATTCTGGTAAAGTTTCATTGAAATTGGTCCAATGGTTCAGGATGAGATGTCATTCAAAGATTTCAGGGTCAAAATGAGCCAAGTCCTGCCACGCCCATATTTGGGGGTCAATCCGAATTTCTTGAACAACTTTGGAAGAGGGTCACCCAAGGAATATTCTGGTAAAGTTTCATCAAAATTGGCCCAATGGTTCAGGAGGAGATGTCGTTCAAAGATTTCGGGGTCAAAAAAAGCCCCGACCTGCCACGCCCATATTTGACGGTCAAATCAAATTTCTTGAACACCTTTGGAAGAGGGTCACCCAAGGGACATTCTGGAAAAGTTTCATTGAAATTGGTCCAATGGTTCAGGATGAGATGTCATTCAAAGATTTCAGGGTCAAAATAAGCCCCGCCCTGCCAGGCCCATACTTGGGGGTCAATCCAAATTATTTGAAGATCTTTGGAAGAGGGTCACCCAAGGAACATTCTGGTAAAGTTTCATCAAAATTGGCCCAATGGTTCAGGAGGAGATATCATTCAAAGATTTCGGGGTCAAAAAAAGCCCCGCCCTGCCTTGCCCATATTTGGGGGTCAATTCAAATTTCTTGGACAACTTTGGAAGAGAGTCACCCAAGGAACATTCTGGTAAAGTTCAATCAAAATTGGCCCAATGGTTCAGGAGGAGATGTCGTTCCAAGATTTCGGGGTCAAAAAAGCCTCCCCCTGCCACGCCCATATTTGGGGGTCAATCCAAATTCCTTGAACAACTTTGGAAGAGGGTCATCAAAGGAACATTCTGGTAAAGTTTCATTGAAATTGGTCTAATGGTTCAGGAGGAGATGTTGTTCAAAGATGTCGGGTTACAGGTCAAACCGTCGCGAAGAGCTGATTCTGACTCGGTTACGCATTGGGCATACTTACTTAACGCACTCCTACCTTTTAAAAGGAGAAGAGATGCCAATGTGTATTCCCTGTAATGCTCCATTAACTATCAAACCTATTTTTATAGATTGTATTGACACCTATCCTGGGGAATTCCAGCTCGTCGATGTGTACCCGCTTTATGTGGAACGTATGAATGAATGAATGCTGTTTTATGGCCCGTCAACAACTAAGGTTATGTTGGGCGCAAAACATTGAAAATTAACTTATTGTTAGAAAAGATGACCAATCATACATTAAATACTTAACTAGTTATAACATTATAAAACAAATCGTGGTTAGAAAGACAAATCGTCATTATGGTAAAAATGTAAGGAAATGATTACAAGTCTAAAAGGAAATAATGATCAAAAGATCAATCAAACAAGACTAAAAGGAAATAATGATCAAAAGATCAATCAAAAATAACTAAAAACAGATGAGCATGAAATCAAAAGAATCTCGGGTTAAATTTTACTAAACAAATTAATGGCCTTCAGGAAATCAAAAATCTGTTCAACTTTTACATTGTTGAACAGGTCCTTCATACTGTCTACTTTAAAAAATCTGTCTCTTATAAAAGCAAAGTCTATACATTCTAAAAATATATGCTTGACAGTAAGAGGAGCATCACATGGGATACACACTGGCATATCTTCTCCTTTTAAAAGGTAGGAGTGCGTCAGGTGTGTATGGCAAATGCGTAAACGGGTCAAAATAAGTTCTTCGCGACGGTTAGACCTGTAACCAGGCAACCAATCGCCGAGATCTTGACGAACAGAATATAATTTATCATGAATATTGGCAGGATCAGTCCAGCTGTTCCTCCAGACTTCCTTAATGAAACCATGAATAGGTGCAGCAAGGAGGGGCCTATTTTGAGCCCGAAATCTTTTAATGACATCTCCTGAACCACCAGGCCGATTTCAATGAAACTTACCAGAATGTTCTTTGAGTGACTCTTTTCAAAAATATGTTTGCTAATTTCTGATTGGCCCATAAATATGGGCATGGCAGGGTCGGGCTTATTTTATGAGACCAAATTTCAGTGTTAATGTATTCATTTACAGTAAGCGTTATTAAATGAAAGTCTTAAGATGTTAAAGCCAGTGGAGCGATATAGGCCCTCTTGGGCCTCTTGTTTTTCCCTTTCCTTTAAAACATACTGATTTCGCCGTGGGCAAGTAAATGTTTAACTGTTCTAAATAGCTTATTCGGCTATTTTTCATTTGTAATTCTACTTTAATCTTATCAATTTCAAATGTTCAATCCGTTCTTCATTTGCCTTTTGAAGTTTATAGTACATATCGCAATACATTGCAACAAAATTATATAAATGTAAACTACTCAAATCCATCTTTAAAAGATCAAAACAAGAGGACCATGATGGTCTTAGTTCGCTCACCTGAGTCTCTTTGAACCCTGGGACATCACATAAATAGGCAGATGTCAACAAGGAGATAATTTCTACATAAGATCAATACCATGGAAGGTTTTCAGCCAAAAGCAAGAAAAATATGCCTTTTCTCTCTTTGATTTAAAAAGGGATGCGGCTGGGTTGAGCCTAAATGTGACTCCAAGGTCTTGATATGAAAAAAACTTGGAAGAGGTCCACTAGATGATGCTCCATTCTAAATATGAAAGCTTTCTGCCTTCTCGTGTCAGAGAGGACTATTTTTGAAGATTTTCACCGATTGTGTTCAGATGAGCTATAAAGGATGTGCCCCGGTGGAGCCCAAATATGACCCAGGGTCTTGATATGAACAATCTTAGTAGAGGTTCTCTAGATGATGCTACATACCAAATATGAAAGTTGTCTGCCATCTGGTTTCAGAGAAGATTTTTGAAGATTTTCCTATTTTCAACCACCAGGCTCAGATGAGCTAAATGGGATGTGCCCGGTTGGAGCTCATTCCCATTAACGGCTTAAAAGTAAAGCATTCACATGATACACTGATTTCACTTTGTGTTCATATGAGCAAAAAAGGCCAACAGTTATTGCAACTATTTTCCAATACAGAGGTTTTAATAATGACTGTGTGGACTCGCACATGGGCCGTTCTCCTGATCTGAGGGGAGTTCATGTGCTTTCGTGCTCACGTCGGATTATTCTAGTTTTATACAGAAGTGTTTGCACCAAATATGACCTTAGTTGTCGACGGGCCATAAAAGAACATTCATTCATTCTTTTAGTAATGACTGTATAATCATAATATTAAAGCATTGGATGATTCAACGAGGTCTAAAGCCACAACTTTTTAACAATTTTATACTCTTATAACAATGGCTGGAGCAGCAAGCAATGGAATTTTTGTTTTTCTCTCGGGAGTACTACAATTTCTAGCAAACAGATGCTACCCCAGTTAGATTTTCAATTTCATATCAATTCGTTGGAGAGACATGTTGGAAAGGATATGTGGTTGAATCAATGACAACCCATGAATGAAGATTGGAAATCTGATACACTACCAATATGATTATATTATAAATAATTACTTACTTTAAAATCAGGGAACAGCAACTTGGTTGTAATTGTTATCTTCGCTCTACATTCCATCTTCTTAGTATACTGGCACCAGATTCTTTTATTTCCAGTCTGAAATAAAATGTTGGTCCTCAATATTTCACCTTATGAGACCATTTTCTGTCGACGCAACAGCCCGCAGAGACCATGACATTAGTCTGATCAGAAATCAACGTGGAAATCTGAGAGAGCATGTCCTAAACATCATTCCTGTGAAGTTGGGTTGAATTTTGATCAGTTATTTTAGAGAAGATTTTTTAGCTCACCTGAGCACGAAGTGCTCGAGGTGAGCTATTGTGATCGAGCTGGGTCCGTCGTCCGTCAACATCTTGTGTGCACTCTAGATGCCACAGATTTGGCCCAAATGTCTTGAAATTTGGTCACAATGTTTGTCTCCATCAACTCTCGGTCAAGTTCGAAATTGGGTCAAGTTGGGTCAAATCTTAGAAAAACCTTGTGTGCACTCTAGAGGCCACATTTTTGGTCTAAATGCTTTGAAACTTGGTCAGAATGTTTGTCTCCATCAAATCTCGATCAAGTTCAGAATTGGGTCAAGTGGGGTCAAAAATGGGGTCAAATCTTAGAAAAACCTTGTGTGCACTCTAGAAACCACATTTTTGGTCCAATTGTCTAGAACTTTGTCAGAATGTTTGTCTCCATCAAATCTCGATCAAGATCGAAATTTGGTCAAGTGGGGTCAAAATTGGGGTCAAGGGGTCAAATCTTAGACAAACCTTGTGTGCACTCTAGAGGCCACAGTTTTGGCCCAAATGTCTTAAAACTTGATCAGAATGATTGTCTCCATCAAATCTCGATCAAGTTCGAAAATGGGTCAAGTGGTGTCAAAATTGGGGTCAAGGGGTCAAATCCTAGAAAAACCTGTGTGCACTCTAGAGGCCATAATTTTGGCCCAAATGTCTTGAAACTTGGTCAGAATGTTTGTCAACATCAAATCTTGGTTAAGTATGAAATTGGGTAAAGTGGGGTCTTAAATGGGGTCAAGGGGTCAAATCTTAGAAAAACCTTTTGTGCACTCTAGAGGCCACAGTTTTGGCCCAAATGTCTTGAAACTTGGTCAGAATGTTTGTCTCCATCGAATCTCAGTCAAGTTTGAAATTGGGTCAAGTGGGGTAAAAAATGGGGTCAAATCTTAGAAAAACCTTGTTTACTCAAATATCTTGAAACTTCGTCAGATTGTTTGAATGAAACCTAGGTTTAGTTTGAAATTGGGTCAAGTTGGGTCCAAAATGGGTCAAGGGGTGAAATTTATAAAAATCCTTGTGTGCACTCTTTGATTGAAAATTATGTATTTTGGTCAGAATGTTTGTCTTGAAATCTTTCTCTTTAGAGGCAACATATTTGTCTGAAATGTTAACTTCTTGATATCTTTGACTGTTGTTAAGCCATGCATCAGGTGAGCGTTTAAGGGCCAATGGTCCTCTTGTTTTTATTTTTCATCATAAGGAACCATTTTTTGTGACAAAACACCCCGTAGAACCAGTTATCAGCCGACCAAGATTTAACGCAGACATCTGAAAGAACATGTCATAGGCATCATTCCTGTGAAGTATTGTAGATTTCAGAGAAGGAGATTTTTTCATATTTCACCATATGTGCTCATTTTTAGCTCACCTGAGCACGAAGTGCTAAAGGTGAGCTATTGGGATCGTAGAATGTCGTCGTCCACAATTTCTTTAAACATCTTCTCCTCCTAGACCAGTGGGCCAATCTTGATGAAACTTGGCTGGGATGTTCCTTGGGTCAATCTCTACAAAAGTTGTTCAAATAAATGAAATCCACCCTTAACTTTCCCTTTACCCTTAACAAAAAGGGTGAAAATATGAAAATTTTCAAAAAAATCTTCTTCTCTGTAACCAGATGGCAGAATGCTTTAATATTTGGTGTGTAGCATCATCTAGTGGGCCTCTACCAAGTTTGTTCATATCAAGACCCTTGGGTCATATTTGGGCTTTGCATGGATGCATCCCTTTATCTCTAATGAGCACGAAGGGTAAACAAATGAAAATCTTCAAAAATCTTCTTCTCTGAAACTAGAAGGCGGACAGCTTTCATATTTGGTATGTAGCATCATCTAGTGGACCTCTACCAAGTTTGTTCATATCAAGACCCTGGGGTTATGTTTGGGCTTTGCCCAGGCCCAACCCCTTTTTACATAGAATCAAAGAGCGAAAATCTTTAAAAATCTTCTTCTCTGTAAACAGATGGCAGACAGCTTTGATATTTGGTGTGTAGCATCACCTAGTGGGCCTCTACCAAGTTTGTTCATGTCAAGACCCTAGGGTCATATTAGGGCTTTGCACAGGTGCATCCCTTTATCTCTTATGAGCACGAAGGGTAAAAAAATGAAAATCTTCAAAAATCTTCTCTGAAACCAGAAGAGAGACAGCTTTCATATTTGGTATGTAGCATTATCTAGTGGGCCTCTACCAAGTTTGTTCATATCAAGACCCCAGGATCATATTTGGGCTCCACCCGGGCGCAACCCTTTTTACATAGAATCAAAGAGCGAAAATCTTGTAAAATCTTCTTTAATCGAAACCAAAGGGCTAACTGCTTTCATTTTTGGTATGTTCCATCATCTTGTGGGCCCCTACCAAGTTTGTTCATATCAAGACCTTTGGGTCATATTTGGGCTCCACCCGGGCGCATCCCTTTCAGCTCATCTGAGCACGATGGGTGAAAATGGGAAAACCTTCAAAAATCTTCTTCTCTGAAACCAGATGGCAGACAGCTTTCATATTTAGAATGTAGCATCATCTTATGGACCTCTTCCAAGTTTGTTCATATCAAGACCCTGGGGTCACTTTTGGGGTCCACCCGGGTGCATCCCTTTTTACATAGAATCAAAGAGCAAAAAGGCATATCTGTCTTGCTCTTCGCTGAAAACGTTCCATGGTAATGTCCGTGAAGTTGGCAGAATGGCAGAATAGCAGAATGAAGTTAGCAGAATGGCAGAATAGCAGAATGGCAGAATGAAGTTGGCAGAATGGCAGAATAGCAGAATGAAAAATCGAAAGTCAAAATCGGGCGCATGAAATAACTTGATTTGTTGTTTAAACGTGTTTTCAACGATTTTCCCGCCAGAAATTCCTTATATCATGCTCCGGTTAACATGCCAAGCAACCAAGTCCAAATTCAAACTAATGAAAAAAACAATCATTTTTTGAAACCAATCGGTCTAAAATCGATTTAAAAATGATATTAGAACGCAATAAAGATAATTGAGAGTGAAAAAAATAATATCTTAACAGTTTTCGCGACTTTGAAATCTCATTCTGCCATTCTGCTATTCTGCTATTCTGCTAGCAGAATGAAGTTGGCAGAATGGTAGAATAGCAGAATAAAAAATCGAATGTCAAAATTCGATGAACTTGTGCATGAAATAACTTGATTTAATGTTTAAACGTGTTTTCAACGATTTTCCCGCAAAAAATTCCTTATATGACGCTCCGGTTAACATGCCAAGCAACCAAGTCCAAATTCAAACTAATGAAAAAAACAATCATTTTTTGAAACCAATCGGTCTAAAATCGATTTAAAAATGATATTAGAACGCAATAAAAGTAATTGAGAGTGAAAAAAGTCTTATCTTAACAGTTTTCGCGACTTTGAAATCTCATTCTGCCATTCTGCTATTTTGCTAGCAGAATGAAGTTGGCAGAATGGCAGAATAGCAGAATGAAAAATCGAATGTCATAATTCGATGAACTTGTGCATGAAATAACTTGACTTGATGTTTAAACGTGTTTTCAACGATTTTCCCGCAAAAAATTCCTTATAATATGCTCCGGTTAACATGCCAAGCAACCAAGTCCAAATTCAAACTAATGAAAAAAAAAATCATTTTTTGACACCTATCAGTCTAAAATCGATTTAAAAATGATATCAGAACGTAATAAAAGTAATTGAGAGTGAAAAAAGTCATATCTCAACAGTTTTCGCGACTTTGAAATCTCATTCTGCCATTCTGCTATTCTGCTAGCAGAATGAAGTTGGCAGAATGGCAGAATAGCAGAATGAAAAATCGAATGTCATAATTCGATGAACTTGTGCATGAAATAACTTGATTTGATGTTTAAACGTGTTTTCAACGATTTTCCCGCAAAAAAATTCCTTATATCACGCTCCGGTTAACATGCCAAGCAACCAAGTCCAAATTCAAACTAATGAAAAAAACAATCATTTTTTGAAACCAATCGGTCTAAAATCGATTTAAAATGATATTAGAACGCAATAAAGATAATTGAGAGTGAAAAAATAATATCTTAACAGTTTTCGCGACTTTGAAATCTCATTCTGCCATTCTGCTATTCTGCTAGCAGAATGAAGTTGGCAGAATGGCAGAATAGCAGAATGAAAAATCGAATGTCAGAACTCGATCAATTTGTGCATGAAATATCTTGATTGGTTGTTTAAACGTGTTTTCAATGATTTTCCCGCCAAAAAATCCTTATATCATGCTCCGGTTAACATGCCAAGCAACCAAGTCCAAATTCAAACTAGTGAAAAAAACAATCATTTTTTGAAACCAATCGGTCTAAAATCGATTTAAAAATGATATTAGAACGCAATAAAAGTAATTGAGAGTGAAAAAAGTCATATCTCAACAGTTTTCGCGACTTTGAAATCTCATTCTGCCATTCTGCTATTCTGCTAGCAGAATGAAGTTGGCAGAATAGCAGAATGAAAAATCGAATGTCATAATTCGATCAACTTGTGCATGAAATAATTTCATTTGGTGTTTTAACGTGTTTTCAACGATTTTCCCGCAAAAAATTCCTTATAATATGCTCCGGTTAACATAACAAGCAACCAAGTCCAAATTCAAACTAATGAAAAAAACAATCATTTTTTGAAACCTATCAGTCTAAAATCGATTTAGAAAATGATATTAGAACGCAATTAAAGTAATTGAGAGTGAAAAAAGTCATATCTAAACAGTTTTCGCGACTTTGAAATCTCATTCTGCTATTCTGCTATTCTGCTAGCAGAATGAAGTTGGCAGAATGGCAGAATAGCAGAATGAAAAATCGAATGTCAGAACTCGATCAATTTGTGCATGAAATATCTTGATTGGTTGTTTAAACGTGTTTTCAACGATTTTCCCGCCAAAAAATCCTTATATCATGCTCCTGTTAACATGCCAAGCAACCAAGTCCAAATTCAAACTAGTGAAAAAAACAATCATTTTTTGAAACCAATCGGTCTAAAATCGATTTAAAAATGATATTAGAACGCAATAAAAGTAATTGAGAGTGAAAAAAGTCACATCTCAACAGTTTTCGCGACTTTGAAATCTCATTCTGCCATTCTGCTATTCTGCTAGCAGAATGAAGTTGGCAGAATGGCAGAATAGCAGAATGAAAAATCGAATGTCATAATTCGATCAACTTGTGCATGAAATAACTTGATTTGATGTTTAAACGTGTTTTCAACGATTTTCCCGTAAAAAATTCCTTATATCATGCTCCGGTTAACATGCCAAGCAACCAAGTCCAAATTCAAACTAATGAAAAAAACAATCATTTTTTGAAACCTATCAGTCTAAAATCGATTTAAAATGATATTAGAACGCAATAAATGTAATTGAGAGTGAAAAAAGTCATATCTAAACAGTTTTCGCGACTTTGAAATCTCATTCTGCCATTCTGCTATTCTGCTAGCAGAATGAAGTTGGCAGAATGGCAGAATAGCAGAATGAAAAATCGAACGACATAATTCGATAAATTTGAGCATGAAATAACTTGATTTGTTGTTGAAACGTGTATTCAACGATTTTCCTGCTAAACTCCTTTTATCATGGTTGGGCTGCGGCGAAAAACGTCGGAGCTACAGCGATTCGCGATGGAGTCGCGCCTCGACGCGATCGAGCCGTGATTTTAGCGGCGGAGCGAATACAGCTCGGCTCTTCAAGCGTAGATTTGCTCCCAATACACGGAATCTGCCCCGCATCGCGGTCGATCGTTAGGCAGGTGAACGGCTCTCGAGCGGCGCTTTTGGACGGCTCAGTAGCCGTCGCTAGGCAGGCAGTGGGCCGCTCGCGCCGTGGCGAAATGTTCACGCGAGTTAGACACTCGATGTAGGGCTCGAACCAATGGACCGATTCCTATGTTGTAGTTACCGTCGTGTAGCTCCATTCAAGCGCTACAATCGTGGCGAGTTAAGTTGGGCTTTGGCGGATTGCGTCGGAGCTACAGCGATTCGCGGTGGAGTCGCGCCTCGACGCGATCGAGCCGTGATTTTAGCGGCGAAACAAAAACAGCTCGGTTTTTGAAACGTAGATTTGCTCCCAAGACACAGAATTTGCCCCGCATCGCGGTCGTTCGCTAGGCAGGTTCACGGCTTTCGAGCGGTGATTTTGGACGGCTCAGAAGCCGTCGCTAGGCAGGCAGTGGGCAGCTCGCCCCGAGGCGAAACGTTCATGGGAGTGAGACATTCGATGCAGGGCTGTAACCAATCGACCGATTCCTATGTTGTAGGTACCGTCGTGTAGGCTCTATTCAAGCCCTTCAATCGTGGCGAGATTGGTTGGGCTGCGGCGAAAAACGTCGGAGCTACAGCGATTCGCGGTGGAGTCGCGCCTCGACGCGATCGAGCTGCGATTTTAGCGGCGGAGCGAGTGCAGCTCTGCTCTCGAAGCGGAGTTTTGCTCCGAGAGTCGGGAATTCGCCCCGCATAGCGGTCGATCAATAGGCAGTCTAACGGCTCTCGAGCGGCAATTTTTGACGGCTCAGTAGCCGTCGTTAGGCAGGCAGTGGGCCGCTCGCGCCGAGGCGAAATGTTCACGGGAGTGAAACACTCGATTCAGGGCTCGAACCAATGGACCGATTCCTATATTGTAGGTACCGTCGTGTAGCCATATTCAAGCGCTTCAATCTTGATGAGTTTGGTTGGGCTTTGGCGGATTGCGTCGGAGCTACAAGGATTCGCGCTGGAGTCGCGCCTCGACGCGATCGAGCCGTGCTTTTGGCGGCGGAGTGTTTACAGCTCGACTCTTGAAGCGTAGATTTGCTCCCAAGACACGGAATCTGCCCCGCATCGCGGTCGATTGCTAGGCAGGTAAACGACTCTCGAGTGGTGATTTTGGACGGCTCAATATCCGTCGCAAGGCAGGCAGTGTGCCTCTCGCGCGGAGGCGAAATGTTCAAGGGAGTTAGACACTCGATGCAGGGCTCAAACCAATGGACCGATTTCTATGTTGTATATACTGTTTTGTAGCCCTCTTCAAGCGCTACAATCGTTGCGAGTTTTGTGTGGTTGCGGCTAATAGCGTTGGAGCTACAGCGAGTCGCGCTGGAGTCGCGCCTCGACGCGATCGAGCCATGAATTCAGCGGCGGAGCGAATACAGCTCGGCTCTTCAAGCGTAGATTTGCTCCTAAGACACAGAATCTGCCCCGCATCGCGGTCGATCGCCAGGCAGGTGAACGGCTCTCCGTCGCTAGGCAGGCTGTGGGCCGCTCGCGCCGAGGAGAAATGTTCATCGGAATGAGACACTCGATGCAGGGCTCGAACCAATGGACCGATTCCTATGTCGTAGGTACTGTCGTGTAGCCATATTCAAGCGCTACAGTCGTGGCGAGTTTAGTTGGGCTGCGGCAAAAAAGACGGAGCTACAGAGATTCGCGCTGGAGTCGCGCCTCGGCGCGATCGAGCCATGATTTTAGCGGCGGAGCGAATACAGCTCGGCTCTTAAAGCGGATTTTTGCTTCGAGAGTTGGGAATTTGCCCCCCATCGCGGTGGATCTCTAAGCAGTTTAACGGCTCTCGAGCGGCGATTTAGGACGGCTCAGTAGCCTTTGCTAGGCAGGCAGTGGGCCGCTCGCGCCGGGGCGAAGTGTTCACGGGAATGAGACACTCCATGCAGGGCTCGAACCAATTAACCGATTCCTATGTTGTAGGTACCGTCGTGTAGCCCTATTCAAGCCCTTCAGTCGTGGCAAATTCGGTTGGGCTGCGGCGGATTGCGTCGGGGCTAGCAAGAATCGCGCTGGATTCGCGCCGCGACTCATTTGAGCCGCGATTTTTTGCGGCCATGCGAAAGCAGTTGTGCTCTCGAAGCAGTGATTTGCTCCCAAACTTCGGATTTTGCCCCGCATCTCAACCCGTATAGCAGTGATTTTTGCCGCAGTTATCCGCATTCTCGCTCCCAGAACTCTCATTTTGCCCCGCAATTTTGACTGCCCATCGGCCGTTGCTCGGCCCCCAGTTGGCTGATCGGGAAAATCCTGGGGTCTACGGGTCGTCTCGACGAGCTCTTCAATCAGGTAGAGTTTTGCACCTCCAACCCAACTACAGGCGAAAATCAAGTTTTCGGCGCCCAGACCGGAAGTGCAGTGGCTGGGTCGGGATTGCTCGACGTCGATCACCTCTGGGGCTAAGTCTCTTCCATCGAGGCGGGTTTGGCGTTCCCATCTCATACATGGCCGGAGAAACGCGAATACGGGCCGTGGGGCACGAGAGCAGTGCGGCCGTTACCGGGTAACGCCGCTGGGCCGATCCAAGGCGCTGATCGAGTCCATCATGGCTCGGTATTGTTGCTCCTCCCAAGCTGCGGAGCTGCGGCTACGAGCGGCCGCTCTAGAGCGATTCACGCTGATGTCGCTAGGGTGCCGGCCGATCAGAGGCGCTTCGGCCGTAGCTCGGCCCCCAGTGGCCTATCGGGACAATCCTGGTGTCTACGCGTTTGTCTCGACTAGCTCTATAATCGGGGAGATTTTCGCACCTCTATCCCATCCACAGGCGAAAATCTTTTTCGACGCCAAGACCGGAAGTGCAGTGGCTGAGTCGGGATTGCTCGACGTCGATCGCTGTTGGGGCTCGGTCTCTACCATCGAGGCGAGTTTGGCGTTCCAAGCTCATCTATGGCCTAAGAAACGCGAATACGGGCCCTGGGGCGCGAGAGCAGTAACGCTAACCCTAACCCTAAACCTAACCCTAACCCTAACCCTAACCCTTACCCTAACCCTGACCCTATCCGAACTGGGCTTTTCAGAGGCTCTACGGCCATAGCTCGGCCCCCAGTTGGACGATCGGGACAATCTTGGTGTCTACGTGTTTGTCTTGACGAGCACTACAATCGGAGAGAGTTTCGAACCTCCATCTCAACCACAGGCGAAAATCGCGTTTTCGGCGCCCCATCCGGAAGTGCAGTGGCTTGGTCGGGATTGCTCGACGTCGTTCGCTACTGGGGCTCTGTCTACTTCATCGAGGCGAGTTTGGCGTCCCCAGCTCATCCATGGCCGGAGAAACGCGAATACGGGCCCTGGGGCGCGAGAGTATAGCGGCCGCTGCCTGGCATCGCCGCTTGGCCGAGCCAAGGCGTTGATCGAGTCGATCATGGTACCCTCTTGTTGCTCCAGCCAAGTACGACAATCGTGGCGAGTGTTGTGGAGCTGCGGCTATTAGCGGCCGCTCTAGAGCGATTCGCGCTGATGTCGCTAGGGTGCAAGCCGAGTTTGGCTTTTAAGAGGTGCTACGGCCGTAGCTCGGCCACCAGTGGACCGATCGGGACAATCTTGGTATCCACGTGTTTGTCTCGACGAGCTCTACAATGGGGGAGAGTTTCGCACCTCAATCCAATCCACAGGCGAAACTCGCGTTTTCGGCGCCCAGACCGGAAGTGTAGTGGCTGAGTCGGGATTGCTCGACGTCGATCGCTGTTGGGGCTCGGTCCCTACCATCGAGGCGAGTTTGGCGTTCCAAGCTCATCTATGGCAGAAGAAACGCGAATACGGGCCGTGGGGCGCGAGAGCAGTAATCCTTACCCTAACCCTAAACCTAACCCTAACCCTGACCCTATCTGAACTGGGCTTTTCAGAGGCGCTGTGGCCATAGCTCGGCCACCAGTGGACCGATCGGGACAATCTTGGTGTCTACGTGTTTGTCTCGACGAGCACTACAATCGGAGAGAGTTCCGCACCTCCATCCCAACCACAGGCGAAAATCGCGTTTTCGGCGCCCCGACCGGAAGTGCAGTGGCTGGGTCGGGATTGCTCGACGTCGTTCGCTACTGGGGCTCGGTCTCCTCCATCGAGGCGAGTTTGGCGTTGACAGCTCATCCATGGCCGGCGAAAGGCGAATACGGGCCCTGGGGCGCGAGAGTATAGCGGCCGCTGCTGGGCATCGCCGCTTGGCCGAGACAAGGCGTTGATCGAGCCGATCATGGTACCCTCTTGTTGCTCCAGCCAAGTACTACAATCGTGGCGAGTTTTGTGGAGCTGCGGCTTTTAGCGGCCGCTCTAGAGCGATTCGCGCTCATGTCGCTAAGGTGCAAGCCGAGTGCGGCTTTTAAGAGGAGCTACGGCCATAGCTCGGCCCCTAGTTGGCCGATCGGGACAATCTTGGTGTCTACGTGTTTGTCTCGACAAGCTCTACAATCGGGGAGAGTTTCGCACCTCCATCCGAACTACAGGCGAAAAACTTGTTTTCGGCGACCAGACCGGAAGTGAAGTGGCTGAGTCGGGATTGCTGGACGTCGATCGCCTCTGTGGCTCGGTCTTTACCATCGAGGCGAGTTTGACGTTTCCAGCTCATCTATGGCCGGAGAAACACGAATACGGGCCCTGGGGCGCGAGAGCAGTGTGGCCGTTGCCGGGTAGCGCCGTTTGGCCGAGCCAAGGCGTTGATCGAGTCGTTCATGAAACGGGCTTGTTCCTCCACTTAAGCACTACAATCGTGGCGAGTTTGGCGGGGCTTCGGCTATTGGCGGCCGCTCTAGATCGATTCGCGCTGATGTCGCTAGGGTGCCGGCCGAACTGGGCTTTTCAGAGGCGCTACGGTCATAGCTCGGTCCCCAGTTGGCCGATCGGGACAATCTTGGTGTCTACGTATACGTCTCGTCGAGCACTACCATCGGGGAGAGTTTCGAACCTCCATCCTAACTACGGGCGAAAATCGAGTTTTCGGCGCCCAGACCGGAAGTGCAGTGGCCGGGTCGGGATTGCTCGACGTCGATCGCCTCTGTGGCTCGGTCTCCTCCATCGAGGCGAGTTTGGCGTTCACAGTTCATCCATTGGCGGAGACAGGCGAATACGGGCCCTGGGGCGCAAGAGTATAGCGACTGCTGCCGGGCATCGCCGCTTGGCCGAGCTAAGGCGTTGATCGAGTCGATCATGGTACCCTCTTGTTGCTACAATCGTGGCGCGTTTTGTGGAGCTGCGGCTATTAGCGGCCGCTCTAGAACGATTCGCGCTGATGTCGCTAGGGTGCAAGCCGAGTTTGGCTTTTAAGAGGCGCTACGGCCATAGCTCGGCCCCCAGTTGGCCGATCGGGACAATCTTGGTGTCTACGTGTTTGTCTTGACAAGCTCTTCAATCGGAGAGAGTTTCGAACCTCCATCCCAACTACGGGCGAAAATCGTGTTTTCGGCGCCCTGACCGGACATGCAGTGGCTGGGTCGGAATTGCTCGACGTCGATCGCCTCTGGGGCTTGGTCTCTACAATCGAGGCGAGTTTGGTGTTCCCAGCTTATCTATGGCCGGAGAAACGCGAATACGGGCCCTGGGACGCGAGAGCAGTGGGGCCGTTGCCGGGTAACGCCGCTGGGCCGAGCCAATGCGCCGATCGAGTCTATCATGGTTCCGTCTTGTTGCTCCACTCAAGCACTACGATAGTGACGAGTTTGGCGGTTCTGCGGCTATTAGCGGCCGCTATAGAGCGATTCGCGCTGATTGATTTTTTCATTAGTTTGAATTGGGACTTGGTTGCTTGGCATGTTAACCGGAGCATGATATAAGGAATTTTTTGCGGGAAAATCGTTGAAAACACGTTTAAACATCAAATCAAGTTATTTCATTCAAAAGTTGATCGAATTATGACATTCGATTTTTCATTCTGCTATTCTGCCATTCTGCCAACTTCATTCTGCTAGCAGAATAGCAGAATAGCAGAATGGCAGAATGAGATTTCAAAGTCGCGAAAACTGTTTAGATATGACTTTTTTCACTCTCAATTACTTTAATTGCGTTCTAATATCATTTTCTAAATCGATTTTAGACTGATAGGTTTCAAAAAATGATTGCTTTTTTCATTAGTTTGAATTTGGACTTGGTTGCTTGTTATGTTAACCGGAGCATATTATAAGGAATTTTTTGCGGGAAAATCGTTGAAAACACGTTTAAACACCAAATCAAATTATTTCATGCACAAGTTGATCGAATTATGACATTCGATTTTTCATTCTGCTATTCTGCCATTCTGCCAACTTCATTCTGCTAGCAGAATAGCAGAATGGCAGAATGAGATTTCAAAGTCGCGAAAACTGTTGAGATATGACTTTTTCACTCTCAATTACTTTTATTGCGTTCTAATATCATTTTTAAATCGATTTTAGACCGATTGGTTTCAAAAAATGATTGTTTTTTTCACTAGTTTGAATTTGGAATTGGTTGCTTGGCATGTTAACCGGAGCATGATATAAGGAATATTTTGCGGGAAAATCGTTGAAAACACGTTTAAACAACAAATCAAGTCATTTCATGCACAAATTGATCGAGTTCTGACATTCGATTTTTCATTCTGCTATTCTGCCATTCTGCCAACTTCATTCTGCTAGCAGAAAAGCAGAATAGCAGAATGGCAGAATGAGATTTCAAAGTCGCAAAAATTGTTGAGATATGACTTTTTTCACTCTCAATTACTTCTATTGCGTTCTAATATCATTTTTAAATCGATTTTGAACTGATAGGTTTCAAAAAATGATTGCTTTTTTCATTAGTTTGAATTTGGACTTTGTTTTTGGCATGTTTACCGGAGCATGATATAAGGAATTTTTTGCGGGAAAATCGTTGAAAACACGTTTAAACATCTAATCAAATTATCTCATGCAAAAGTTGATCGAATTCTGACATTCGATTTTTCATTCTGCCATTCTGCCAACTTCATTCTGCTAGCAGAATAGCAGAATGGCAGAATGAGATTTCAAAGTCGCGAAAACTGTTGAGATATGACTTTTTTCACTCTCAATTACTTTTTTTGCGTTCTAATATCATTTTTAAATCGATTTTAGACCGATTGGTTTCAAAAAATGATTTTTTTTCATTAGTTTGAATTTGGACTTGGTTGCTTGGCATGTTAACCGGAGCATGATATAAGGAATTTTTTGCGGGAAAATCGTTGAAAACACATTTAAACATCAAATCAAGTTATTTCATGCAAAAGTTGATCGAATTCTGACATTCGATTTTTCATTCTGCTATTCTGCCATTCTGCCAACTTCATTCTGCTAGCAGAATAGCAGAATGGCAGAATGAGATTTCAAAGTCGCAAAAACTGTTTAGATATGATTTTTCACTCTCAATTATCTTTATTGCGTTCTAATATCATTTTTAAATCGATTTTAGACCGATTGGTTTCAAAAAATGATTGTTTTTTTCATTAGTTTGAATTTGGACTTGGTGCTTGGCATGTTAACCGGAGCATGATATAAGGATTTTTTTGCGGGAAAATCGTTGAAAACACGTTTAAACAACAAATCAAGTTATTTCATGCACAAGTTGATCGAGTTCTGACATTCGATTTTTCATTCTGCTATTCTGCCATTCTGCCAACTTCATTCTGCTAGCAGAATAGCAGAATGGCAGAATGAGATTTCAAAGTCGCGAAAACTGTTGAGATATGATTTTTTTTCACTCTCAATTACTTTTATTGCGTTCTAATATCATTTTTAAATCGATTTTAGACTGATAGGTTTCAAAAAATGATTGTTTTTTTCATTAGTTTGAATTTGGACTTTGTTTTTGGCATGTTAACCGGAGCAAGATATAATGAATTTTTTGCGGGAAAATCGTTGAAAACACGTTTAAACATCAAATCAAGTTATCTCATGCAAAAATTGATCGAATTCTGACATTCGATTTTTCATTCTGCTATTCTGCCATTCTGCCAACTTCATTCTGCTAGCAGAAAAGCAGAATGGCAGAATGAGATTTCAAAGTCGCGAAAACAGTTAAGATATGATTTTTTTACTCTCAATTATCTTTATTGCGTTCTAATATCATTTTTAAATCGATTTTAGACCGATTGGTTTCAAAAAATGATTGTTTTTTTCATTAGTTTGAATTTGGACTTGGTTGCTTGGCATGTTAACCGGAGCATGATATAAGGAATTTTTTGCGGGAAAATCGTTGAAAACACGTTTAAACAACAAATCAAGTTATTTCATGCACCCGATTTTGACTTTCGATTTTTCATTCTGCTATTCTGCCATTCTGCCAACTTCATTCTGCCATTCTGCTATTCTGCCATTCTGCTAACTTCATTCTGCTATTCTGCTATTCTGCCATTCTGCCAACTTCAGGGACATTCCATGGTATTGATCTTAGGCAATTATCTTCTTTTTGACATCTGCCTATCTAATTAATGTGATGTCCTAGGGGTCATAGAGATAATAGCATTTATTTCGTGTTTGTTGCTGTTTTGAGATATGTTTAACTGATTTACATTTTATATTGTAAATCGTAAGTCAGACAATACATTTGTTTTGTGTTCTCAACAATTGTTGAAGACGGCAGGACATATCATGAAAAGTTGTGAAGACTTTTATGGTGTTTCTTCACCTAAAGAAACACCATTTGAAGATCAAGACGGTTTAACCCAACAAGAAAAATTGTGCTCTACTATAGACTACAGTAAGCTGATGCTTCATAGTATTGTGCAAAACCTCCAAGTTAGGAGGACGCCAGAAACTGTTAAGTTTAATATAGAGTATACAGCGCAAATTAAAACACATACACAACGCTTGCTTGAATCCGTAGCCCCACAAATTGGCAGCTACACAGAATATAGTCCATCACCGCCATCGTCACTTTTTCCGGGTCCAAGCTAATCTGTGCAGATTGACTCAGATGACGAAAAAGCCTATAAATGGAATGGGTCTGATGCGTCAAAGGTATGATTATTAAACCTTAACATTGAAATTGACACCTTTTCCGATCAAAACTATACGTTCTCCCAGGGCTCCATTCAATCATTTCAAACACTCGCTCAAATCGATAAAAAAAATCCGAAATCTTCAGAAACATTTCGAAATTGACCAAGGCGATCAATATTCAATTAATATCGATCTTATTATTCTACGGTTTCAATGACTGGTGTGTATTTTTAAGTGCCTGGTTGGTCACCGAACACACAATCAGGAAAGAACGTTTATTTTATGACAGGGAGGCAATGAATATAGCTCCTTTTATTGGAGGCTAAGAAAGGATGTGATTGTTTTACTGGTGAGCGAAATACCCGGAATCGATTGTTAGGTGCTCCAGCCGCCGCGATATAACCGCGAAAAGAGCGGTTAACTCAATTCAATCAATCTGTTCATCTTGAATAATACTCAAAACTCGCTTCATTCATTCGTTCAATTTCATTCCAAGATGCCCCCAGCTGGGCGGGGGGATAGAAATAGTCGGCTGCTGTCCATGTAGTACATGGTAAGACCCCAAACAAATGGACCTGCCTGTTTGCCGTGGGCTGCGACCCGTAATGCCTGATGACGGGATCCTGGTGGTTGAGTGACCTCAGGGATTGGCTAGGCCCTGTGTTTACAACACACCACTTTGGCCCTGAGTTGGGACAAACGGGAGGTCAGGCGGGCCCGACCTGATCAATCGGCTGGTCATGCCATGCCCTAGGGCGTTTTTATCAAAAAGCCTTGTCTTTTAATTGTGTTTCATAAACCATCGTTTTCATTAAATGACGTTTTCACTTACGCCTTAGAAGGCGGTGGCTCATGGGCCAATCGGGTAAATATGGTGTTTGATCGACAATTTTACTGTCTGATGTCTAGTTCATGCTTGGTTGAAATATTCATCAGCGTATTTTTGCTTGATCTAGCCATTTTGCTACGAGTATATCGGCGATGTATCCCCTGCACCTCTCCTGAGATGGAATTCCCCAGGTTAGGTGTACCCTTGTAGGACTCCGAGGGCGGGTGGTTTGGAGCATCGCCGATGAAGTCAATCAACTACCATGGCACAAAACAAGAAAACCAAGCGTTACTTATCGGACTCCGAAGAGGAAACTGTGAGCAGCAAGTCTTTTCCAAAGTTCCTTGTAATTCAAAGTGAAGACCCTGATGATCCTATAACAGAACTATCACCTTTCATTATTGAGAAACAACTCAATGCTATCATCGGAACACCTAAATCCGTGAAAAATTTGAAAAATGAAACGTTGTTGATAGAGGTATCTAAAAGAGCACAGGCAGATAATCTATTAAAGATCACAAAGTTCTACAACATAGAAGTCAAATGCTACGCCCATGAAAAGCTTAATACATCTAAGGGAGTAATTCGCTGTAGAGAACTGTCTAAATGCACCACAATTTATGAAATTAAACAAAATCTTAGAGGTCAAGGTGTTACTGAGGTTAAAAGAATACAGTTTACGAGAGATAATAAAACAATTAAGACCAACACATATATTTTGACATTTGATCAACCCACACTACCTAGTGAAATTAAAATAGGGTTCCAGATTGTGAAAGTTGACGTGTTTGTGCCGAACCCGTTGCGATGTTTCAAATGTCAAAGGTTCGGCCATCACGAGGATCATTGCCTTAAAGCAGCAGTTTGTCGAAAATGTGGATATACTGGTGTGGAAGATGGTGAACACGATGAGGATACTTGTCAGAACGACTTGAAATGTATTAATTGCGGGCAAGATCATGCAGCAAGCTCTAGGGCCTGTCCCAAATTTCAAAAAGAAAAGGAAATTCTTAATGTAAAATTCAGACAGTCTGTTAGTTTCTTTGAAGCTCGAAAAATTGTAGAAGCAAGAAATGGGTCTCCAATTGGGGTAGACAATAGCTACGCTAGTAAAGTAAAACCTACTCCGTCAGCAATGCCTCAACCTAAAACAAAAGAATGTAGTACTTGTGAACGGCTTCTAAAAATCTTAACTGAATTGTTCCCTCAGGTAAAGGAAAAGATCGACCAAGTCATGTCAGAAGAATCTCCAGATGACCAACCAAAAGTCGTAGAAAATGTAGATACCTCTAACTTAGAAAAGATGCAGTCTGCTCCCCGACCTCAGAAAGTTAATAATGCTAAAAATTCAAATAAAAATTCAAACAATAGCGATGTTACAGAAACGTCTGAATGTTCTTATCAAAAGTCGAATGTTCAAAAAGATAAGTCTAAGTATACTTCAGAGTCCGGTAGTCAAAGAAGACGTCGAATAAATTTGGAGAAGGTTTCTCCCCCTCCAGTTTCGACCGGCAATCGCTTCTCTGAATTAAGTGAATCGGACGAAGAGGAGGAGATGGATGTACCCGCTCCCCCTCCTCCGAATCCCCCTCCTTCAAAACAAACAGATGCAATAAGGCAAGGTGCGAATAAAATTAACCTAACAGGAGTTAAATAATGGGTAATTTCTTAATTCCATTAATAAGTGGTATAATCTTTACAATAAGTTTCATAATGGCGAATAACATAATACAATGGAATTGTCGCAGCATCAAGGCCAATTTCGAAGAACTTAATCTTCTGGTAAACAAACATAAACCAGTTGCAGTATGTATACAAGAAACGTTTTTAAAAGATACAGATAAGTTTTCTTTGAAAAATCATTCTTGCTATCTGACTAACTTTACAGAACGTGAGAGAGCATCTGGTGGTGTGGGAATTATTGTTAAAAATAATATTCCTCACCGTCATGTTAACTTAAATACCTCTCTACAAGCAGTAGCAGTAAGTGTTTCTCTAAATAAAACAATTACATTGTGTTCTATTTACCTTCCTCCTAGTTCCCCTGTAGATGGTAGAAAACTTGATAATCTTGTTGATCAGCTACCACAACCATTTATACTTATGGGGGATTTCAATTCTCACCATAGGTTATGGGGATGCTCCAATACAGACGACAAAGGTCGTATTGTTGAGGATTTTGTTACGAAGCATGATCTTGTTTTATTGAATGACAAATCTAGAACTTATCTTCATCCTGCAACTGGAAATTATTCTTCACTAGATTTGACTATTTGCAGTCCTGATATTTTTCCTGATTTTTCATGGAAAGTAGTTTCTGACCTTCATGGTAGTGACCATTTCCCTATTCAGATCTCCGAATTAGGACCATCTGTTCAGGAGCGCCCTAGGCGTTGGAAACTCCATAAAGCTAATTGGGAACTTTTTAAAACCACCTGCGAACAGTCGATAAATCCAGAAGCCTTTGATGACTGTGAAAACTCTGCAGACTTGTTTACATCTTTACTTTATTCTGCTGCAGAAAAAAGTATTCCACAAACATCGCCTGACCCAAAGAATCCAAACAAGCCATGGTTCAATGATGATTGCAAAAAGGTTATAGCCGAGAGGAAACGTGCTCTTAGAGCGTTTGGCTTAAGGCCTTCAAAGGAAAATCTTTACAAATTCAAAATTGCACGTGCAAAAGCACGTCGCACTATAAAACAAAGTAAGCGTTCGTCTTGGAGACAGTATGTCTCTAGATTAAATTCTAGATCATCTGTCAAAAAGACTTGGGACATGATACGTAAAATTAGTGGGAAGAATACATCACTAAGTGTTGGCCATCTTAAAACAGATGAAGATGATACAGTGTCTTCGAAACACGATATTGCTAATGTCTTGGCAGACACATTTGCCAAGAAATCTTCCTCTACTAATTATTCACCTACGTTTCAGAAGTTTCAAGGTGAAAAAGAAAAGTCAAAACTTAATTTCAGTTCCAGAAATCTGGAACACTATAATAGAGACTTTTCCGTTAAGGAATTGAAAAAGGCTTTAAAGAAGTGTCACGACACTGCTGTCGGATCAGACGCTATTCATTATCAATTCCTCAAACGTTTGCCATCTCGTTCCCTACATTGCTTACTTCAAATTTATAATCAGGTATGGAAGACGGGAAGCATTCCAGCCTCTTGGCGGGAAGCCATCGTTATTCCAATACCTAAACCAGGTAAAGATTCCACAAACCCTTCAAATTACCGCCCTATTGCTTTAACTAGTTGCATCTGTAAAACCATGGAAAGAATGGTCAATGATCGTCTTGTTTGGTTTCTTGAAAAGAACCACCTTATTACGCAAGTCCAAAGTGGCTTTCGTAAACAGAGAAGCACTCTTGATCATCTTGTTCGCTTCGAGACATTTATTCGAGAAGCCTTTATAAAAAAGGAACACGTTGTTTCTGTCTTTTTCGATCTCGAAAGTGCTTATGATACCACTTGGAAGTATGGAATTATGAACGACCTCTATGATTTCGGTATACGAGGTCGCCTTGCCTTTTTCATCTCAGCTTTTTTGGATGAACGTCAGTTTAGAGTCCGTGTTGGTGATACTTTATCTGATCCCCATGAACAAGAAATGGGTGTTCCCCAGGGGAGTATTTTATCGGTGACACTGTTTAGTGTCAAAATAAACAACATCGTTAAAACCGTTTGCCCTGGTGTGGAATGTTTTCTTTACGTTGACGACTTTTGTATCTGCTACAGATCAAAACATATGCATACAATTGAAAGACAATTGCAACAAGTCTTGAATAATCTTTCAAAATGGTCCAATGAAAACGGTTTCAAGTTTTCGAAGACTAAAACTAAATGTATGCATTTTTGCCAATCGAGAAAAATGCACCTTGATCCAGATTTAAAGTTGGACGGGGTACCGATTGAAGTTGTCAAGGAATTTAAATTCTTAGGACTATTATTTGACTCTAAGCTTTCGTTTATTCAACACATTGACAATTTGAAAAATAAATGCCAAAAGGCCCTTAACCTTTTACGTGTTGTATCCAGTATGGATTGGGGAGCCGATAAAAAGGTTCTATTGCGCCTCTATAGGGCACTTGTTAGATCAAAGCTAGATTATGGCTGTGTTGTTTACGGTTCTGCGCGCCCTTCATACCTTCGCAAACTTGATACTATTCATAATCAGGGATTGCGCTTGGCGTTGGGTGCATTTAGAACATCGCCAATTAACAGTGTTTATGCAGAAGCAAATGAGCCTTCCTTAAATTTACGCAGGAAGAAGCTTTCCATGCAATATTATTTAAAATTAAAATCAAACCCCGATAATCCTACTCATAAAGTTGTTTTTGAACCTAAATATAGAGATGCTTTTGAAAAGAAAAAGAACCCAATACTTCCTTTTAGTTTGCGCTGTGAAGCCGATGTAAGCTCTCTAGATTTTGACCTAGAGGACGTGGCAGAACATATTGTTCCTGATGTTCCTTTATGGACATATAAAAGTCCCACGTTTCTTTATGATCTTGCTTCAAGCAAAAAGGATACAACAGATCCATCTATTTTTAAAACCAAATTCTTGGAAGTCAAAGAAAAATACACATCTTATGAAGAAATATACACTGACGGTTCAAAAGATGGCGAAAAAGTTGCTTCAGCCACTTTTTAGATGGCGAAAAATATCAATTCCGCCTTCCCAATAACTCTTCTATTTTTTCAGCCGAGCTTAAGGCCATTGATCTCGCACTCGATCATATGATCGCAGAACGTCTCTCTCGCTATATCATCTTTACTGACTCTATGTCAAGCATGCAAGCGATTGAGCACGAAAATACTGACAATCCCCTTATTGTAAGGCTACTTGATAAAATAGCTAAGCTTAATGATATTGATCTCGTTTTCTGTTGGCTTCCAAGCCATATTGGTATTCGTGGTAATGAAGAGGCAGATAAAGCTGCCAAGGATTCATTATCACTTGAAATTTTACCCTTTGAAGTACCTTTTACTGATTTTAAACCCCTTATTCATAGTTTTATTCATGATGTCTGGAGTAATTGTTGGACTGATCCAGCCAACCAGAATAATAAGTTATTCTCTGTTCGACCAGACCTCGGCGATTGGATTCCTGGTTACAGGGCAAGCCGTCGCGAAGAGCTGATTTTGACTCGCCTACGCATTGGCCATACTTATCTTACACACTCACATCTTTTTAAAGGAGAAGAGATGCCAATGTGCATTCCATGCAACACTCCTCTTACTGTCAAACATATTTTTATCGATTGCATTGATTTTTCTTTAATAAGAGACAGATATTTTAAAGTTGATAGTATGAGGCAGTTGTTTGACAATATTAAAATTGAACTAATTTTTGACTTTCTCAAGGCGATTCATTTATATAGCAAAATCTGATTTTTAGGTACTATTAATTATGTTTTCTTCTTAATTCTTAAAATGGTTCTATTAAATTTTACCGTTTTCAATGGCTCTTTTGGCTATTATTTCTTATACATTTGAAATTCTTTAAGATTTTTATATGTTAACATTGAAATTGTTTTAAAATATTTCATACAATGAATACTCACTTTTTTATACATGAGTGTTTGCGCCCAACATGACCTTAGTAGTCGACGGGCCGTAAAACAATATTCATTCATTCATTCCAAGATCATTCGTCTTTTCAATTTTACGATGTTCTTAACTGTATTTAAATAAAAGACGAACTTATACCAATTAAACAATAGTAATAAAGAAAAAGAAAGATGGGGAAGCAAGGTATCATTTATTTGCCTTGCGGTTACCGTTGTAGGTCAACCCATTGCATTAGGCTAGTAAAACCAAATAAATAATGCATAAAGAAAAAAAGGGGAAGCAATGTATCATTTCGATGGCTTATCGCGAAACGGTTGTAACTCCCTATATGTTACAACCGTTTCGCACTGAGCCGTCGATTTGCTTTGCGGTTACCGTGTAGGTAAACCTATTACAAACATCTTAATAGAATCAAGTTTTGATTTAAGGAAGATGTGTTGATAGTTTAGCGCATCACTTACTTGCGTGTATTCATAAGATAAGGAAATTGGGTTAGTGTTGCGCTAACAAATCGATGGAAACCTTATATTCTTCATTCTTTCGAGAAAATGATAAAATGATTCAATCAAATAAATGACTACAGTACGTGATATGGGAATAACTACAGAGACCATGGTTTATTTTTTTTTTTAAATATATAGCTTTTGCATACGATTTTGGTGTCTTTAATATGGTTTTTGGCTCATAACCATTTAAATTCAAAATTGCGCCGAATGGGGTTTGCCTCCTCGTGGCACGGCTGGAAATATTACACCTGTATGTATCTCAGTATACAAGTGTTATAACCGAAAACCCTGTTAAAATTCAGAACGCTTTCTACTGGAATCTGGTTAAAATATGGAAATATTTTAGAATGATGTAACCTTAGATTGAAGTGTGTCCTTTAATTCTTCAAAACTGCTTACTAAGAAAAGTTTTACATTTCTGCTTTTTACATAACTTACCTGGAAGAACTGGAAGGGGCAGTAAAAAAGGTTGCCAGGCTGGCGGTTCTATCAGAAAGACACAAACACACATACACAGGAAAAGAGAGAGAGGGAGAGAGAGATCAAGAGAGAGATTGTGAGAAAGAGGCAGGGTTGCTAGGCTATCAGAAACACATACACAGAAAGAGAGAGAGAGAGAGAGAAGAGGGAGAGAGAAGAGAGAGAGGGGGCAGTGCGAAGGTTGCCAGGCTGGTGGTCAGAAACATACATACAAAGAAAAATAGAGAGAGAGGGATCGAGAGAGAGAGAGAGAGCAAGAGAGAAAGAAACGAGGATGATAGGCAGCGGTTCTATCAGAAACTCACACACATACACAGAAAAAGAGGGAGAGGAAGAGAGAGAGGGGGATTTTTAGGCTAGTGGTTCTAACAGAAACGCAAATACAACCAAACACACGCGCAGAAAAAAAAGTGTGAGAAAGAGAAAGAAAGGGAGGGAGAGAGAGAGTGTTGCTAGGCTGGTGGTTCTATCAGAAACACACACACATACATAGAAAGAAAAAAGAATAAGATAGGAAGAAAGAAAGAGGGAGAGAAAGCGAGAGTTAGAAAAGAGGGAGAGAAAGAGCCAGAGGAAATGATAGAGAGAGAGAGAAAGGGGGATTGATTTTGCTAGGCTGCCGGTTCTATTAGAAACACAGTGAGAAGGTTGCTAGATTGGCGGTTCTATCAGAAACAAACACACAGGCACACATACATAGAAAAAAATGCGAGAGGGGGAGAGAGAGACAGCGAAAAAGGAAGATAGAGAAAGATAGAGAGAGAATGTGATATAGAGAGGGTTGCTAGGCTGGTGGTTCTATCAGAAATACACATGCACACATAAACAGAAAAAGAAAGAGAGAGCGAGAAAGAAAGGGGGAAAGCTCGAGAAAAAGAGAGGGAGAACGAAAGAGGGAGAGAGAGGGGGGCAGTGAGATGGTTGCTAGGGTGGTGATTCTATCAGAAACAAACACACACGCACACATATCAAGACAAAGAATGCGAAAGGGAGAGAGAGAGAGAGAGAGAGATGGAGAGGTAAAAAGAGGATTGCTAGGCTGGTTGTTCTATCAGAAACACGCACACATACACAGAAAAAGAGAGAAAGGGGGATTGATTTTGCTAGGCTGCCGGTTCTATCAGAAACACAGTGAGAAGGTTGCTAGATTGGCGGTTCTATCAGAAACAAACACACAGGCACACATACATAGAAAAAAATGCGAGAGGGGGAGAGAGAGACAGCGAAAAAGGAAGAAAGAGAAAGAGAGAGATAGAGAAAGATAGTGAGAGAATGTGATATAGAGAGGGTTGCTAGGCTGGTGGTTCTATCAGAAATACACATGCACACATAAACAGAAAAAGAACGAGAGAGCGAGAAAGAAAGGGGGAAAGCACGAGAAAAAGAGAGGGAGAAAGAATGAGGGAGAGAGAGGGGGGCAGTGAGATGGTTGCTAGGGTGGTGATTCTATCAGAAACAAACACACTCGCACACATATCAAGAAAAAGAATGCGAAAGGGAGAGAGAGAGAGAGAGAAAGATCGAGAGATAAAAAGAGGATTTGCTAGGCTGGTTGTTCAATCAAAAACACGCACACATACACAGAAAAAGAATGAGGGAGGCTAGAAAGAGGGAGGGAGAGAGATAGCGAAAGGAAATGAGAGAGAGGAGAAAGAGAGAGAGGGGAATGAAGTTGCTTGGCTGTTTGGTTCTTTCAGAAACACATTCACACATACGCATAAAGAGGGGGAAAGAAAGGGGATAAAGAGAGAGAAAGAGGGAGAGTGTTAGAGAGAGGGTTGCTTTGCTGGTAGTTTTATCAAAAACACGCGCGCCCACATTCACAGAAAAAGAATGTGAGATGGAGAAAGATAGAAACAACCTGAGAGAGAAAGTGAAGGAAAGAGGAGGGAGAATGGGAAAGAGAGACGGTGCTGTGAGAAGTTTACTAGGCTGGTGGATTTATCAGAAACACACATACACAGAAAAAGAGGAAAGGAGAGAAAGAGGGAGTGATAAGGAGAGAGAGAGGGGGTTGCTAGGTTACGGTTCTATCAGAAACACACACAAACACAGAAAAGAGAGAGAGGGAGAGGAAGAGAGAGAAAGAGAGTGGGATTGCTCAACTGGTGGTCCTAACAAATACACACACAGACACAGAGAGAAAAAGAGAGTGTGAGAGAAAGAAAGAAAGACGGAGAGAGAGGTGGAGAGAGAGGGTTGTTAGGCTTGGGGTTCTTTCAGAACCACACACACACATACACAGATAAAGAATGAAAGAGGGAGAGAGAGCGAGAGAAAGAGGAAGAGCGAGAGGAAGAGAGGATAGAGAAGGGGAAGAGATAAAGGGGGAGGGATGTCGCAAGGCTGCTGGTTTTATAAGAAAAACACACACGAACATACACATAAAGAGAGGGAGAAAGAGAGCGAGCGAGAGAGAGAGAGAAAGAGAGGGTTGCTAGGCTTGTGGTTCTATCAAAACACACGCACACATACACAGAAAAAGAATGAGAAAAGGAGAAAGAGAGAAAGAAAGAGGGAGAAAGAGCGAGAGGATAAAGAGAGGGGAGAGCGCGAGAGAGAGTTACTAGGCCGGAGGTTCTATTAGAAACATACACGCACACATAAACAAAAAGAATAAGATTGGGAGAAATAGTGAAAGAAGCGGAAA